>CAHIKZ030001778.1:210000-555000 GCA_903632075.3 Acanthosepion pharaonis | reverse complement strand
TAAATATTTTTTAAAATATAGTTGAAGCAGAGACAAAGGCCTTGGAAGAATAGGGGGCTCTAAAAACAAGGAAGCAATCAAAATAAATTGGATCAGGGCTAAAAATATTTTTATCACATTAAACTTATTTTTGGTGGATACTCGTATTTGAGTAGACGTTCCTTTTATTTATTAAACAGTAGATTTAATTATTTACAGTAATGAATGTTTGAGAAATCTTTGGGCTCTCCAACAGGAATTGAACCTGTGGCCATCAATGCAGAGAAAACTACCGTTTAGCCTGGTACACCTTACCAACTTAGCCAGGGAGGATAGTCAGTCAAGTGAGGCCAAAATTCGTGCTTTCAAGCAAAATTTCTCCTGTAACAAAACAAATCATTTCCTATATCTATGGTCTGTGTTGATCTTTTTATCTTTATTCTTAAGAAAAAAATTCTTTTAGACAGAGAATCTTTTCAAAAAGTGAAAAGTTTGTGTCCAATATTTAGTGTCTATTTTTATCGCCAATGTGCTAAATATAGTTGTACAAATTACTACAGTAATTCTGACAAGTAAGTTATGGACAGATTAAAGCTTCTAATTTTTGTTTTGGGTAATTTTGCTGACATTGTGTACACAAACAACACACTTCAGAATGGGATCAAACATATATCAACAGGATGAAGGGTTAACAATGGGCTCACCATTATCACCAGCAATGACAAACATATACATGGAATACTTCAAAGATATGGCATTAAAATTCATATTGCTAAAGCCAACCCTATGGCTGAGATATGGAGATGACATCTTCATACTCTGGCCACAAGAAGAGGTCTAGCTACTATTGGAACATGTGAACACAATAAGATCATCGATACAGTTCACAATGTAGAGAGAAACAACAACAGACTTGCATTCCTGGATGTATTAATATCTCAAACAGCATGGGTTCATGGGTTCAAGACATCTGTATACCACAGTCCAACATTCACCAGACAATGCGTCAATTTCAACACCCACCACCAATACAGAGTAAAGAAAGGAATTGTCCACTGCTTACAACATCGAGAAAAAGTCATAAGTGGTGACCCAGAGACATATGAACAAGAAATAGTCAGTATAAGCAGAATAGTTGTTACCCTGGCAAACTGGAATAGAAGGGTACAAAATGATAACAACACTCAGAAGACAGCTTCAGTCTGCCTACCCTACCTATGTAAAGGGATTATCAGAGAAAACAAAAGAGTGGTCTGTATAACATCAGGATGATCTTCAAAAGTGGTTTAACACTTCGTAGACATCTCTTCTGTGTAAGAACCCCATAGAGAAAAACATGACTAAGGACTGTGTGTACACTATCCCGTACAGCTGTGGTAAGAAATATAAAAGTGAATCAGGCTACCCCTTTAAGGTGAGACTGCAAGAACATTATAAAGCCATAACATGAGAGGAAATAGAAAATCAGGCATAGCTGACCACATATGGAGGGAAAGGAAGCTCACTGTCCATGTGGGATGAGGTTGAAATAATAGACAGAACATCACTGAAAAATACAAAAACTTAAGGAATCAGTTACATATATAAGGTCAAAAAAAATCTCCTAAGCTAACCAAACGTAGAAATGAATACAATATGGGAACCAGCAGTATGAAGTGCTAGAGAAAAGCAATAACAACAAAAATTGCAATATGAGCTCTGGTAAAATAAGACTATGAGTTTATGTCCCAGTGAATAAAAGTGTTGGTTGGATACTGTAACTTGACCCAAAGAGTTGAGAGTTCAATACCTGGCTACTGCAGTGGTGAACATAAATCTGGAGAGTTGAGTTAAAGGAAGATAACTGAGGTGTCCAGAATAGGCATTGTAATATCCCAGCAACAGAAGGGAGATAACCCATAGAGACACAAGAGTTAGGTCCCCTCCAGACATCCGGTGAATCTTAATCAGCAGCTACACAACAAAAGGGAATAGGAGGCTACCATCACCGGAGGGACAATCAAAAACCATCCTAAAATCCTAGCAAGGCATTAATCGACGCCTAGCAAGCATCGATAGCTTCTTGCGCAGAACATTACAGGCATGGCATGTGGAACTAAAACAATCTACTCCAGTGGACAAAATAAAGTGTCCAGTTAAAAATTCCAATCACCTGAAGAAGGCTGGAATGTATAAAAGCCAAAATGTCATGGAAAGATTCAGACAACAGTCCAAACACGTAAATAGATATTTTCATGGCAATTGTTCTAATGAGCTTTGCTACTTGCCTCAACTGCAAGAATTTAAGCATGCTACAAGATTGCCTACTAGGTCTCAGTGTTTTACTGTTGAACTAGCTAGACACAACTATAAGTTCTATTCTAATAATTTCTTTTCTTGCATATCTCGCCTGTGAAACTCACTTCCAATTCTTGCTTCACTGCCACCTACACTCTTCAAAAAATTATATGCAACACCAATTGCCAGTCTTCCTGAACCCTGTTTTTTTATTATCCTTTCTATTCACTAAAGTCTTCTCATTCTCTTCCATTCCCAATAACCCCTTGCATCCCAGTGGCATTAACACCTTGCTTGAGGTTAAATGATTAAAAAAAAGCAGTAGAGAAATGTACCTTGAATCTTCCACAGAAACATTGGAAAATAGCCTAAAAAAAAAAAAAAAACAAAAAAAACAACTTCAAATAATCAATACTCAATTATTTTTTAAATGCCATTTCACTTCATGGTGTGCGCATAACGTAGCAACTATCAGCACCAAAAGTGAAATCTGTGTGCTGAGTTCAAATTCCAACCAAGATTGTTGCATTTACTTTTGCACAAATAGCTTTAGGAAAAGTATGAATTTATTTCTTCACCATACTCCGCCTTATCCGCGTTAAATAGTAGGGCATACTGGGCTCTCTATTTATACATTGTCAGAGCATTTCCCACATGTCGACAATTACTGATACTTATCTTTTGTTTTTGACAAGGCCCAAACCATTTAAATTAAGATTTTTTTTTTATTTTATTAGGGCTCTAAAAACAGGCATTTTATAAGTATATAAAATATGTACACAAATATACGAAAACAATGAGGAAGGTAAAGCTAAGCAAAAACAAATTAATTACTCACCATAAAGTGGTGAATAAAAAGAAAAAAAAAAAAAAAAAAAAAAGGGGTCAACCGTTTATCATTCCTCACTCTACATAGCTCAGAAGATAAAGATATGTGTAGAAGAAGGGGGGGGACAGAAAAAAGTCAAGAGTTTAAATCAGACAAGTTATATTTATAGCCAGCAACTATTTCTTCTGCATACAAAAGAAAGTAATACTAAATAAGAACACGAAAAGATATCGCTAGATATAGTCAATGGAACAAGTACAATCTAACCCTGTACGATGATGAGGATTATTTACTTGTGGACAATAGTCCACAAAGTAAACAAAAGAACCCCCCAACTAAATAATGCAGATTGAAAATCTCCCTAGACCACAAGTAAATAATGCATTGAAGCTATCTCTAGTCAACAAGTAAATAAAGTACAACAAATCTCCCCCTCATCCACAAGTAAATAATGCATCTTGTAGCTCCCCAGTCCACAAGTAAATAAAGTAGAAGGAAGTTCCCCCTAGTCTAAAAGTAAAACAAATAGAGTGATACCTTAGTTTAAATAATTTCGAGTTAAGTCATTTTCAAAGATACGTCAGGTTTTCTTAAATATATGAAAAAAATAAAACTCACCTTAGGTCATTTTACTCAAGTTTACATAAATTTAAAATTGGTTTTTACTTAATCATTTTTAATTATTTTATTCAGAATACTGTACGTAAATATCATAAATACTGTAATATGCAATGGGGAGTGCTTATTTGCGGTTTATAATGTGGTTATTTCAACTTAGGTCATGACCTCTGGAACCAATTAACAATGGAGGGTGAGGTATACCTGTAGAAGGAAACTCCCCAGTCTACATGTAAATAATGCAGATTGAAGCTCCCCTGAGTCAACAAGTATATAAAGTAGAAGGAATCACCCCTCATTCACAAGTAAATAATGCACCTTGAAGCTCCCCCAGTCCACAAGTATGTAATGCAGATTAAAGCTACCACAAATCCACAAATAAATAATGCAAATGGAAGATCCGCCAAGTCAACAAGTATATAAATTACAAGGAAGCTCCCTACTGGAAACATGAATTTCTGCAGTCATACAAATCAATAAAAAAGAATGCCCAGAAAGAAAAAATCCAAAAATATACAAAGCAAACTGAAGCATGGATAACAATAGAAATCAAATTACAAAAATTTCTAATAAAAAATCTACAGAAATAATTTTTTTTATCCAATCATTTTGTTTTAATTTTGATTTGTTACATAATTTTGTTTTGATCTATTATGCTTTATGTTTAAAATTCAAACAAAAATATCAAACACAGATTTTAAATCAAAACTTTTATTTCATTAAATTCTGTTTACAAAGGATTCAAAAAAGCATTCTTTCATGATTATATAATTAATACAAACATGAAATAGTACACAAAAGTGTGTTTTATTCCCTGTAAAAAGGGAAACTATAAAATGGACAAAAATCAGAATTTTCCATTCATATTTATTTAATAAACGATTGTTACATCCGATTCAAACTGCTTCCTTTCATAAAATAATTTTTAGAAACTAGAAAAATTAATATTTCGTTTTATATTAAATTTAATTAAAATATTTTGAAATGATGATTGAAAGTTAATAATCAGAGTCAAATCAGGAACTCTTCTCTTGTTAGTTATATGTAACTCAATACTACTTGCGGTGAGTCACTGTCGAGTTATTCCCCTTGTTGTTCTGCTCAGACGCCATATAAAAGTCCAATATGGCATCCCCAAGAAACTTTTATGGAACCAACCAACAAAATTAAGACTGATGCCCCACCTACACAAAAAATGTATTCTTTGCAACACAAATTTTAACTTTTTTCTCTAATTTCGAAGGCATTTCTAAATATTTAATTATTTTCATATGGTCAACTAATATTTAGCAATCGATGAAAATTCTTTTTTAAAAATAATCTCAATGTTATGTATTTATAAAGTGTGGTTAATTTGATCAGGAACCAAATAAGAGTCTTACCGGAGTAATCTCCCTTTGCGCATGAGAAATATATGAAAAATAAAAAAAAAAATAAAAAATAGTGAATTGTCCACAAAGGCAGACATGAATGACTTTTACTTCTTTTCTGCATCTGATATGCCCCACTTTCCTCATACGTTATTTATATCACCTTAGTGTATGTATTACTTTTTCAGGTTATACCACATAAAAGCAGGAAAAGATCGTGGACACAGGATATATACATATGTCGACATTAAATAAAAAATAAAAATATTTATTTATATGCAAAACTATTGATAACAGTCAAATGTCAATTCATTATGGATATGAATTCTTTAAAGTTTATTGTTCCTTTTATTATTAGCATCAGAAAAGGGATTATGCTGTGAAAGTAAAAACCTTTGATTTCAACAATTGGCTTCCATGATTACAAGGACTCGGTCATTTCAGTGGATCCATAATTAATTGTGTTTGTCGACTGGTTATCATAACCTAGCTTTTTTAAATCTTTACTAACAATGTTAAAAGTAACAGTGATAAATCCTTGTGTCCGTACTCTGCTCACTGCAAACAAAACCAAAAGAAATATATTAATAACTTTTTAGCAAATACCTTTAAAGAAAACAAGAAGCAAAATATTGCACATTAAAAATCCTTAAACAAGAAAAAGGATTCTGATGATAAAGGTTTCAAATCCATTGATATCAAATATCCTTCAAATATTGCTGATGATTTTACATTCTTTGTATACATTAATTTATTATCACCTTATTAATCCTCCAAGAGGGACAGAGGGAAGCAGTAAGCTTGTGCAAATGGGTGGCAAAACAGGGATTAGGAGAGATAGCAAAAAAGACAAACCTTATTGAGAACTACAAAGCTGTGGAGCGCCATGACCGCCCACGTCCTGAAGGGACATGGCACACAGAAGAAGATGTAGCCCTGTTGAGGTGCATACTATACAGCCATTGAAAACATTATGGAATTAACAATTAACTACGATGTGGGGGTCATAGACTATGATCTTGACTGAGGTGATGCAGTTCAACTGTTATAAGTACATTTACAAGTGTAATAATATATTGTAGTAAGTGTAATTGTCCAAAATGGAGGTAAGATAGAGTAAGTGTATTGTCAAATATAAAAATTTATTGAAGTAATTATTTTTTTAATTATTCAAATACAGTAAGTGTCAAGACAAAGATATTCAATAGAAAATATCAATATTTAAAAAGATTTTTTTAATCAATTCATCCCAAACAAAGCGATAATGCCCATAATACACAAAGGGGGGGGTACTGGGAGTGAAAGAGAATGAGAAGACGTCAGTGAGGAGAGAGCCCACTAAAAGAACAGGATTCAGGAAAGGAATACAGAAAATGGTGACAGACATTGCATTTAAATTTTTGAAGAACATAGGTGACAGGGAAGCAAGAAACCAGAAGAGAGTTCCACAGGCAAGAAGTGCGAGAAAAGAAACTATCAGAATAGAACATACAGTTACATCTAGCTAGTTCAACAGTAAAACGATGAGACCTAATTGCCAATCTAGTAGTATACTTAAATTCATGCAGTTGAGGTACCAAAGCTCATTTGAACACTTGCCTACAAAAACTGCTTCATTTTATAACGAAACCACATCTATCTTAACTGCAGATCCACCCAGCTTAAAAAACCTGAAAAGTATTTGTGTAAAGTCAGATGTAATCTTTTTGCATTCTATAGATTTTTCAATTCAGAGTTAAAGCAAACATCACAGAAAACAAAAAAGATAAATTGTTCTTCACAAATTAATTGAACTAAAAAATAAAATCCAATGAGTTTAATAATTGATTATAGATTTGACCATCACTTTTCTATCATCATAATGGTGATAAAGACAAACAGTTCATCTTTCATCCCATCCTTGTGACCTGGTGGAAAATTCAAACTCATTTGTGTTATCTCAATGAAATGAAGAAGAGGAGTGCATACTGTGTATCATTCTAAAACATTCCTACCTGCTTCATCTATTGTGGGAACATATCTGAAATAATGCCAGGTGTGACACATATCAGAAAGGAAGTCAGGTATAATATGGACCTAAAAGAATAATAAATAATGATTCAGTTGAAACAAAGTAGATAAAATCAAAACAAGGCTGACAAGAAGAAAATACCAACTATGAAATGGAACCTTACATAGACACACAGTAGAAGACTTTAAAAAGAGGCCAATGAATATCTCAAAACAGTCAGCAAAGAAGTGATTAATCTGAACAGAGATTTGATAAATCTAATTGAAGTACTTTCTAGTAAGAAGTTCTAATAGACCTTTCATTATGAAAAGCTTGAAAATGTCTCTCAGGTTCTAGTTGTTATAATTCCAGTATTTCTCAACTTGAGAAATGCAAACAAGAGTTGTCAGTTTTATTGGCCTGTGACAGGATGAGATTGTTAATTGGCACTTACAAATTATAAAGAAAATCACCTCTTTTGTTGAAAACATAGCATTTTCCTATGATTTGGTTATTGGATTTATAACAAGGTTAAAAGGTCATTGGATTTAATAAGTTCACCAAAATTCAAGTCACCTGTTGTTTATTTTTTGCTTCCATAGTCAGTCTCCATAATGAAAGGTCACTGTGAGGTGTCAAAATTCACAGCTGCATACATTTCATTTGACCTACTTACAGCATCTTGGTTACCTTCAGATTTAAAGGTCAAATGCCAGGTGCAATCAAACAGAGGATTTTTTTTTTATTCGCCCTCTCAGATCTAAATAACAATTGATGAGCCTATGTAATAAATAAAAGTAGTGCCATATCAAGGCAATATTACTACTTCTGTAAATTATAACCCAAACTATGGTTGGTTGACTAATAGGAATATGACACAAAATGATGTAATTGGAGCACCAATCAGGAGTGTTTTGGTCTGAAAATTTTGTCCATAGAAGCTGAAACACTGAGTTCTATAACAAGTAGACCAGAGATAAAAAGTCAAGAAGCATATCATCCCCTCTAACACCAGATTCTCTCCAGCCAGTAGAAGACATTATGAAGACCCAGTGAAGTGAAGACCCTGAACCAACTACCCAAACTGTGATAATCACATGCTAATTAGCATAGGTCTGTAGTGCCAACAAAATTTCTCACCGTGTCTTATTTTTTTTCTACTTGGCAACATTAATGCCTATTAAAAAAAGACCTGTCTTCTTTCAATAACCAACTGGCAGAAATTAACATTTTCTATTCTTTATATATTGATTCACAATTGTGTTACGATAAATATTGAAAGTTGCTTGATTCTTTAAGTTACCAACCGTTTTTGCAACTTGTACTGACTATCCTGACTATCAGAAGAAGTTCTGGCTGAATTGCGTCATTTCCCTTCTATGGATCTTTCAAACACAGTGTGGGTGCAGGAGTTGACAGAACAACTTATCAGAAACACATGTGGTAGTCACAGAACTAAGACTACACGTAGTGCTGTGACTAGCATAGGACCACAGGCTAGACAAAATCAAATGAGCAGCTTTAACCACAAGTGCAATGGTTGAAAAGTCCATCTCAAGTTTTTTTTTTTTCACAAAAAGAGCTCAATAGTAAAAGATAGAACTTTGAAGACAAACAGAAAAGAATAGAATCAGAACAATGACTAGTACATACTTCAATTAAAAGAATTTTAGTTGCATAAAAAAACAAAACTGTCTGATGCAATGCAGAGTTGGAATGAAGCATAGCAAGTCTAGGATTCCAATCAATCCAAATTCCTTCTAGTCATTATGCACTCTTAATAATATCATGTCTGCTGCCATTTAATAACACATAAAACTAAATAATGGTGAGGAAGTTTAAATGGGAAACAAGTAAAAGAAATTTCTCTGTTGGAAAAAGCAGATTATAGAAGGCTTGGAGTCTTTAGGCATCTGTCAAGTTCTTGCTTTATGAATATGGGGTGCAGCAGAAATACCACCCACATACACATACCAGAAATACCTCCCACATAATGGTAAGGCATTAGCTAAATGAAAGCACTATTACCACTAATGTCTTACTATTATATGGGAGGTGGGTATATCTGGGAGGTATATGTGGGAGATATTTCTGCCACACCCTGTATAATGCAAATAATTCCATTAATGTTTCATTCAGTATCTACCAAAATGTTGTTTTCTATAATCATAACTTACAATTTGGCTATCCTTAGTTGTTGTGCTCTCTTCAAGTGAGATTCAAAACTTACATCTTCTCAGAAGAAAAATAAATTAAATAATAGTTTCTTGGAAATCAAACTATCTAGAAAGATGCTATTTCTTTTTTATCTCTTACCTTCTCTTCCTTCACCCTGCGCAACAATTTTGGCATCTACAAATTCTGGATGTCGTCCAAGTAGCCAACTTGTGAATTTTTGCAGTTGTGATGTTGATTCTGGTACAAACATTGGCAGTCTGCATTTGTGTCTATCAAAAAAGAAAATACTTATAAATTAAAATAAAAATGCAATTTACAGTTTTGCTTTCTATAAAAAGAACTTTTCTGTGTAAACCATTATGTTTACTACTACTACTACTACATCATCATCATCACAATGTGCTGATTTTCAATTCAAAGAAAAGAATCACAAAGACTAGTGTATAAAGGAAATCATAAAAACAGTCTTATGACATTATTGCTTGTTTCAGAGAACATGAAATAAAAACACAAATTCTAATCAGGTTTACTATCAAAGAAAAAGAATTTAGGGAAAAAAGTATTATATGAAAAGAAAAAATTGCAAACCAGTTTTTGATTCTTTTTCAGCAAAACATGTTTCCCGATTCTAGTTCTTCAACTTAAATCCAATATTTTGAACTAGTGAGGATACCCAGCGATATTAGGGAGATCTCTGAATAATAGTTTATTATTGACAACTTATTGATATTTTTCAGCCATCTGATGGAAAATAATCTTTTATTTAATGACCGAAAAATATTAATAAGTCAATAATACACACACACACACAAATAAACCTGTTATTAAAAATAGGTAATTCAAAATTTCCTGATTAAAAATATCAAAAAAGATGACTTATATATTCATGGAATAACTGACTGTATTAAAGCAACTGAAAATTCCCAAGAAATATCTACGGGAATTTATTCTGTTGTGTTTTTACAAATTTTGTTTTGAATATTTGAATAAATAAATATTAAAATTTTATTCAAATAATTGTATTTAATATTCTTCTTTTAAATTTACTTTGTTGTTTTAATATTCATCTTTTAAAAGTTACACTTTTATTTACTATAGATATAGAAACAAATTCAAGAGAATAGAAATTTTCAAAATACATATAGCATTTCAAAATTATCAACAGAATTATAAAGTAAAAACAAACAAAATAAGAATTATTCCTGTTTGTTTTTACTTTTTAATTTTGAGAATTTTGAATTCATTCTAATACAATTATTATGTATTTTTAATTTTAAAATATCTTTGTAAATACAAATCATACGATATTTTTTTACCAAAAGGCGGGTTGGATGATACTGAGTCTGTATGTATATTTATTTGTCGTTATTATTGTAGTTTTTTAGTTTTAGCCAGATGCGTACACACACACACACACACACACACACACACAACTACCCTTTATATATGTATAGATTGAAATTAGTCATTAAAAAAAACTACAATAGCAAGAATAACAGCAAAAACTAAGCAACTATGTTGACACAGCAATGCTTGTAAAGTTATTTATACACCATTCCAAATATTCCCATCATATGACAATATTTTGATTTGCCTTAATTTAAAACACTTAACATCAGAGCAACTTAAATTATCAACTGAATAAATAAACAGCAAATGAAATGTTACTGAGACATCAGAAAAATATTTATCAACATCTTGTAAACTGATATTATCAATGTTAGAAAACCTATTTGTTTAATTCACACCATTTTAAATCTGCTAATAGCAATGTCAGCCATTCGGAAAAAAAAGATATTTTATCTTAAAATAAATAAATAGAAAATCTCATGCTCAGAATATGAATGGGAAAAGAAATATTTATAAAATGTGTTACCCAACAAAATTAATCAGAAAAATTCAATATTGTTGTTAAATTATCAATTCTTATGAGTATTGTTAATTGAGTAATTAAATGATTATTTTTTTTCAAGCCTTAATCAGATGATAAAAATCCCAAAATATCCAACAAAAAAATCCCAAAATGTTTTGCAATTTGCATTACAAAACTAGATTCAAATTAAAAAAAATATTTTTATAAGAAATTTGTTTTATTTGTTAACTTTAATTTCCTGAATCATTTCAAGTTGGATTTATGTGTCCCCTTAACAAGGCTTTCAGACATATCATGTTGAAACACTGGTTCCTATACAATTACCAAAGTTAAGCAATGTCAAGCCTAGTCAGTACCTAAATGGGTGACCACTTGGGAATACCAGTTGCGGTAAGCTTGAATGTGTAGGTGGTGTAACTGATAATGATTTGGAAGTGTTAATCAAAGAGCCAAGTTCCAATTATAGTAAGGTTCATCATGTTCACTTACACACAAATACCCGCCCTTGGGAAAGTGGGTATGAATCCACCTCTTCTACCCACTCCATAACTATGGGTTAATTAATAAGATTTGTATTACTAATTGATTATTATTTCAAAAGAAAAAAAGAATTACAATCTAAAAATATTTTATGGCTTTAAATAATGAGCAAAGGGTTGATAATCCATAGAAGAGAAATCAATCACAATTAAAATTAACAAGCAAGAACATAAGATTCCAAATATAAGTAAAAAATGAGTATAAATGGTGATTTTCTAAGCATAGCTTAACTGTGGGACAAGGACGAAAGTATGCGGAACCCAGTAAGGATTGAACCGACTACTCAGTCATAATTGTTCTAGTGAGTCAAGCTTTCTAACTATTACACCACGTCAAAGTGCTCAAAAAATGAGTATAAATGAACACAGTATTCACTCTACAAATATCAAAAGAAAACCTTTCTTAACTAATATAAACGATATAACATTAAAAGAAAAGATAATAATAATAATAATAATAATACTGAATAGAAATAGAACTTCTTTACCTTCCTGGAATAAGTGGGACATGACACATTCCATAACCACGGACAACATCATTACCAAAAGCATCTGAACCATAAGTATGAATCATTAAACGAGGCCCTGAAAAAAAATATCAAAAATATTTTATTATACATGACTAAAAAGTAAAATGAAAAATAGTATAATATAACCATATTAGCAATTAAAATTGTGATTTCAAGTAAGATATTCTATATAAAATAGAAACTAAATATTTTGTCAATAAAATATGTTTCATTTTGAAATAGGGATTTAATTTTTTTTTTCATTTATATGAGTTTATTTTTTAGATGAATACTATTCTTTGTACTTTTCAAACCATATAACTCAAAAAATGCAAGATTTTGTTCACTAATCTTTTACTAATATTGATACTTGATAATGAATCAACTACCTTTCATTTTGAAACCCATCCTTATAGAATCACAGATATTATTGAAATCAAAATAGTTACAAAAGGAATCAACATTAACTACTATATCAATATCTCTTACAGCAAAATTTTCAATATAGTGCAAAATATTTTGATAGATTGACCCTGTTTGTACTCAAAACAGGAATGTTGTTGAAATCTGCATTTGCTCTTTTACATTGTCCTGTATAATGAATGACATCTTTTCATTAAGTACTGCAATGCTGTCAGATTTGGTTTTGTGTCAAAATTATCATCTTAAGTTAAAAGAAAATGAAAGCCTGTCTTTATGAAAGGATCAACTTTCAATGTATCAATAAATAGTATTTGGATGAATGTCATTCCATTCATAGGCAATTCATATTTGATTTAAAAACAAGAATCGTAACAAAAGTTTATATTGTCATTATTCCCATATATGAAATGTTCACTTTCAAGAATAGTGCTTATTTCTTTTAGTAGCCCAGAAGAAAAACAAAATAGATTCCAATAAAAAAAAATACTGTGATAAGTAAAAAATATATTGGGGAGTTGTAAGTGTCTTACAGAATTGATTTTTCCAATTTTTTCTTGTCAAGTCTTTAATAAGGAATTATAGTCTTACACCTAACAGTTCCAAATAGTAATTGTTTCTATAAGGTATTTTTGCATAACAGAAAATAGGTAGATTCCCACTTCCCCCACAAGGAATAAAACAAATTATGCTAAAATGTTCCCCTGGGTTTAATAAGGATATGTATATCAAATTTAAAGGCTACTGGACATGAGGCAAACAATTCTTTTCTGCCTTTATCATTAACTTTCTACTCTTATACTTTATCTAAGTGTTGTGTGTGTTGTACTAAGTGTACTTTCATATGTAACAACTTTTTATTAAAAACAGAATCAGCCAAACAGTAAAACCAAAAATGTTTATTACTATTCTAATAAATAGGCATGTATGCCAATCAACAAAAATCAATGTTGAAACAATCAATTATTAGATCAATCAATGTCAGCTATTAATTCCGTTGTTGCCAAGGTAAATGAATCAAAGTTGATATTGCAAGAGAAAAGTTGGACAACTGGAAGGTCCGAAAGGAAAAGAAAGAAATGGATTCTATTTGCTTTATAATACAAAGAGAATATATAATGTAATTTACATTATGTCTGATATAGATTAAATAGTACTCAGATAAGATTTTAACCATTAGTGTACAGTAATATGTCATGTATAGAACTTCCCAGTCACAAAAATTAAATTGCTATAATAAATGGAAAAATACGAAGACACATACCCAAGGTGAAAAACAAAATACTTTTAGTGCACAATGAGTTAAAGTCATTCTTTGCCAATCTTCGACAATTTTTTCAAGAATTTCATGGCTTTACCAAGTAACTTGACAGATAATTATGATATGGATGTTTAGGTGAGGTTACAGTTATTGGCAAAGAAAAGAAAATAAGCATCACAAGCTCAAATTCCAGTCAAGGCTGTTGCATTCACTTCATACTAATGGGAAAGGCATGAATCCATCTCTTATCCTACCAGCTTTGAGCAAATAATAAGGGAGACTAGATTCTTTAGCCTTAGTAGAACAAGCAGTCTTGAAGGATAATTTTGAATTCAAAATCGCATAGAAAGCAACAAGAAACAATTCTCTAGCTTTTCTGAGAACAGCTATGTCAATTCACAGATTTTAAAGAAAAGGAAGCTGTGGAGAGTTATAACTGCTTACATCCAAAAGGCATTAAAAAAAAAGAATAATTATAGAAATTGCAATTTATATTTTTTTGTTACTCTTATTCAAACACAAAACTAAAAAAAATGTATAAGGTTTCATTTTTGGAAAAAAAAAATTATTCAGTATTTTATTGATTCTTTAGTTCAGCAGTTATAATTCCCAGCATTTAAAAATCAATTTGCAATTATAAAGTAAACTTCTTCTATACGCCTTGTCCTTTCAGGACGTGGGCTATCATGGCTCTTGTAGCTTTTAGCCATCAATTCATACAAACATGTCAGGTAGGTGGTCTGCTCTTTTCCTCTGAACGTAAATATGCTCCATGAGTGTCAAATTACAATGTATAATTTTAAACATATCAAAACAAGTAAAAACAAAAGCGAATAAATGTAATCCTTGCTAATCACTGATAGAAAATGACAATAAAATTATAATGTCTTCAGTGAGTTTTAATAGACACATATTAATATGTTAAATCAAGCATTTTTTATAATAAATTGTTTTCTATTTTTCATATAGGGAATTAAGGGAAGTAACTACATGAAAAGATTTTCGTAGTTATTTCCCTTGTGTAATTTAAATTTGTTAGGTAAACAGTTTAAAATTGCATATTTTTCAGTCACAGCTAAGAATTTACAGGTTAGACATTAGCATTAAGTTTGCAGCATAATATCCTACTCATAATTATTATTTTATTTCTTTTTATGAAAGTCATACATTATATAATCAGAAAGCGAGACAGATGCCTGTGTATGCATGCATCTGTACAAATATATCGGTACATATACTAACATATAAACAGCTGAAGACAAAATTATTAATTATTTCTCAAGTGTGGTTTAACAAAGCAAAGCATTTTTAACGCAGCATTTCTAAATATTCTAGTTTTATTTTGGAGGCTTATATTATTTTTACTTTGTATGCAGAAACAAAATTAACTAACAAAACTCAAAAAATACCAAGAACAAAATTATCAGCCAATTTAACAGGTCAAACTGTTGTTATACTGTATGTATAGTGGAAGATAAAAATTCAGTGTGAACTTCACTTCATAAGCTTCAAACATTAATAAATTAAAGTATGTAAGTACACAAAAGTAGTTCGTGCAATGACAACAGTCCATGTGTAAATAATGATTAGTCCTTATCCCAGAAATTCTGACAGAAATATGGTCCAGTGCTATATACCTAGAGATCCTTGATAAAATCCAAAGAAGTATCTGCAATATCATTGGTCCTGATCTTGCATCTCAGCTTCAGTCACTTTCCCCCTGCTGTAAAGTTGTTACTTGTGTCTATTTATATAAATATTTTCATGGTAATTGTTCGGATGAGCTCTTCACTATGATACCTAGACTTTATGAATACAAGAACAGTACTAGACTGGCAATGAGATCTCATCGGTATACAGTTGAGTTGACTAGATGTAAGTTCTATGCTAACAGTTTCTTTTCTCGCACTTCTCACTTGTGGAACTCCCAGCTCCATGCTTTCCAGTTAACTTTAATCTTCAAAAATTTAAATGCAATATCAATCACCATCTTCTACCCTCCTGATTACTCTTCTTCAGTACTCGCTTCTTAGTGGTGTTTTTGTATTCTAATTCTTCCACACACAGTAACCCTTTGCGTCTCAGTGGCTTTAATGTCTTGCTTGGGATGAACTTGATTTAAAAAAAAAAAAAAAAAAATTTACCCTTTCTAAAGAAAACTAATATATTTAGCAATGATTTGTTAAAATTCCTTGTTCTGATAAAAAGTACGAGAAACATTTTAAAAAGAGAGCTGTCGTTGGGGGAGCGGAATAATTTTATCTTTAACTTCAAATTTTATCTTCATATGTTTACATTGATTACACAAAGTGCTAGACAAAATTTGGAGATTTAAAATATGCTGATCAATTTGTTTACCTTTCAATTTACCCATTCTTAGTTTCCTGGGTCTTGCCAGACATTCTACATAAATCACTCTCAAAATCATTCCAATAAGACATAAAGGGCTTCATTTTCTATCAACAGAGATGAATATGCAATGTGATAGGTCCTGATCTGGCATCTAATCTACAATCACTTTCCCCACAGATGTGCCGTGGCTTCCCTCTGTCTCTTCTACAAGTATTTCCACAGCAACTATTCCAATGAGTTACTTTCGCTGGTTCCCAGACTGCATGAATTTAAGCGAGCTACCAAGCTGGCATTTTGGTCCCACCCTTTCACTGTCAAAATGGTTAAATGTAACCATCTCCTCTTCACAAACAGCTTCTTCTCTCTCACTTCTCGTCTGTGGAACTCCCTTGCCTTTACTTGCTTCCCTGATGATTATAATCTTCAAATATTCAAGTGTAATGTCAATCAACATCTGACACCCTGAGCTTGTCCCCAGTCCTTCTCTGTATCCTTTCCTCAAACACACCTCTTTACTCTTGTTCTCAATCCCCCATAACCCCTTGCGTGCTAGTGGCACTCCCATCTTGCTTGGGATGAATTGCTTTTAAAAAAAAAAAAAAAAAAAATTCATTCTTTCAGCAAGCCATTTTGTGTCATAGGGTCTCTGATTATTTTGGAAGCTCTTTGTATATAAGTACATACATACAAGGGTAGATCAATAAATCTGTAGCTTGACATTACATATATTTACCACTTAAGTACATGCATTGATAAGGAAGGAGATTTATGTTAAAAGAATAAATATATGTTGTGTATGCATGTGTTATTTTTTCATCTTTTTGATTTTACCTCCTGACACCAGGAGAGTTCTGAAACTGTCAACTCTCATTAAATACAGATACTTTTAGGCCAGTCAACAGCTAAGTTCACTGAAAATATTCAAATTCAATAAAGAAAAATAGGTTGGGTATTAAGTGCAAATTCCTGGTTCGTATTTTTCCCTCTTAAATCTTTGACTTTGTTATATGAACGATTCAAAAGAAGTGTCTACTAAAAACAAAATCATACACACAGCCATACGGGTTTGTACTTTTGAAGGTGACATCAAGAGGAAAATTCCAAACAAGCAGTTGACGACTATCTTGACTTTTCTTTGTCACTTGTGTAATACTTTCTTCCAGGCCCTGCACAAATATAAGATAATTAAATGAACAGAATTCAAAAAATCTAAAAAATAAGAAAATTGAATAAATATATATATATATATATATATATATATATATATATATAAATAAATTATGACCATGGAATATTAGTGTTTAAAACCCTTTTTATTATATATATATATATATATATATATATATATATATATATATATATATATATATGTTCTGTTATAATAAGTACTTTTTGTGGATCAGTTTTGATATTTTATGTTATTAGGATTCACTTGGATTATTTGCCCACAGATTTTTACCTATATATATCATTGATTGAGCCAGCCAGCACATGAACATTCCAGAAACCTTAATAAAGAAAATGTGTGACCAGACGAAAAATGTTTGTTTAAAATTAATAAAAGACAGGGGTACACACATGGATATCCACTAAAAATAACATTTGAAGTAATAAAAATGTTGTATCAAAAATAAATGAATTCTTTAGAAATTCATATATATATATATAAGACAGAACTGGTGCTTTCATCCCCTCAAGGAAATATAGGGTCAAGTCGCGCTCCTTCCCTTGGTTCTCCGCTGTTTGCTCAGCTGCCATTGCCCATAGGAACCACTTCTGTCACCTATTTCATAGCGACATGTCTGACTGGAATAGACGTCTCTTTGCCTCTGCCCGTGACGAGTGTAAGCGTGTCCTCAACAATGCTAAGTCACTATTTGCTGCTCAGATGAAGGAGCGTATTGCATCTCGCAAATTTGGCTCCAAAGATTATTGGCGTCTCTGCAAGAGCGTATTGAACAATTGCAAACCCTCTATACCTCCTTTGTTCAACCAGTTTGAAATCCTGACCTCCTCTGCCGACAAGGCTGAATGCTTTGCTCAGAAATTTTCATTCAACTCGACGCTCGACTCTTCCAGTGTACCCATACCCAACTTCCCTCTTAGAACTGAGGCCCTATTGAGTGGGTTACACATAACTCTGTCTTTGGTATTGGGCATTATCTCCAATTTAGACCCCAACAAAGTTAGTGGTGGAGATGGGATACCAGCCATTGTCTTAAAGAAATGCGCGCCTGAACTGGCGCCCGCCCTCTCTAAACTATATCACTACTGCCTCAAGGAATCTAGTTTTCCTGACTGCTGGAAGTCCTCTCCAATTGTTCCTGTCTTCAAGAACTCTGGCGACCCCTCTGACCCTTCTAATTACCGTCCTGACAGTCTCCTACCCCTCTTCGGCAAAGTCTTCAAAGCCCTAATCAATACAGAAGTGGTTAACCACCTTACATCCCATGATCTGCTCTCAGACAAGCAATATGGCTTCCACTTTGCCCAATCTACAGCTGATGTGCTTACAACCATCACTGAAACTGTCTACCAAGCTCTTCAAAACAACGGGGAAGCTCGTGCCATAGCCCTAGACATCTCCAAAGTGTTTGATAGGGTTTGGCCAGTCGGCCTTCTTCGCAAGCTCCAGGGTTATGGCATTACGGGTCGATTGTTTGACCTCATACAATCATTCCTGTCAAACCATGAATTGAAGGTTGTTCTCAACGGATTCTCCTCCAGTTCCTATCCCACGAACGTAGGTGTTCCTCAAGGCTCCATCCTAGGCCCCACTCTATTCCTTATCTACATAAATGACCTTCCTGACGCCATAAATTCCCAAGTTGGCATCTATGCGGATGACACCACAATTTACTCCTGCCTCGGAAACAAATCTAGTGTCGCTGACAAAACTAACCTGGCCGTGCGTCTCAAAAAGGACATCCAATCGGTTGTGAACTAGGGCAGGAATTGGCTGGTCAACTTTAATGCCTCAAAAACAAAACTGCTCTCTATTAATCACCACAGAGATCCTTCCCTGCCCTCCATTAGAATGTCTGATGCTCAACTTCTCGAGAGCACCTCTCTGCGGCTGCTCGGTCTCACATTGACTGCTGACCTGAGATGGAACAAATACATTGAGTCAATTGCTTTGTCCACTGCAAGGAAAGTTGGCTCCCTGTGCCGCGTCAGGAAATTTTTCTCCCCGGAATTGATCCTCCAGATCTACAAATCAACAATTCGCCCTTGCATGGAGTATTGCTGCCATATATGGTTTGGAACCCCTTCTGTTTGCCTTGGAGTTCTTGATAAGCTCCAGAGGCGGATATGCATTATAATTGGCCCTGTTCTGGCATCTCGTCTACAGTCGCTCTCTCATAGATGCGCCGTCACCTCTCTCTGTCTTTTTTACAAATACTTTCATGGCAATTGCTCCAAGGAGCTGCATTCGCTGGTTCCCAGACTTCATGAGTTCAAACGCCCTACGAGGCTGGCATCCTGCTCTCACACTTTCACTATTGAAACTACTAAATGTAGCCGTCTCTTCTACTCCAATAGCTTCATGTCTCACACCTCTCACTTGTGGAACTCCCTTCCCTATTCCAGTTTCCATCAGAGCTATAATCTCCAACTATTCAAATGTAATATCAATCGACATCTCCAGTTGCCTTGATCTATCCACTATCCTTCTCCTCATCCTTTCCTCTATCACTCCTATCTGCTCTCACTCCAAATCCTCTGTAACCCCTTGCGTGACAGTGGCTTCCCACTTTGCTTGGGGTGAAACGCTTAAAAAAAAAAATAAATAAATAAATAAATAAATAAATATATATATATATATATATATATATATTAATTAAAAAAGAACATAATTCTTTAAGGAGAATGTACTTTGAGAGCTTAATAATAACAATATTACCGACTATAAGCACAGATCAAAAAACATTATATCACTAATATTTATTGAATACATTCTTAAGGAATCTAATGTATGTTTATCTAAAACAAACAGTATACATGTAAAAACATTCACAAATCAATATATGAAAACAAACAAACATAATGTCTACTAGACACACACATAAACAAACTAGAATTTTTATAAACTTACATATATATAGCAATATTTATGGGTTTTTTTCAGGTAAGCTTGGAGTCAGTTAATTTCTAAAAAATTCAGAACATTACAAATTATACTAACATTGGTTTAAGATCTGACTGTACTTGATACATGACTGACTAATGAACATCAAATAACACAAATAAATATACCAGAATTTCATTCTTTTTCTCCATACCTCAGTCTCTGACAAAGCTTTAATAAAAATGAAACATGTTAGATTGATAAACATTTCTTATTTCTACTTTATACTATCATTCTGTTGGTTTCCAATCCATAGTTGATCCTAACTCATATATATATATATATATATATATATATATATATATTAATAAATATGCATATACCTATGTTTTGGTGTGCAACTTTTTTCCAGCTCATCGCGCACAAAGTTTATCTTATGATTTATAAAAATACACAGATATCACATGGGAGGAACGCTGCTTCATAGACCAAAAATAAAATAGTACAAAAGGTGCAGGAAATGAGGTGTAGGTAGGGTTCATTTTTTTTTTTCAAATAAATAAATAAATAAAGGAAAAAATAGAAATTTTAAATATATATATATATATATATATATATATACAGGGTGTCCCTAAAAAATTGACATAATTTTAAAAGCAATTATCTTGAAAACTACTGAGTCTAGCTCAATGAAATTGAACAGTTTAGGTGTTGAACCTGATAAGTTTATTCTGGGACAAATTTCATAATTGTTCAATATGTGCACTGCCTGTGACATGGCACATGTCAAGTCAGTATTAAGCTCTTGCCAAACAGGCTGTAGCATGTCTCTGGTAACATTATCCAGTGCCAAAGTCATTCTCTGCCTGAGCTCATCAATGCTAGCAGGAAGAGGGGGACATTGAACGGTCCCTTCACATATCCCCATAAAAAAAAATCACATGGGGACATGCCCAGTGACTGCAGTGGCCATTTCATCAGAAAACTGTCTTCATCTCCACCACGTCCAATCCATCTCTCTGGCAGATTCTCATTGAGATAACAAAAATAAAACATTAAATGTAAAATCTTGATCTGTTTCTATATATTCAGTGAAAATTTGAGGTTATTTCAACAAGAATTGCCAAAATTATTGGCCTGTGAAATGATGTCAAATTTTGGGGGACACCCCATATATATATTATAAACATTATTTTTATTGGATACCCATATTTGAGTAGATGCTCCCTTTATTTTAAACAGTATCTATTTCATCTACAGGTCTGCATACTCAAGAAAACTTAATAAAGAAAATGATCCCCTGATCCAATGTCCTTTTACCACTCAACTATGAAGAACTTCACAATAAAGCAAGGTTCTATTTTGCCTTTAAGACACACTCCTTTATATTTCTCTCTAAAGATAAAATAGAATCTTGCATTATTATTCTATAGAACATCTTGTATTTTTTTGGCAAAGCATAAAACAACAGGGGCACACTTTATTAATCTCAAACTTCTAAAATCCAAACTGTTAAAAAATCTAATAGAAAACAAAGATGATAAAAAAAAATGATTAATGAATTTGTAACTGAAGTCTAAACTAAATAAAGATATTCTGATGAACTTTGTACAATTTTCATCTATTTATTGTAAAAAGACAAAGGCTTGCACAAAGGAAATAAATGTTTAATGACAATCAATTAACTGCAGTTTGGTAGTTTCACTTATTGTCTAAAATAATCTACAAAACACCTAAGATATGTGGACACAATTTTATTTAATACATTGACTTGAAACTTTCTACACAATGATGGGTTTTCCCACTTTGCCATTAACACACACACATAAATATATATATATATATATATATATATATATATATATATATATATATATATATATATTTAGGCTATAATATACTTACAGAGGTAATGGCCCAATCTGATCCATAAACAAAAGAATACCGACAATAAAGATCATCAAATTCAAGAAACTATAAAAGAAGAAAATAAGAAAAGGGTAAAGTGCAATGGTTAACAAGTTTTAGCTATGAAACATACAAAATTATTTACATCAAATGAATTACATCGAAATTCAGTATCTCAAAGATACCAAAGAAAAGTATTTTATGTAGAATAATATATAGAAAGAATTTATATTAAAAAAAATTAGAACTTTAAGAAAACAATAAATAGAGAGCCTGGGAATGAACAAAGTTTTAATAAGCAGATGAAATTTTATAAACAAGACACACAATAGAGGATCTTTTTATAAAAGCCTGAATAAAAGTTGAACATTTTTATTGTTGCACTTTTTCCTTTACAACTGCAAGATGCTTCAAAATCTTTTATGAACTGCATATTCTGAAATGTAATTGAATTTGCTTCTTGTATAGAATTTAAAACAACAGTTCCCAAACTTGTGTTTGAATTTATGGCATGATGAGTTATCATTATTTACATTCAGACTAACATTCTCATTTGGCCATTGTTGTTATTATCATGTTTTGGCCATTGTTCTTTCAGGCTTTCTTCAGATGCCTGCAGGATATTACAAACTGAACCATTTATTTAATCCATAGAGACAGATTGTTCTCATTCTGTTGTCGATGTCTTGGTATATGTTGTGACCAAGTAATTGGTTAAGAAATAACAAAACAAGACGTTGCAGATAAGTAGTGTATTGAACAGTAAATACAACAGAAATGTGTTATATGACTTGGGAGTGTGTATCAGTTGACCAGTGTTCAATCTATATCACCATTCCACCCCCGAGGCTTACTTTTCCTACTACTTTATAGTAAGTGGAAGAGTCCATAATAGATTCATTAGAGGGAATACACTACAACAGTATATCACCAAATTCACAGACTAGGCTGGGTAGTAGAGACTCAGACATAGTAGTAACAGGTTTAGCAATAACTAATCATTAGTCCAAATGTAAATAATATAAATAAAAGTATTCCAAGTTATTTACATCCAGTACATGTGTAGCATTGCAGTACTGCTCCTAGTTCGACTAAAAGCAGTGGCAATCAAAATTTACACATGAAAATGAAGGGTCGTTATTGTCAGTAGAAGTGAAAGGAAATGGGATAAATTTCAACAAGGCAATATTTTCATGTTTTTATACAACTATTAATGGCTTAACAAAGAAGAGAAAATACACTAGTATGCTTGTAAATATAGCTGAAAAGGAAGAAAATGTCACATTCTACCCAAAATCAGATCTTCTGATTCATGCTACCCTAATTTTTACCAATAACTGGATGTGAAAACTAAAATAAAAATTTGTCAGTTGTGCAAGGCTCAGGACACATCTTCCCTTTACTCATGCACTCAAAGAAAATAAAATAAAATCCGAAATTTCTACCCAATAGCAGCCACTCCTGCCTAAAGAAACAAAATGAAAGCTAATCAAAGACACAGTCACAAGCTCATCAAAAAGTGATCTCCTATCTCCAAAGACATCTACAAAGCTCAACCATCTACAAAGATCCAACACTGTCAACCCAGTAAGTCATAACTTATCCTCCCGCTCCTTCTGTACAGCTCACTGGATGCCTTTTAGAACTCTACTTGTCTCTTTTTTTCTTACAAGAGTGTTTACCCTGATCTTTCATTTATTATATTTTATGTTAATACAATTGCTTATTGCTTTAAATTTTTGTTGTTTCTTCTTCATTGTACCACCATACACTTAGTAATATGAAAACATACATCCATAATAAAAACATTAAATTTAGCAATTAGGATTCATGTGTGTCTGCATGTGTGAGTAACATACATGCATATGTGAAAGTTCAGTCATTCAGGGGAAAGATATCCCCATGCTGGGAATAAGTCTTGTGCTGGTGTTACTTCTACTGCAAGCTAGAAGACAAAGAGGAAGAAACAAGGAGTGTCTCATTTTTATAGCTATTTAACAGCACCACCTCACATCATCTTGGCGAACCTAGCAAAGCCAAGTGGGGGTAACCCACATGGCAAGGTGGCTGATGCCTTACAATTGCAATATCATTTCTAGTGTAACTGTTTTGGATGACTAATATGCTGTTATATGCACAGAAGATCCACTCTTTTTTTCAATCAGAATGAAAAATATCAAAATTTTTAGATTATTAAATTAATGATAAATTTATCGTTAAAGCTAAATGAAGAAAAACTGCAAGTATGGTTTTACCATTAGGAATGCTAGGTCAAACATCTTAGTTGGCAATAATTGATAACCCCAATTTACAAATGTCTTATGCCACATCCCACCACTGTTAGGGGTGAGTAAATAATTAATAAATTAGTGACAGATGGCTATATAAAAAGACACTGTTGATTATTTATCGCTAACTTGTTTAAATAATGCACTGACTATTGTTTGCGACACGTGGCAATAATTGTAAGTAAAATGATGTCCTAAAATAAGTAACCAAGTAATCGTTTTAAGTTTTCTGAATATCTGTGACAAGTGACTAAGATGCTCACAATAAAAACAACTATCATTCTCACACTCTACTCGGAATAAAGACAAATTATTGCTGGATTTTAGTATATAAAACAACATTCAGCACTAGTGTAATTAAAAATGATTTAGGTGGTTGTCAGCGAAAATTAAATCTTAAATTTAAAAATTGTCTAAAAAATAAAAAGCAAAATTTGGGGGAAGGGACAAATTTTCAATCCAGTTTGTTTTTCCAGTTTTATTTTAAAAATGTAAACATCTTCCAAAATAATATCAATCTTTTTTAAATCGTATAAATGCCAACCTATGAAAATAATTTTTAAAAAGTTTTCTTTTCAATCATAAAACACATAAAAAAGAAAGTTGAAAATTTCAACAAGTCGTAAATGAAATTATGAAATCCAAGTTTTTAATACCAAATATAAAATAATTTTTTTGTTTCAAATTTTATTTTTGTAGATATTGCTTTATTTTTGTTTTCTGGAAGCAAAGATCAAGAATTGGTTATTTAATTTATTCATAATTATTTAATTATTATTGCTGTTGTTACCGCGGCAACAACGAAAGTTGTTTTTTACGAAGAAATATCTGTCGATATTATTAAAAAATAACTTCATGCAATCATTTACCAAAACTAAATTGCTAAAAAAAAACAAAAAAAAAAAACAATTTACTTGATTTACTCGAATTCATAGTACGTAAATATGTGGGTTATAAACATACCTCAGCCGATTCAATTTGTCCACTAACGTTTAACAAAAACACACTGACTGACGACGACGACGCCATCTTTGCATCACTAAGGTTACCCAGGACAACAACAAAAATCAAGAAGTTTGTGTTACTTTTTACTTGATTTCTTTTCTCTCTTCTTACATTTAATTCAAATACATATGATCTGTACAGAAACTGAAATGAGTTATTTTCCTGATATTAGCGATCTTCTTCTTCTTTAATTATGTTTATTAATAAATGAATTCCCCCATCCGATATCTGTTGCTGTGGGTGTGTTTCTCCCCCATCCATAATAAGTAAAATTATTTTCGAAATCTATCACTTAATTTCGTATTAGATTCCACGTGCTAAAACGTGACATTAATCTTGTGCGTGTGCAACTGATAGTTAATTAATTAAATAAGTTTATCATTACTTTTAGTTTTTTTACGTAAAGAATCGAATATAAATTCAACTAAAATTCTTAAATTCGACAACGGTAGTTTCGTTTTTCATCTAAAAGCCAACGGTAAAAAAAATTACTACAAAAGTTTTTCATTTTTATTTTAAAATAAATTTTATTTTACTAACTAAAAGATAGAAAAAAATTCTTTAAGGTGCTTAATGGTTTAAATATTTCAATTGCGCTCATAATGTCTACTCTACGACGACATATTTCAAATTATATTTTCCCGCCTTTCTTTAAATTTGAAGTTTGACGCTACACTTCTATTTTTTTTTGTTATTTTTCACTTTTATTTTTCTTACTTAATTATCTACATCACTCGAACTGTTATCCTCATCTTCATTGCCATATTCACAACGTTTCGGCTGTTGTACATTCCAGCCTTCTTCAGGTGATTTGGATTTCGAACCAAACTCGTTATTTCCTCCACTGGGGTAAATTTTTCTAGTTCCATGTGTCATTTCCCTTTAACTCAACTCTCCAAGTTTGGCTCACCACTGCTGTGGCCTGGTATGAAACTCACAACTCTTTGGGTCTAGTCACTGGATCTAACCAACATCTTTATCCACTGGGTCCTTGAAGAATATGGCAATGAAGATGAGGATAACAGTCCGAATAATGTAAATAATGTAAGTAATCATAATACCTCATCTCAGAGATATAGACAGATTTTGTTTTTCTTGTTGTGTTTTTATTATTTTTGAAAATTACCACGTGTTTTTAGTAAGTTTCCCCTTCTGCAGCTGTAAAAGAAAGGAGAACTTTCCATTCAGACGGGAGGAAGATAAGAAGAGAAAGAAGGGAGATTGGTCACCAACGAAAAGAGAACTTTGTCTCCATCAGAAAGAAAAGAAAAAAGAAAATAACCTTTGAACTTTGGAAAGACAGAAAGTGTACTGTAGAGCAAATGCTCTCTTTTTTTTTTTTTTTTTTGTTACCATTGACACAGCAGATTTTAGCTTTTGAGCAGGAGTGGTTCTGACTGGTCATAATATATTGTTCATTTTGTTTTGGTTAAAGCAGATATATACATGAGATCAGTGTACAAAAATGTATTTATGCACTCTGCTTTGGGTTCTCAAGCAGCCAACATCTGATTTGTGTAGATGTAAGAGGCACAATAAAACAATTTCTGAAAGTCCTACTTTTAAAATATTACCTACAACTATATTTCATGTAAGTATATAGATCACCCAAATTAAAAATTGGCATTGTATCATATTTTACTATTAGAGAATGACAAATAAATTGCCAATCTACTTACCTGCTAGATTTCAATTGTTGTCCCTTTTAACACATTTCATTTCAACCAATTTCTTTGAGGCTATGGTTTTGTGGTGAAAATTTAGCCTTGGAAAAATATTCAACTCATTGACAAAGAAAAACAAAAGGAAAAAAGAAGTAGGTAAAGTGTAAATTCAAATTTTTTATATTCTAGAAATTGTTCTGGCATTTTACAAAAATTCTTGATTTCTTTTTTCTAGTCTAGTTTCTTCGAATGAAGACAGTATTCATACAACAGGAAATCGACTAGACACAGGATGATTTCTGAATAGCTCCTCTTAATCCTTCAACTAGGATTGTTACACCGACTGCTACTCAGACTATCATGTGGACTGACTACTCAATAACACTGCCCTTTTATTTATACCTGGCATGCAGACATAGAAACAAAATGCACACAAATATTTAACAGAAAAATACTAGGCTCTATTTGAAAGTTTGTTACTTGAAGAGTGCAAAATTTCTCATAATTTAATATCTATCCATGCTTAAAAGCTAAAACTTTGCAGATTCATAACTTGATATAGGTTTTATATACTGTGTACTTTTTACCTTTCTCCATAAATTTTAAGTTTGTTACATTGATATCCACTCAGTTGGAATATTGTAGCTTAATAATTTTCAGTAAAAAGAGGTTTTATTTTGTCTAAAATTGACTAATTAACAGAATATATTCTCATCATGTGTCCACTATAATCTGAATCTGTTTGTTTTACTAAATCTTATACAGATTCTTAAAGCTTTTTTTCACAAACACTATAATATAACAAATAAAAAAAATAATAAAAAGGTAAAAATAAAAATTTAAAAAAAAACTCTAGTGAAAGGGAGATAATCCAAAATTTTAAACTTACAAAACCTTACATTTAATACTTCTACTGCTAACCAAGTGTTACATAGAATAAAGATGTTGATTGGTTAATATAAACCAATCACTACTCTTCTAAAGTATCTCACAACAGTTCTAGATTCACACCAATTTCAAGAATTATTTTTCTTTCTTAATCAGACTCTACCAAGTGGAAATTAAATCAGTCATACTGGATAATCTTATACCAAACAAGATGGAATTAAAAGAATCCCAGTATATGTAATTAAAGATGAATTTCTCTTTTGAAATGTGCCTTCATATAAATTCATATACACTCAAAATTTTCATATTTGCTCAGTTTCATATCCAAACGTAAACAAAGCAATTTTCTAAAGAAGTAATGGAATTGTAGCTCAGTCAGTCTAGAGCATATCAGATCTAATAACAAGTCCTTCTGTCTGACCAGGAGGATGCAGATTTGAATCCTGCCAGATACTGAATATTTTTCTTTAATAAGATTTTCTCAAATATTAGAGCCGATAAACAAAAATAAACAAATATGCTATACTATTTGGTAAATAAATAAATGGAGCATCTACTCAAATATGGGTATCCCCTAAACGATAATGTTTAAACTGATAAAATTTGTTGGCTTAATAAAAAAAATCCATGACTTCTTTAGAAAACTATTTTGTTTACATTTGACTACAAAACTGAGCATATATGAAAATTTCAAGACTCTATGAGAAGATGAATTTTACTTAAAGGCACTAATCCACCTGATCAATTAACTTAGTAATAAATGACAGAAAATACATTATTATGCATATAAAGAAAGAAGATATTAAAACTTAGAAATTGTGTGGGTTGGAGATACACATACATGTGTGCGTGTGCATGTGTGAAAAAGTCGCAAAGTGGCGGTTGCATTTAGCTATTTCAACAGTAAAACAGTGTGACCTAGTAGCACACTTAAATTTATGTATTTAGTACACCAAGGGAAAAAGCTTGTCAGAGCAGATGCCATGAAAATATTTGTAGAAAAGAGAGAGGGAAGCCATCTCATGTCAGTGAGAAAGTGACTGAAGTCTAGATGCCTGATCAGTATTAATTACATTACAGTTCCATCTTTGGATTTTGTTAACAATCTCAAGATGTACAGCTGGAGCACAGAACAGATATGGCAGCAATTTTTCATGCATGGATAAATAGTTAATTTGTAAATGTGCAAAATGGATTCAGACAAGAAAAACAGATTCTAACTTTCCTTGCAGTAGATGCAGCTATTGATTTGATGTAGTCACTCAACCTCAAGTGGAAAACATGAGGCCAAGAAGGCCCAGTGTGTTGCTCTCCTGGAGTCTAGCTAATAGCAGACATAAAAGGTTTTTAAAACAATGAACATTGCCAAGGAGTGAAGGTAGTTAAAATAAGAGCAGTGTCAATAGAAAAAAAACGTCCTTTTGACATTCCGGGTTTTTTGCAGACATGAAGATCAAAGTTTGCCACTATATTGAAGTGTGTTCACCTTTAAACTAGTGGAATATTTCTGAATCTACAAATAACAAACTGACTATGATAATCATAAAATTCACGGAATCAACAGCTGATAGTTTTTCATAGTTTAACATTGACAACCACATTTTGTAGAAGTCATAAATTCTGGTCACTTATTGAATATTAAGGAAGATTTTTTTTACAGTTCATCAAAACTATAAAAAAATGAAATAAAAATGATAATTCTTAGTAAATGAAATGTAAAATTCTAAATTCTATTTACTAAGCTTAGCATAGTCAGACACAAGGTTATGAGCATGAAATACCCAGTGATGATCAAAGATATTGCAATAGTAGTGGTGTACAAAACTGATGTTTTATCCACTGCTCCATATGAAGGTGTCCTTCAAAAATATATATTTACTAAGTTTATAATAGTCTGGCATAAGTCTATAAGTGCAGAGTAACCAGCTAAGAACACAATCACAATAATAGATAGGCTGCATTTCTCAACAGAAGTTCATGGAGAGAAATCCCAAAATAAATATAGAACCATGAGCAATTAGAATAAAGAGATACATCTTATTGTCCGGATTGTTTGTATTTATAAAAATACAATGTAGACAAATAAACCATTTTCTTTGAACTAGTGCATTTCTAGCATTCATGGTGCTGATATGGTGATTTTCTAAGGTCAAAAGTATAGGGCTCCCAGGGAGGATCAAACTCACTATTCAGTCATAATTGTTCTAGTGAGACAAACTTGCTAACTATTACACCACATCGAAAGTGCCTATTCATATTACTAATATGTAAATTGTTTGGTACTCAAATTATTTCCAGTATAAAGGTGCTTAATGACATGCAACTATATTGGACTTGTTTCTTGAGTGATTTTGGTCTGATTCATTTTTTGTGAAATGATGAGGCACTCCTCACCTCGGTGATGATCTAAGGTTTGCTTTAGGACAGCAAAAAGTCTTACATGATGAGTCTGGCTGATTCATTACAATTGCTGTGGTATGGATTAATCTGTTGAGTGTGCCTCTCTTCATTGTGTGATTTACAACTGTTCTGTACACTTGTTGAAGGCTGCATAGCCCATCTGCTTTTATTTACTTATTGTCTTGAAAGCAAGATCTCTTCTTAGAAATATGGCTCTATTGATTGATAAGAAGAAACACTATATGTTTCTGTGTTTACTTGGCATGTTAGGAATTTTTGCATGGACCAACAAACAGAAAAAATACCCTGACTTGAAACTAGTTTTCCTGTAGCAACCAAATTTAATGAAACTGTGGCTTTGAATCTAAAAATATGAAAAAAAAAGTTGCTTTCTGTTGATTGTAGATTTGGTAACATGTACTGTGAGTAATAACAAACCAACAAGATGTAGATGACTTGGTATTGATTCGAGCTGGCCCTTCTGAGTCAAATAATTGATTATTATAAAAAGCTTTATAACACTTGGAGGCTGGTAAATTAAGTTTTTGGAAGTTACTCCATATTGTAATTGGTTTAAAATATTTTTCCATTCATTGGATAATAAATCAACACTATTGTATGTGTATTTTAGTGGCTTTGTCTTCAGCCTACTGAATTAGAATAAATTGCTTGATCCTATTGTGATGACCATTATCACACACATACATACATACATACATACATACATACATACATACATACATACATACACAAATTCAAATTATACAACAACAAGCATTCATTGGATAATAAATCAACACTACTGTGTAATGGACAATATATAAATCACAGCTATGAAACAAGTTTATAATCACTATATTTTCATTTAGTCGATTTCATGCACTTTTGGGAGAATCAGATCCCAGAAGCTTTCATGAGTCTCCCCAAAACCTCACTCGCTGATTGGTCAATGCCAACCAATCAGATTGTCTGCACGTGAAGAATGATTCTTTATACGCAGTGCTTCAGAGCCGATGATCACCTATATAAGCAAGAAATATTCTTAGATAATTAGTGAGATTTCAGCTGCCAAACGAATCCACGACAGTTGAAACCATGTGCCAATCTTCTTACTCACACCACCACTCACATGCTGAATATTCCCTACACTCACATAATATTTTCCTTACACAGCAAAACTGTTGAAAACATTTATTACCAAAAACTATCACAACCTTCTTTCTTTCAGTGAATTTTGGAACACAATTAATAGTTAAAGAGAGACAACACTTATTTTACTCAATGCATGTTTTTCTTTCACATCCTTGTTTGTACATCTTGTTAAATACAAATTTTATGTGTAATGATGTCTTTGGATTATCCTCTTTTTCTTCACATCAGTTTGGTTTCTTAATTTAAGTTAAATTAATGTGGTGAAGTCCATCACACTATTTTGAACCAATCACCAGTCATCTAATTACATTGAACACTGCATATTACCACAATCTTGCTTTACCAAGAGAAGAGGATCTATAGAGTGGCTAAAAGCTGTTATTAGTAGAGATTGGTCTAGAAGCTGTTATTAGTAGAGATTGATCTAGAATAGTAAATGCAAAAATTAAAACAGAGAGAAAAATTAATATGTAAATTGTTTGAGAGACAGAGTGGTTTCAAGATAAAGCTGTCAGTTGATCATAAAATGCTGCCATATTGGATTATTTACTGAGATGAGAAAAGGTATTTTAACATTAATCACTATCAATTTCAAAATACAAACAATCAAAAATCATTTTTATAAAAATCGTAGAATCAAAATATCAAAAACAAAAGTTAGGACACCAATAAAGATAAAATTTCCTGATCAATCAGAACAAAATGATCAATATTTTTCAATCAATAACAATAATGGAATTAAACTCCAAAAGCAATCACTTTTCAACTCCTTAATGGGATCAGAAACACAAATTGACCAAAGATCAATTACAGGGGGACATGTCTTTCACTATTGTTCTAAAAGTGGGGAGGGTCAGGATCAAGCACTGTGGTTTGAAGCATCTCAAAAAAGAAGAGCAGTGGTGGTGGAAGGGGAGTGAACTAAACAAGTTTGTTATATATGTGATTCCTATTTGTTATATATGTGATTCCTATTTGTTATATATGTGATTCCTATTTGTTATATATGTGATTCCTATTTGTTATATATGTGATTCCTATTTTAAACTATAAAACTCCCAACAAAAGTACATAAAACCTGTAATATATTTTGGAAATTAAAAAAAAGGAAGAACCCTTCAGTCTTCATAAATATCCCTACTAAAAATAACGATGTAAACTCTAATAACCAACTTGTATAAGAAATTGAATACAAAATAACTTCTGATTAAAAAAAACTTTCTCCAATTAACCTGTGCCCATAACTATCACTGATCCACCTATAACATCAGGCTTTATACAAAATAACCATGATTCAAAACCTTTATCTGTCCTTAAATAACCATATAGTGGTTGAAGGACCTTCAAGTAGAAAGAAAACAAATCCATTTTAAATATGGTGTTTGAGTGATCATGCAGATAAATACTATTACTTTTTTATCCCATTATAAGAACTGAGATGAAAATTAACCAAACTCCAGTACCAAGGAGCTATTTCCCCAGGTTGCACCTCCACCCATTGAACTTGGACTAAAGTCACAGTCCATCCCTGATGCATCCCAGATGGAAATTACCAAAGGAATTATTGGACACTTTCTGAATCTGCCTTTATCCATGTCGGGACTTCGAAAATATACAAAAAAATGGATTTTCAAATTCCCTTTTGCAAAACAGCCAGCAACTAATCGAATGAGTTTGTGTGAAAAGATACAGGGAAAAGGAGGAATGGTCGAGAGTCAAATGTTGCTTAGAACTGTAAGGGTCAAGAAGTTATAGAGTCATATTAGTGTGCACCCTAAATGAAACACAGCACATAAATAATGAGGGTAGATGGGGGGGTCCTAATCTGAAGCGGGAGACAACTTAATCTTTTTCTCTCCCCTTAATTATCATCCCACCTTAAATTATTTTCATTTTAACAATTTTATTAAATTATGTAACTTTATAATTAAACAGGCTTATTTTCGGATTTGCTTAGTCGTTTAAAATGTAATAATTTACATGTTAATCAATTTAAAGATTTTTAAAAGGGGGAGATTTAATTAATACGATTCTTTCATATGAAAATTTTAGTTTTTACTCTTTTCACAGTGCATATTTTTCATTATTACAACTCTTTCTGTTAATAAAATAAAATCGATAGTCTTTCTTTACTCTTTATTAAATTGTGAAATTAAAATGACTAGAAAAATTAAATTCCTCAAAATACTAATAAAAGAATATTAATGATGAATAAATATATTTTCAAATACAAAATAAATATATGCTTAATAATATTCTTCAAATATCTTTGATGAAGCATTGTTAATAAACTTTTAATTGGAATTTCATTCATTTGTTTGGGGTATTTTATTATTGTTGTTGTCACGTCTGTTAGTGTTACCGAGGAAACTATTCCTACGCCACTGAGTAATTTGGTGTAAAAGATAATTATGATAAATTTATTAGAATGATCTTCATTACTTTTATTAATAATAATTTGTGTTGTAGATCCCCTGTTGACATTTGATATATGTTTACATGCGTAATAACAGATAAAACTATTTAAATTAATAAAATAACTTCGGCACTAGTTATTGTCAATGCAAAAAATAAAGCGTGCTGTGTTACATAGCAACGTGTTTTGATTGATGCAATCCGAAAGTCAAGCAATGAGAGTAGCCTGCAGAACTTGTTCTCATGTGTGAATAATAGGGCATTTTAGTATCATAATGTTTAAAAATACTTTTCAGAGTGGTTTTCTGTCGATTTTATATAGTGTTGGAAGCAAGCCTCTTCAAATATGGGATAAAAAAGTGAGTATTTTTTTGTCTAAACTTAAAGTCTTATTTTGTTTTATTTACGAGTAAGATGGTTGCTTCACAACCACTTTCGTTCGTAAATAAAAAAAATATTCAGTTACATTTAAAAAGATTTTCTATTCGAACATATGAAAAAGCCAATCGATAAAAAAAGAACATTTTTTAGTTATATTTAAAAGTGTTTTTTATTTTATTTTCCTGTTATAGTGTTATTTCTCTTTGTAATAAAAGTTGAGGTGTAGAAAAAAAATGAATGAACACTTGACTCTATTTTATTTTCAAGGTACGGAATGGTCATATTAAACGAATAACAGACAATGATATTCAGTCCCTTGTGCTGGAAATTGTTGGTACAAATGTCAGGTAACTTTTTTATTATTATTAACAAATATTTTATTTGTTCGACACTATTTTTTAAAAGAGAAAAAATGGCTACACACACGTGTTGTATAGTCGTCTTTGTCTTGACTTTTTAATCAAGTAAAAAGGAAAGTTTTTGTTTCGTATGCATTTAGAGAAAAGAAATTATTTTTATTTCAATGATAAATAATAGCAAAGATGCCTGTTCCTTGTTCATTTTCAAAAAACTATTTTCTTTTTTGTCAGAACGAAATTACTGTAATCACATAAATCATCTTTTTTTGATTTGATTTTTTTTTGTTACCGATGCAAACTATTTTTTTTCTTTTTAGTAAATTAATATATAAATAGTAAATACTTTATATTCGAATTTTGAAGAAAAAAGATGACAAATTCAGTGCTTATTTTTAGCTGTTGCTAACCAATATAATTGTAAAATAATTGTATTTAATTTGTTTATTTTAAATAATTTAATTAGCTGTAGAAGTAAAAAGAAAAAAAATTAAAATAATGAAGATTAATATTTTTTTTTTTTTTGCTTCATAAGTCTCTTTTCTTAATTTTAAAGAAATTGGAATCACATCAAAGTGGGATTTAGAAATTCATTTGTTTTGTAAACAAGACAAAATAACAGTACATTTGCCGCTTTATTTTCGCAAAGATTTTAATTATAAAATTTAACTAATATCCCAAATTAGTCGGATTAAGTAAGCTTATTTTAGAAACAAAACAAGACAAAGTCGAACTCCTTATCCGACGAGATTTCTCGATTGTAAAAAACACCAAATTAAATAATCCAAAGTTTATTACTTCATGAAGAAAATTCAGTTTGTGATTGATTTGCTGAAAAGTGAAAATATTTTAACTTTTTTCTTTATACGTTTTTGTAATAGTCTTGATAAAAATAAGGTAATTAATTTTTTTGTAATAATCTTTGTAATTGCATTATTAAAAAAAAATGCAAATAAAAATTTTTGCCTCAGAAATTAATGTTTGAATCGGTCAGTGGATCTATTTTTAAATGCAAATAATAGCTTGATTAAATAGCTAATAAGATAAAATTAAAATATAATTCAATAAGTTACTCATTTTAGCTTTTTTTTTTTTAGTTTTCTCTTCTACACAAATGTTACATGTCTTGTTCTCGTTTGTTTTCACCGGAAGTAAACAGAAAGATCCATTCCAAGTTAACTTTGTATGGCACAAGGCTAATGATTTTTTTTATCCTAACAAAGGCAACTAAAATTCAACAAAATAACTTCATCAAAGCCTTACTTTGTTGAAGTTCCTCCTTCTGGATATGCAAGTGAGCTTTTTACGTGGCTTAAAGTTGAATTGAGATCTGGTTAACAATGTGGTTGTTTTGTTTGTTTGTTTGTTTTTTTTTGTACATGAATTTCATAGCTCTCCAACATTTAAATAAAATAAAATTGGTTTAATTTTTTTCCATTCCAAATTGTACATACCGTTTTCGGTTTTTAGCTTGTAAGTAAATTAAGCTTTTTTTTCTTTTTTTTTTCTTTTTTTTACCTGATTAAATTATTTAAAATTGTCTTTGTTTTCTTACATTTTTTAACACAATTATAATTTGTGGGTGGTATTTAAAAGCTGTCTAACGAAAAAATATATATAGTAAATTTCGACACCCAGGCATTCACGGTTGCTAAAAATTAATGGTTTCAATTTAATTTTTTCAATATTTGACATTTATTTAGGTACATGCTGTTTGATGGAAAACCGACATTACCTCCCTTAGCTGATAATTCTTTGCTATTATCAAATTTTACCACACTTCTTTACCCGAGTATACCAATACATTGTATTAGTTAACTAACAGTATGGTTAGTTCTTGTTAATTAAGGTTTTTTTCTTTTAGAAAAATTTAAAAAATAATAACTTGTATATTCTCAAAACATTTTCATGCAAAAAGTGTTTTTATTATTTAAAATTTAAACTCTTGAATGAAACTAACAACATTCTGCTAAAAACAAAAATAAAATGAAGTTAAGAATATGAGGAATGCAAATTATTCCAAGATTTATTCAATACTTAATTTTCATAAGTACATGGTTCCTATTTCATTATGATCTGGTTCTATAGGAAATATATTGACATGCGATTTTCCTATACCAAGGAATACTTTTGTTCATGATTTTTTTAACTACTTGTAAAATAATTTTTTTTTTTATTTTCACTAATATTCTGTTATAATACATTTTTATTTTCACTAATATTCTGTATAACTAATAATACTTCAATTTTAATTCAATTTTTAATTGAAATAAAAATAAAACTTGTGGCTTATTTCTTATTGAATAGAAAATTCATTAAACATGTACTTTTACTTTAGTGACCTGACTTAGACTTGTTTTAATCTAAACTCTTTTCTTTAAATTTTTGCTATTATCCTTCATCATTTTTTTTCTGGAAAGATCTTTTCATACAGAGAAATTATTCAATATAGGATTTCTTCTATTTTAAAGCATTCTTCATCTGTCTCCTTTACTTCATTAACCTATTAAGTTTTAATTGCAACAGTTTTATACATTAAAATCAGGTTAAAAATGTCACACACATGCACACAAAAGGAAATAACAACTCAAATGCATATGAAGCTTTAGTAACCAATGAAAGTCAAACAACAGAAAAATAAAAATCCCAGGATTTCTTTTTCCATACCTCATTCTCTGATGAAGCTTTAATAAAAGTGAAACCTGTTAGATTTGCAAATGTTTCCTATTTGATCTTTATCCTACCAAAAGAAAATATATAACTTAGTTTCTTTTTCTTTCTTTTTTTTCTTTTAATGATTTAAAGAATTATACCTACTTGAGTATGGAATTCTTTTTCTTCATAAATAACTCTAGCAGCAATCTTGTTACAATAACGCAAAAAGAAAAGATTTCTAAAATTAAAAAGATGCCTCATATTTTCATAGACCAATTTTATTTGCTTGCATACCACTTATTGTAGTATGAAAAAGCCAAAGAATTTCCCTTCAAAAATATAATTTACTATCACAAATAGTGAAAATGATTTCTGGATCATTGTTATTTTAATGAAAATGACTTTAAAACTTGTGCTATTCAGTGAAATGCAAATTCTAATTATTTAATGTCCCAAATTTGCAAAATTGTATTTAAAAAAAATCATTTATTTTGGTTCCTTATTATTTCGGAATGTGGCCAATCATAGTTCTCCACAGCTTCCTGTTTTCAGTTACTCTCAAGAATACTTGTTCTTTTATGATGCCCCTTTGTCTTTGGAGTAGGGCCATATTTCGGTTACTTCAACACCCCCCCCACACACACACACCGTATTCACTGTTATATATTGGGTTAAACATCAGCGCCCTTCTCCTTGTTTCTTATGCTATTCTTTATTACAGTAACTCTAGTTTCTGAATAGTATCTTTTGCTCTTCTTGTATTTCTATGTCAGAGTTTGTCTTCTTACTTCTCATGTCATTGAATTTATAGGATGAGGAATTATCATTATTTACATGCAGACTATTGTCTCCATATTTGTTATCACAATGGCTGAAAAGTGATGATAGCAAAAAAAGATGTGGACAATAGTTTGCATCTAGTTGATATAAATACAGCTTTATTTTGTCATCCCAGTATGTAACTCCCCACTTTTATTCACAACCATCCTTTCTTACTTTTCTTGACTCCTTTCACATATTTCTTTCTTTTCTGTCTGCCATATACCTAGTTTAAATGTTGCCCATGTTTACTGTCAATTATTAAAAACCTCTGTAAATTCAAAATATTAACTTTAACATTTTGAGCATTTCTTTTTTGTTATTAACATTTAGATAGATTGAACTTAACATCAACTTATATAAACCTTAATAGTAATACAGAATATAATTCAAAATTTAATTGATGCTTTTACTGATAAGTGAGCCTTTTTGGAGCAAGTGAAATTTTTCTGATAAATATTTCTTAACTGAATTTGATTTTTGAGAAATTGTCAGTTGTAAATATTCACTTTGTGGAAACTAATTTCTGTAAAAATATTTTTAGTTTAATGTTCAAATTTTATGGTAAATGTTTTTACTGACAGTAAAATTAATATTGTTGTCTATTATCACAAGAAACTGGGTCAGTATTTGAATAATTTTTAATTTATTTTATTTTGTCTCTTACAATCAAATCAGTAAACAAACTAACACCTCCCATAATTGTATCATTATAGACAAATCTGAAATTCCTTATCTACATAAATGACCTTCCTGACGCCGTAACTTCCCAAGTTGGCATCTACGCGGATGACACCACAATTTATTCCTGCCTCAAAAACAAATCTAGTCTCGCTGACAAAACTCACCTTGCCGTGCGTCTCGAAAAGGACCTCCAATCGATTGTGAACTGGGGCATGAATTGGCTGGTCAACTTCAACGCTTCGAAGACAAAACTGCTCTTTATTAATCACCACAGAGAGCCTTCCCTTCCCTCCATTAGAATGTCTGACGCTCAACTTCTCGAGAGCAACTCTCTGCGGCTTCTCGATCTCACGTTGACTGCTGACCTGAGATGGAATAAATACATCGAGTCATTTGCCTCGTCCACTGCAAGGAAAGTTGGCTCCCTGAGCCGCACTAGGAAGTTTTTCTCCCCGAGTCGATCCTCCAGAGTATTGCTGCCATATATGGTCTGGCGCCCCTTCTGTTTGCCTTGGGGTTCTTGATAGGCTCCAGAAGCGGATATGCAATATGGTTGGCCCTGCCCTGGCGTCTCATCTACAGTCACTTTCTCACAGACTCGCCGTCGCCTCCCTCTGTCTGTTCTACAAATACTTTCATGGAAATTGCTCCGAGAAGCTGCATTCACTGGTTCCCAGACGTCATGACTTCCAGCGCCCAACGAGGCTGGCATCCCGCTCTCACCCCTTCACTGTCGAAACTCCTAAATGTAGCCGTCTCTTCTACTCTAATAGCTTCATGTCTCGCACCTCTCACCTGTGGAACTCCCTTCCCTTCTCCTGTTTCCCTGTGAGCTATAATTTCCAGCTATTCAAGTGTAATGTCAATCGACATCTCCAGTTGCCTTAATCTATCCACTACCCTCATCCTTTCTTCTATCACTCCTATCTGATCTTGCTATTTTCTGTAACCCCTTGCGTCCTAGTGGCTTCCCACCTTGCTTGGGGTGAAATGCTTAAAAAAAAAAAAAAATGGAAGGTTTTTTTATTTTGTTTTTTTGTTTTTTTTATAAGTCACTACATTGTACTTTAGAAATCACTGAGTGATGAATGGTGTTTTGCAAATATGTTTATGTAATTTAGACTTTGGTGCAAACTAGGAGTGTTTGCAATGTAGCATGCACATTTTTTTTTTTTTTTTTTTAATTTTAATTTCTAGATTTAATAGTAAATTAAAAGCTGGAAGAAACTTTATCTGGTGACCTTTTCTCTTTGATGAAAATAGATTTTCAACTGACTGACCCTGAAATAGTGAATGTATGTTGAAAATTTGATGCAAAAGGGATATAAATACTTGAATGATTGCATTTGTGTTAATATTAAGTTTAGTAAGTATGGCACAAGGCCACAAGAATGTAGAGCCTAGTGAGGAATTAACTCACTACAGTAGTTTTTTTTCTTGCTAGCTATTGCTCCATGGTAAGACACTCCACAACTATTTTGGTAACATTCTCTAAGGGAGATCATTTGTAGTTTTTTAGCAAGAAAAATGTTCATGATTTTATGTTTAATTTTTAATTCTGCCAATTCTTTTTTTTTATCCATCCCTGTATGTTATGCTGATGAATTTCATTATGCTCTATATTTTACTTTTGAATCACTAAGTATGCTTCAAATATTCTCAATTTCCATACATAGAATATTTTTTGAACAAAGATGTGATTTCTCTAATCCCTTTTAATATATTAAATTTAGATATAATTCCATTTTTATGTTTTAGTTATTGGTGTTATAATTTGCTACTTTTAAGTACCAAAAGTCTTACTGGAGTAATTTATATTGTAGATGAATAAGAATGAAACTATCATTAACAACAAATATAATAATGTTTGCACCTACAATGAAATTATCAATTATAGTTTTGTTGATCTATTGCAAGATATATCCTATATATTTTTATTTGTAAGGAAAAATCCGTTATATGATGAAGTATTGAAATTATCAAAATAAAATGTTGATGTTTTTTCAGTTTAGAAGATTTAATAAAATATCTTGTATTATAAAATTTGTACATAATATTCTGAGTTATAATATACTAATTGTTTTTAATGTATTTTTTTCCTGCCCAAAACCTTGTGTATTATTTCTATCCTAAATACTGTTACATCTAACACCTGTTTGTCTTTCTTTCCAGCACAACATATATCACATGTCCAGCAGATCCCAAAAAAACTTTGGGTATTAAATTGCCATTTTTGGTGATGATCATAAAGAATTTGAAAAAATACTTTACATTTGAAGTTCAGGTATGTCATTGCTAAATACTTTTCACTTTTACTTACTTGGTAGGGTCATTTTAAATGGAAACCAACTCTGAAAAATTTGATTAACAGACAATATTCATGGTTGATTTGATTAATCCTTTGCAACATCCTCTAAGCTTTCTGAATAGAAATGGCTTCCTTTGCCAATCTGTCTGACTACATGTCAAATTAGAAAATAATCATATATAGAATTCATCAATATCTACTCTTATCTCCTTTAATAATAAACTATCTAAGGATTTTCTTCTCTCTAACATTTTTAAATAATTCAGTTAAGGTTATTCATTAAAAAAAAAAAAAACTACTAACTCCACCTACATCACTGAGATTTTATGTCAGTCTTCATCTTTTGACCATTTCTCTCTTTACACTTTTTATCTCTACTTTTTATTCCTATTGACTGATTGAATCTTATTTTTTCCAAGTTTTTTTTTTTTTTTTTTTCCCAAGAGTTTTCTAATGAAAAACAAATCTCTATTTTCAACAGGTGTTGGATGATAAAGGTGTACGACGGCGTTTTCGAGCCAGTAATTATCAAAGCACAACACGAGTTAAACCTTTTATTTGTACAATGCCAATGCGTCTTGATGATGGATGGAATCAAATTCAGTTTAATTTATCTGATTTCACACGCAGAGCTTATGGGACTAATTATATAGAAACCATCAGAGTTCAGGTATTTCTTTTCCATATAAATTTAATATTAGTTTACTTTTGTTGAATACTATTAAAACAGTTGTTTCCGATGTAACCATTGTTTCCTATGTGCCATTGTACTGAAATCACAAGTCTAAACAGAGATAACAGACTTCATTATTTGACACAGGTTTTACTTTTTCCAGATATAATCCCTGTAACAATACAAGAGAAAGTCAGTTGAAAAATTCCTCATGTGAAAAATGGAAAGAAATTGAAATATTAAAATTGGGAATTATAGTTTCAGTTGGGAACTCTAAAAGTCCTTGCAAGACAGATGCGGTGATGCAAATCTACTTAAGAGTGGCAATGCAATATCTCCATGCACATATCATAGCAAAATAAAAGCCACTTAAATCATTTAACGGAGAAAGAAGGGCATTCTTTTCACTGCCAGCTACAAAAGAAGACCCATAAATGGCAGATTGAAAACATTTATTAAATGACTGAGTCAATCTTCTGGCATGAATCCTATAGAATATGTAAGCCATTTGGGGTCATGAAATAAAGGAAAATATCCGAGAAGAGAAGATAGCAGATCTGATAAATTCAATGCCCCAAAAAGTAAAAACATTAAAATCTCGTAGTAAACCCACCAAATTTTAATTTGCATTATTTGAAATTGTTTGGATTGTTTTAACAAAATGTCTTTACTAAATGATAGTAATGGCATACAAGCTAATGACATAATGATTTTTTTTAAATATTTTTTATTATAGCCAATAAGTTAATGGTTATAAAACCATAGTAATGTTTAACTTTTAAAAAGTATGTATTTTTCCAACTGAATGTGTAAAATACATTTATTTGTATAATACAAATGAAAGGCATACAAAACAAGATTAATAAGTCTCTAGCCTGGAAGTCATTAGCTGTATTTTGAACTGAAATTTCTGTTGTATAACATTGTATCTATGAGATGAATATTCCCCATTTAATTATGTGGGGAATTTTTTTTTTTTTTTTTTTTTTTTTCCTATCATTGAGCTACAAATTTATTTCTGCAATTATAGTTACTCATATTTTTAGGTTTGTGTTTAAAAATGTGCTTCTATATATTCTTGCAAATTATTAAAATTTTTTTTATGTAAAATTGTTGATATATGATTATATTTTGCATCACTTCCACTATTTTATTTATTTTATTAAAGAACTGTTTCAGCCTTTGCCCCTTGGTCAATATAGTTCAAGTTGCTCCCCCCACAAAAGTTGGATTAACCATGAAAAGAAAAAAGAATCTACCCTAATATGTAGTTTTTACTTTCTCCTTTTAAATAAATTCTTTTGTCTGCTGTTTACACACTGACTCCCAAAAGTTAGTAGCAAAATTTTGTACTACATTCAGTTTGTACATGCTATTCTGAATTCCAGGATGTTTTGACTAGTACTTTATATAGCCATTTTTGTAAGAATTTATTGTAGAGCTCTATCATGATGACTTTCACTAGTCTTCAGATAAATCTTATAAAATATATGAAGTCTTCTTGCTAATTAGGCTTCCATTCAAAAGAGTCGACGTATATACCTTGATCATGACTATTTTTTAGTGTATGTTTTTCATAAATCTTTGTCATTAGTTCTTTTTCTATTTTTTTATCTCACCAATAATATTTGAATTGATTGTAGCTTGAATTGAATGGACCATGTTTATGAGAATAAATTGCAAACTATTAACTCATTTGCAAATTCCAATCTCAAAATCAAAATGACATTAACAATATTTCCTTGTTTTGCCAGGGATAGTGTTACTTTATATCAAAATACAAAGAGGCTGTTAATAATAAGCACCAAATTATTTTAAACCTGCTTAATGTTTGGAATTTTTAATTAAATATAAATTTGTGATAATATACTTTTATTTGCTTGTTTATTTTAATAATAATTTTTTTTCTTTACTTTTGACAGATTCATGCCAATTGCCGTATTCGGCGTGTTTACTTTTCTGATCGACTATATTCAGAAGATGAACTGCCGGGAGAGTTCAAATTGTACATACCACAGAGTAAAATTAAGGCTTAAAAATCATTTTCAGAAATTTGCTTGTAATTAAATATGAATATGAAACTTCAGTCTGACATTTAAATGATCAAATCAACTTAACATTTTTATGTTAGTCAACTCAAATGTTTTTAGTCTTACAGTTTGACTAAAGATGCCTTAAAAAATAATAATAATAATAATAAAGTGGTATAATTACCAAAAGGAAATAAATCTCATAAAGATTGTAGTATTTTTTTTTTCCAACACTTGCCCATCAAACTTTTTTTTTTTTTTTTTTTTTTTTTTTTTACTCTTGTTCACAGTAAACAACGAATCACCATTCTGCTAATAACTACATTTCATTTTCTTTCTCCACATCTTTCTTCTTTTTTTTTTCTTTTTTTTTCCGCTGGGTTAATCTTAACTTAAAAAAATAACACTCTACGTGTATCTTTTAGAAATGGTTGTAGTTCTGCTGCTTCCCTTTGCTGCAAAATCTTAAAGATATTTTCTTACTCTTATTTTTAAAGGTGGTTGTTTGCAAAAAAATTAACTTGTACACAACAATAGTACAATTCCTATGTTATGTTCTTGTATTCTTAATTTGATTAATAAATTTTAAAAAAGCATTAATTTAACTTTTTGTTTTTCATGATTTATTTTCTTGTTTTGATATTATCAAATTCAATTATGAATGTTACAACAACATAATATATTAATGAAGAACAATTACAGTAAATCTTTTTTGCTGAGTTTTCAGGATCAAGGGACTAAGAATCTGTTGCAGTGAGATGACATCCTCACCTCCTGCCTCCATCAATTTTGTTTAGCAAGGAAAATCACTAACATATTAAAATTCATGTTAACCTGATTCATGCACCCACTTGAAAGACTAATATATGCTGTTTCTTTCAACTTTCTCACTCCCCAATGATGCTATCTACCACTTATTTGAACTTCATTCTACACTATAAATCATCCTTACATTGATTACAGTATTTCTCGGTTAAAATTTACTTTTTACTCAAATGTTCTAAATTTTTTAAGAAACAAGTAATATTACTATTAATTATTTTTCATTTTATACTTTACAAAACAATCAAGAACATTTTAAAATGAAAGAAAATGATAGTATAAAGACACTTATTTGTTGAAAATGAAAATGCAGATTCTTTCTAGTACAAGAGCTGGAGAAAATATCCATTCACTTTCTCTTCATCTCAATATTAAGTACAATAATTCAAAAAAAGGTTTTTAAAACATTCTTCTCCAATTAAGAATTTTGTTCAGTGAAACAAGTTAACTGATATCCACACAAATGTTTAAAAAAAAATATCAAATATCCAACAGTAACAATCCTTAGTAAAATAAAATGTTTATTTAAAAAGTAAAATTTTTTCTTAACATATCAACAGTTATCATTTTGATGAAATTGGATATAATCTCAAGAAGTTTACTTTCCAACTATGTAAATGAAATGATAGACCTACACTTTACCAACAATTTGCAATTTAGCTTTCAAATAACGAGTTAGTTTCATGTACATCCATGAAACTATCTACAGTTTTTGAGATGAGAAACTGTCTTTATAATGGACAATGCATCTATTCACAAAAGAGGTGAACAAGTACAACTTCCTGAAAACCACAAAATAAAATATCCTCTTTATTTGCTGATGTTTAGTTCCATCAGAGAATTCAAATGAATGGTTAAAATGCATTTTCAAAAACACAATCAAGAATTATATCATTGTCTTTCTGCAATTTCTTTTTCTGAACACACACATATTCTTGAAGCTGTTGTTAGTGAAACACAATTACAGCCACAATATACACTGAACTATAGGTGACATCAACTGAAATTTGAAAAATTCATAAAAATCAGCTGTAAATATTCCTGATATTTTTACATTTTTAATTTTTCTTTAGATAATAGAGAAAATGATCATTTCTACTGAGAAATACTGTAATATAAACACTAACACAATGATACCGTCTTTTCTCTTGGATAGGTTCATGAAGGTGGTTGTGGATGGTTATTCATCCAAAACTCATGAGATCAATGCAGACCTGCCCTAGGGTTCTCTCACTCTTACTCTCTGTTAATAAAATGCAGAGAGTAGGACTGAGAGAACCCTGGAGCAGGTCTGCATTAGTTTTTCTTTTTTTCTTTTCTCCTCATCCGTGGGAGATTGTCCAGCATTCATTGCCATATTAGAGGATGGCTATAACATAGCAATCCAGCAAGCTTTGTTTCTGGCAACATTTTTTCCATATCTTAGTGCTTTACTTAGATTTGGAAGGCATCTTTTAACTAGTCCAATCCACCTTCAGATCTTGGTGGTGTATTTTCCATCCTCTGTTAATACACTTGCCAGATATTTATATTTCTGCACCTGCATGATGTTGATATCTTCAATTTGTAACTTGCATCTTGGACATTTTCTCTTACTAGATGACCAGACTTTCTGTCTTCTTACAGTTAATGGTTAGTCCTTATTTTCTCACATTCTTCTAGGAGGCCCTGTAGTTTCCTTTCTGAGTTGGCTATGAACACAGTGTCATCTGCATACATCCACTAATAGTAAATCCTGGTAGGGTCTCCAATTCCCTTTAGGATTGTGTTACTGTAGAGGTTAATAATCTGGAGAGAAGACACATCCTTGCCTTATGCCCCTTTCTATTTTTGCATAGCTGCTCAATTTTTTTTTTTTTTTTTTTTTTTTTAGCCATATGCTGGCAGTGTGGTCCTGGTTTAAGTTCTGGATTATTCTAACATCTTTTACAAACAGATTTTTTTCCCAGCAGTTCAAATAGTTTTTTTCTATCGTACCCTGTTAAATGCTTTTGTGTAATCTATAAAACAAGTGCACCTCTTTCTGCATTTTTATTACTCTCTCTGGTATCATTCTGATCATGAATATCACATTTCTTGTTCCGGTGTCCTTGTCAAAGCTGCACTGTTTTTGTCCTATTTCCAGTCTGATTCTTCTTTGCACTCTATTCATTTGCATCATTAGTTTGCTTATGTGGTTCATTAAACTGATTGTCCTGTGGAGTTTACATTTATTTACACTTGTTCTCTTAGTTAATGTTACAAAGATGAATTTAGTGAGATCCTCCAGTATGTGGCGATTGTTGTATATTTCATTTATTGCTTCTGTGATATTGTCGATGCCATAGTCATCTAAGGCTGAAAGTTTTTCTCATACATTCCCATCAACCCTGCTGCTTTATTTCTGTTCATTTCTGATCTTACTTCATCTATTATTTCTGGCCCTTCTCTATTTTCCAGAGTAGGTTTCTCTTTCACATCATGAAAAAGTTCTTTGATGTATTTTCTCCACCTGGAATATTTTTTTTTTCTTTTTCTATTATCATTAATCCTTCCTTTGATTTTTATAGAACCTGTTGGTTGCCTCATCTTTTGTCCTGTTAATTCTTTTATTCTTCTAGTGTGCATACTTGCTGTTTTTGTATTGCTTATTCTCTATTTCTGTGTACTTTTCATTGGTCAATTTCTCTTTAGCCTGCCTACATTTGTTTTTATTCTCTTTCTTTAGTACTCGTTACTCTTTTCCATTTCTTGGCATTGTTTGCTGTCTCTTTTACCTTGACAGAGTGATAGCACTCCAAAATCTTCTCTGATAATGTTCTAATCAGGTCCATCTGTTGCAAGATTCTAATCAGACATTTTAAGTAACGAGGAATTTGCGAGGGTGTCTTAACTTTTTCTTCACAAGAAAATTGCAATTTTATCAATAAAATCTTCCAAATAATTTTTTAAATATATTTTTCCTTTTTATGTAAGTTCATTACATCTATCTCTACACAATATTAAAAAGATCAAATGTCCGTATGTTTACATATGTTGAAAATGATGAAAGTTTCCATGGCATGTTCTAACTTTTTCATATTACTGTAGTACCTACACCCAATCTTTTACCAAAAGTGACTATTGATTAATTCATTCATTTGTACAGTTTATCAACCAATTGCAGGTTATTTAAAGCCAGAAAATATTTGTAGATTGTAAGAATTTTTTTGAGATATTAATGTTTTAGCAATATATATCATACTAATTAACTCATAGCTGGATGAAAAGAGGTGGATTCATACCTTTCCCAAGGATATTTGTGCTTAAGTGAATATAACAAACTCAGCAAGAACTGGAATTCAGATCTCCAATTAACAAATTCCAAGACATTATCCATTACATCACCCACACATCCTAAAGTGACTAACAAATATCTCCTTGATCTTATATGTAAAGCTGAGGTATCTAGTAGGCTAATGTTTACCTAGATGCCATAGACTACCAGTACTTTTACCGAGCCTGTTTCCATGGCGCTGTAAAGTTAAATGTAAATAGCAGGAGTTTTATATAAAATACAATCTGAATATTTTCAGACACTTTGTCCTTTGGTTTATGTATTAAAATTCAAGTGTACGAGGGAGTGCAGAAATCTAAGCAAAAATGAATCTTGGTCAGATTTTGAAAAGTGGTTTTGGCCAGAAACTTTTCAGCACTTTGTTGAAAGCCTAGGTTGCACATATAACGAAAAGGAATGAACCAAGTCATATTCAGTAATGCTTCTAGTCTATCTGGCAGAATTCTTGTTCATGTTACTGGCCAGATCTTCACAAGAATTCTGCCAGTTAGACGAGTGAGGAAAGTTTCTGTGGGTCACGTCCCTGAGAGCCTATGTGGATTAAGAGCAAACCGTGGTAGGACAGACATGGTCCCCCCATTTTAAGACAAAGAAAGAGCAATACAAAGGCAGAAGGACATGTAACCATGTTTTATAGATTGTGCAAATGCGTTCAATAAAGTATACCACAAAGATCTGTTGGAACTGCTCAGCAAACGTTGATATATTTTGGAAAGATATTAGAATAATCAAGAACCTATACTAGCAGCAATTGCCTGTAAATGGATATAAAATGAGTTCAGCAGATATATAAAAATAGAAATGGGTGTAAGACAAGGATGTCTCTTTTCACCAGACTCAACCTATGCACCGAGGCAATTCTCAGAGAATTAGAAGTTCTACCAGGATTCATTATTGGCAGCTAATAATATCTTAACAACATAAGATATGCAGATGGCAGATACAGAAATAAAGCTACAAAACCCCCTACAGAAGATAGTGAAGGAAAGCTAGAAGAAAGGATTAAACATCAACTGCAAGAAAACAGAATGCTTAGTTGTTAACAAAAGGATGATCCGAAACCGAAAATTACAATTTGGAGATATCGAAATCAAACAAGTGCGGAAATTTAAAAAATCTGGGAAGTGTTTTAACAGAGGACGGAATGTGTGACACTGAAATCCGAAGGCATAGTGGGATAATCAAGGAAGCATTCTAAAAGCTAAGCAGAGTGTTAAGAAATAGAAAAACTTCAGTAGAAACAAAGAAAAGAATGGCAGTGAGTGCTAGATGATCTCCTCAAAGACGAAGAAGAAACTCGAAGTTTAAAAATGTGGTTCTACAGAAAGATGCTGAGGATACCATGGACAGAACATTCGAGTAATGAGGAAGTTTTAGAGAAATTGGAAACAAAAAAGAAACTAAAACTTAACATCAGGAAGAGGCAGTTGAGGTTTCTGGGACACAGAATGAGGAAAGAGAGCTTTGGAAAATCAGAGACAGAGGAAAACAAAGCAGAACCTACTTAGCTTGAATAAATGGATGGTGGAACAGGGCTTAGGAGAAATAACAGAAAGACAGTTTATTAAGGGCTTCAAGAGATAGGAAGTTGTAGAAAGCCATGATCGCCTACGTCCTGAGGGGGGGGGCATGGCGCATAAAGAAGAGGGGCCAGATCAGATCTTTTAGACTTTCTAGTATGTCCATTCAGCTATATTGTATATTGATTTTCCAAGCGTAGCTTAGATGTGGCACAAGGCCGAAATTAGAGGTGGGAGCACCCAGTGAGGATCGAACTCACTACTCAGTAGTAATTGTTCTAGCGAGACAAGCGTTCTAACCACTACACCGCCTCAAGGTGGCCACATCCATTCAGCTATAAGAGATGTAACTTGGCTGAGTCATTCAGTTATATAAGTCGAAAACGGCATAAAAGTGTTGTGTTTTGACACCCACACTGTTCCCAACGCTGACTAAATCGCCTGAAGTTGGTTAAGAAGACTGATCAAAAGGGGTCTACTTCTAGGTGGATATTTACAAACTCGGCCATAAACCGGACGTATGTCTACTTTTTTTTTTTTTTTACTCAAAGTGTAAATCAGATCTATTTTACATTTTTTTTTTATGTAAACCGGATCTAATTATTTTTTTTAATTCTAGTGTCAACCGGACCTATGCCAACATTTTTTTTACTCTAGTATAAACTGGACCCTCTCATATTTCTTTGTATTTCCTCTGTTTAATCTGAATTATTTCTTGCTTCAAATCGACATAGGATTACCAAAATTCAGACCCGGGTTTTAGTTTAACCGCGTTCAAAAAAGGGTAGTGTGTTACTAAACAAAAGAAGTTTGTACGAATATCTTATCAAAAAATATTCAATAAGTCGATGTCAGAGATGAACATGCTTTCTTCTTTAAACGCAAGACACGCAGAGAAAAGACTAAAAGAATTCCGCTTGCAGACTGTTCCCGTCTCGCTGCCACTGCTATTAACGAACACACACACACACACACACACAAATAGGCAAGAATACAGTGTGAGAATCAAAGCCCAATATTTCTCTACAAATTACTATTAGAAAACTTTCCCTCGGCAAAATCGTCAACCAACTTAGATGGAAAAATTAATAATTCTTTATTCCTTAAGTACATTCTTAATTCTTCAATTTATCAGGTCATCCCATAAGTTCTGTCCGAATTTTGAATAAAGAAAACAAGTAACCAAATGTTACATTTAATTACAGATTCAATCAACAATGTATTTTCCCTGATTATCTATGACTTCCTTCCATCTATTAACAAGCTTATTAATTCCATTACTGTAAAATTCTTTTGGCTTTGATTCGAAGAACTCACAAATGTCAGTTTTAACCTCTTCCTGTGTTACAAAAGCTGTTTCTTCCAAATGATTCTGTAAGCTACGAAACAAATGGTAGTCTGAAGGAGAAAGTTCGGGAGAATAAGGGGGATGAGGAATTTTCTCCCAACCAAGTTCTTCGATCTTTTGTGACGTGATTCTTGCTGTGTGGGGTCGCGCATTGTCCTGATGAAACATCACCTCTTTTCGATTCACTAGAGCAGGTCTTTTTTTCCTCAACGCTTGGTTCAAACGCTCTAATTGCTGACTGTATATTTGAGTATTAATTGTTGCATTAGTTGGTCAGAATTCAAAGTGGATTATTCCTTGGCGATCCCACCAGATTGAAAGAAGAACCTTTTGCCCAGCCACTGTCTACGACGCTTAACATTTCGATAAAAGATACATTTTTCGTCGCCAGTCACAAGTCTATCCAAAAAAGGTGAAACAAGTTGGCGAGAATGGAGAGAAGAGGAGATGTCAACTCGGGATTTGAGGTTGTTTTCAGACAATTCATGAGACACCCATTTTCCAAGTTTAGGAACTTTTCCAAGTTGTTGAAGATGACGATGAACAGTTGTATGGTTTGAACTGAGAACCACTGCCAATTCCTCAACTGATAAAGCAGGATTTTCTTCATGGACTGCTTCAAGAAGCTTTTCATCAAACTCAACTGGACGTCCGGTTCGATCTTCATCTTCAAGGGTGAAATCTCCACCTCTGAATTTTGCAAACCATCTTCTGCAAGTTCTTTCATTCACACATTCCTCTCCATAAGTGAATGTTTCTAGCCGCTTCGGCTGCTGAGTTTCCTTTCTTGAACTCATAAAGCATTATGTGCCTCAAATGATTCTTGGGTACTTCCATGTTAGCAGAGTTTTAATCAAACAAAATTTAATTTTATTGTTCTCTGAAATAAAATTTGATCAGTTTAAATGCATCTAAACATAATAATTTTCAGCTCCATTAGATATTATAAAATACTCTTTAAATTTCGTTCATTTTAACAAAAAGTTAAAATTCAGACAGAACTTATGGGATGACCTGATATTTTGATTAAACTTGTGAATTATCACGAGCGTTGGTTTATTCTGTGAAACTAGTTTTCAGCTGTGATAAAGAAGCTTTTTTTTTTTAATCATTTCACTCCAAGCAGGGGGTTATAGGGAGTGAACGTGAGCGAAAATATTGAGTATAGGGAGGATTGAGGAAAGGACAAAAGATGAACGGGATTCAAGAAGATAGAAAATGGCAAGTGACGGTGAATTTAAATTGTTGAAGATTGTAGTTATTAGGGAAGCAAGGCAACGGAAGGGAGTTTCACAGGCGGGGAGCGCGAGAAAAGAAACTGTTGAAGTAAAAGTGGGACTAAGATGCCAATCTCATCATCATCTTGCGGCCTCAGCCGAGATTGAACTCACCAATACTTTGATTGGTGTAGTTCATAATCTTGTCAAATAGCTGAATTCTTCTTCGCTAGGGCTATCAAGGGTGTTTTTTTATCGTGACACCAACACTAAATGGATTGCCAACCAAGTCTCAGAGAGACTCCATTCACCCTCCTCTAAGAGCAGGTTTGAATTCAGAGTTTTCCTTCTCCTAGACCAGTTGCCATCCAAGACTATTGTTGTGTGGGAACCTACCACCCCTCTTGAAGATGAACTCATCTACAAAACAAGGACGTTAACTAGTGGCATGTCAAAAGACAGTGTAGAAGAAGTTCTGATCTGAGTTAGTTATAGACTACTCAGGTGATATCTGTACCAACTTACCAACCGAATAAACCCCATTTTATTGTTACATGTTATTTGGCGTTTGTCTTTATTAACCCCAAATTAACATCATAACAGTGGCGACGAGAGATTCATTCATCACGCTGAGTGGAGAATTTTTCAACTTTAGGTGGACTATATAATTTTTTTTTTCTTGCACTGAAAGAAAGAAAAAAAACAATACGTCGAACTTTGTTCTTCAAGAAGAAATAGGATTTCAACGTGCCAAAAAGAAGTAAGACTTGTGCTTATTGTTGGATATATACGTGTTTTTCCCTTTTTTTTTTTTTTTTTTTTTTTTTGACTGTTTTCGAAAAGTGTTGTGTAATCTATTACGCATAATGGAAGATTTGATTGCATTAACGAAAACTCTAGTGCAAAACCAAATTCAGCAACAAGAGCAAAGATTGCAACAAGAGCAACAAAAATTGTTTCGGGAACAACTATTGGATTTACAAGTTCAGCAGCGAAATGACACAAAGGCTTTATTTGAAGCAATGTTACTAAAGAATCCAGTAAATTCGTCATTCACGGCCGAAGGTATTGCTAATTCTATTACCGAGTTCAAATTTAACCCAGAGGAGGGTATAACATTTCCTGCGTATTTCAGAAGATTTGAAACAATATTTGAAAAAAAAAATGTGAAGGTTAGACTGATGAACAAAAAGTGAGTTTACTTTTACAAAAGTTGGGTACAGATGAAAATAATAAGTATACGAATTTTGTCCTTCCAAGAAAAACTAGTGACATTTCTTTCGAAGAAACTTAATACTTTATCTAGTATTTTTGGCGAGCGAGTTAGTTTGTTTCATACTCGTTTCTCGTGTTTGAACATGGTAAAACGTGACGATGAGGATATTGTTACGTATGCTGGAAATGTTAACAGAATGTGTGAACGTTTTATGTTACATGATCTTTCAATTGATCGATTTAAATGTTTGATATTCGTTCCAGGCTTGACTTCTAGCAAAGATAAGGACATAAGGTCCCGAATATTGGCAAAACTCGAACAAAACTTTGCAGAAGGTTACGGAAGAGTGTCAAAGAATTGAAAATTTAAAACATGACAATACGCAAATTGAAGACGTATCCCGTGTCCATGCTATTCGACCAAAAAAGGGAATAGTTAATAAAAACGTTAAAAAACCAACGTGCTTTGGATGCGGTGGTGGTCATTTTAAAAGTGAATGTTTTTTTTCGCGACAAAAATTGCTATACGTGTGGCAATAAAGGCCATATAAGTACTCATTGTAAAAGCAAAAGAAAAAAAATTAAGTCGAAAAAAGATATTGTGAATATTGTGTTGTCACGTCAGGAGATTGAGGAGGGGCAGAAAAGAAAATTCGTCCAAGTAAAAATTAATGGAAAAAATGTTAAACTACAGCTAGATACTGGAAGTGATATTTCCATTATTAATACAGCAACATGGATTAAAATAGGCAGACCTTTGCTTAAAAAGACTGAAAAAGTGGCTCGCGGGATTTCTGGAAGAAAATTGCATTTTCAAGGTGAATTTTCTTGTAATATTTCATTTGTTGGTAAGACACTAAAGTCTAAAGTGTATGTGCTACAAAATGCTTCAAATTTGTTTGGAACAGATTGGATTATACTGTTTAATTTATGGGAACTCCCTATAAATTCTTTTTGCAATAGAGTTAATGTTTCTTCTCGGTGTAAAAATCGGGTTACTAAAAATTTTGTGAAAGATCTGAAAATAAAATTTCCACAAGTATTTTCAGAAGGTCTTGGATGTTGCAAAAAGGCGAAGGCAAAATTTGAAGTGAAGGAAAATGTAAAACCTATTTTCAAGCGAAAAAGAAGTGTGCCATTTGGTGTTTTGGAACAGAATGACAAGGAATTGGAACGGCTTTAAAATTTAGGAGTTATTTCACACATTGAATTTTCAGAGTGGGCCTGCCCTGTTGTATATGTTAAAAAAAAAAAAAAAAAAAAAAATTCGGATGTGTGCCGATTTTTCTACGGGTCTAAATGATTGCTTAAAAGACCACACATATCCTTTGCCTTCACCAGAAGACGTTTTTGCAAGTTTAAGTGGGGGAAAAATATTCTCTAAATTGGATTTATCGGATGCCCATCTCCAAGTGAAAGTGGACGAATGTTCTAAATTGTTGACTATCAATACACACAAGGGTTTACACAAATTTAACCGTTTACCGTTTGGTTTGAAAGTATCCCCTAGTATTTTTCAGCAAATTATGGACACTGTACTGGCAGGGTTGGACTTCGCCATTACATATCTTGATGATGTTTTGATAAAAAGTAAAGATCGAAATGAACATTTGGAACATATTAATAAGGTTTTTTTTTTGTTATTTGAAGAATATGGATTCAAACTTGCAGCTGAAAAATGAATTTTTAATGAGTGAAATTAAGTTTTTGGGGCAGATAATAGACTGATGGAAGAAGACCAGATCCGGCGAGGGCAGAAGCGATCAAAAGCATGCCATCTCCCAAAAATGTAGTAACGTTACAAGCGTTCTTAGGACTTGCTAACTATTATGGGATATATATTCCTAATATGTGCAGCCTTACGGCTCCATTAAATAAGTTGCTTAAAAAGGGAGCAAAGTGGGAATGGTGATAAGTGTGTCAGAAGGCGTTTGACAAAATAAAGAATATTTTGACGTCAGAATTATCACTAATACATTACGACCCTAAACAGGAAATTATAGTGGCATCGGACGCAAGCGAGTACGGAATAGGTGCGGTAATTTTGCATAAATTCAGAGACGGCAATACGAAGCCAGTGGCACATGCATCAAGAACATTATTACCCGCAGAAAAGAAGTACTCAAATTGAGAAAGAAAGCTTAGCTATCATCTATGCTTGTAAAAAATTCCATAAGTACATACATGGAAGAAGGTTTATATTGCAGACCGACCATCGCCTGCTGCTTTCAATCTATGGTTCGAAGAAGGGTATACCTACTCATACGGCAAACCGTTTGCAACGATGGGGAACCATTTTGTTGAATTATAATTTCAAAATGGAATTTTTATCATCTAAAAATTTAAGCCATGCTGATGCTTTATCTAGACTGATCCCAACGTCTTCGGAACCGCTAAAAAATACAGTGATAGCGTCGTTACAAGCAGAAAATGAATTGGTGGAAGTAATGTATAACACAGTAAAAGAATTACCGGTGACATTAGATGAAATAAAATTAAAATCAGAAAATGACAATTTTATTAAAAAAATGAAAGAAGTTGTAACTTCAGAAAAGTATAAAACTTCTTCACCAGCATATTCAATATGTGATGAAGTGCTGTTATATGCTGGAAGGGTCGTGATACCGGTTGTACTAAAAAAGCGGATTTTGAAGGAATTTCATCAGGGGCATCCTGCTATTGGACGTATGAAAGCCCTGATGAGGAGTTATGTTTATTGGCCAAATATGGACAAAGACATTGAACAGGTAGTTAAAACTTGTAGAGGGTGTCAAATGGCAGCGAAAGAACCGCCAGTAAAATACACACCATGGCCAAAAACAGATGTTCCATGGACCAGACTCCACATAGATTATGCTGGACCCATGAATGGTAATTTTTACTTGATTGTTGTGGATAGCTATTCCAAGTGGCCTGAGGTTTTTAAGTGCAAAAGACCAACTGCTTCTGTAACAAAAGATTTTCTTACAGAACTGTTTGCACGTTTTGGAGTACCAGAAAAAATTGTCACCGACAATGGAACTCAATTCACAGGAAGTGAATTTAAGACGTTTTGTAAGACTCTGGGAATTGACCACATCACGATTTCACCGTACCATCCTAGGTCAAATGAATAGACTGAACGGTTTGTTGATACGTTCAAGAGAGCCCTTAAAAAAACAAATGGTACTAATACAGATGATGGTAATATACAGCAGTTTTTAAGTATATACAGAATAACACCAAATCCAAACGCAATATCAGGGATGTCTCCAGCTGAACTGATGTTTGCTAGAAAAATTAGATCGGTGTTCAATAGGCTGCTGCCGGAAAGAAAGAGTTACCAGAACAAAACGCATCAGGTAAATATGAAATATTTCAGGCCGGGAGATAGTGTTTTTTAAAAATTACAAAAATGGGAAGGAATTTTGGCAAGATGGAGTAGTAACGCAGAGAATTGGTAAAATGTTGTACATGATAAGAAGCAAAAAATGGACGCACAAAAGACATTTGAACCAATTAAGGAAAAGAATCATCGAAGAAATAAGTGAAGAAAAGGAAGAACCAATTCCAGGTGACCATTCACACTGAATGAATATACTGTAGAAGACCGTGGGGTGAAGATGTAAAGGACACACGTGGGTTAAAATTTCCTGATAGCCGGTCCAGCTACATGAGAATGTTGGACTTTAATTAAGTCCAAAAAATACAAAAAAAAAACGAACAAAACCGATAATTATATATAAACAAATATATGTATTAACAACAAGTTACAAGCACATGGACAATTACATTGAGTTTGTGTGGTGAATATTATGTGTGTGTATTGTGGTGAGTGTTCGTACGTATGTGTATTGGTATTGTTCTTAGCGTTTTTTCAGAATTTGGGAAACTCACATATTGGTATTAGCTGAAATGAAGAAAGAAGAGAAAGAATTACCTCACCTCCACGCGAGGTGGGATATGGCCCAGGGCCTGAGGGGAAAAGAGAGATCGGGGCAAAAGGTTACCCAGTATTTATAGCGAGGGGAGAGAGACCCCTGGTGAAGGATTAAGGAACTAAGGAGGAGCTAACTCTGTCAATACAGACTCAGTGTGAATGACAGAATGGAAAAATAGGTCTGATCATAATTTACTTCATAATAATGATACCTTGTAATATGTACGACCATAATTGCGGCTTAAAAAATACGGTTCAGATTGAAATATTTTTATCGATGAAACCATATATGTAGAGAAACGGAAATGAATACAACAAACGTTGATTATAATTATACATCATGAGAAACGATGACTACACATGGATGTTAAACTTTAAATTTAAATTTTCTGGTATCTGTGTGTAGGTGTACAACCTAGCCGAGTCACATTGAACTTCCAACTACTTTTGGATTTGTGTTTATCGCTATTTGTTTTTGAATATCCTACATTGTAACATCAGTAGTCTTGTTAAGAAAAACAGATAATTATGCTTTTGTTCGTGGATATGAAAACCTTGAGGGAATGTACATACAACATAAACATATAAAAAAAGTTCAAAAAAACACAAAAGTCTTCGTTTAAGAACACTTGCTATATATATATATATATATATATATATATATATATATATATATGGAAGAACACGTTAGGTAAATAATCCGGAGTTCTTTAGCATTTTTGTTTTTATTTAAAAAAAAACAGTGCTTCATACAGAAGTAGAGCTTAAATTATATATATATATATATATATATATATATATATATATATATATATATATATATATATATATATAATTGGAACTGTTAATAAAAAGTATGCATGGAGCTACTAACAAAACATAAAACATTATATACCGAAAAACAATATGAATTGTTGTACTTATCTGTTTGGATTTGTCAGGAGCCCGAAATGCGTGCGTCCACTTACTTTTCCTTCCCGGAGCTAAAAGGGTCGTTTAACTTATCCGCCTAACTATGTCACACGCGAGTCCAGTCAGGTCAAGCGATTGTTTTTAATTCTCGTGAATATCCATAATTAATTTTTATTAGAGTCAAGAGGAGATAACTTTTTGTCTCTCGCAACAATGGTGTATAATTCTGGATATAAATATACCGTGGAAGATTTGGAAATTAGTGTACTTTTTATAAATTTTTCACCTTAATAAATCACTTTCAACATGAAACTCTATTTTTAGTCAGAATTATGGTTAAAATTATTACGATGAAAACTAGTGCACTGAGTGTGTTGTAAAAGATCCATTTTATATTTACATATACTTTTATTTAGATTCCTAGAAGTTTCACCTATATACTTCTTGTGACATTTTTTACAGTCTCTACTGTAACTTCATATATTTTGTTTTGTATTAAAATTCTTATTGTTTTTTAAGTACTTGTAATAAATTTTACATTACGTTCATGTAAATTCTTTTCAATTGTACTCATTATTGAGTTGGTAGATACTATTATGTATTTAGCTTTATCAAGACTATATTATTTACTTTTCTTATTCTATAAATTCAATGAGCCTTAAGACGAGCATATATATATGAAACAATTGGGATATTGGAAAAAATTTAAAGTATTTCCAATGTATTTCCCTTCATCATGTAAATATTGAAGGCTACAATTTTAAGAAGACAATAATTAAATTAGATTTTTTTCTCGTTAAGGCGTGAAGAGAAGTTTGAGATCATTTTCGTTAGTAGATTTACGATTAGTTTTAGGTCATTATCAGTACTGTTTAACATGATATCGTTTGAGCCCTTTGGCACCGATTGACCTTGAACTCTGTCACGCATGCGCACAAAGTTATAACGTTCTCGCCCCCACCTCCTTTGTTTATAGCTGTGCTTGGAAGGAAGGTGTGTAGAGTGTTGTCGTCTCACACACCACAGAGGTCTTATCAGTGATCATGGCTCGTGCAGCAGTTTTTGCCTAAGAATAACATTCCCCGCCATATTCCCCAGGTCTTGCCCATTGCGATATTTTTCCTCTTCAAAAATCAAATTCCACTTAAAAGGAACAAGGTTTCAAGATGTCGAGGAAATCCAAGAGAATGTGACAAGGCAGCTGCTCACTATCTCAACAGGGAATTTCAGGAATGCTCCCATCATTGGAAACGACGCTGGATAAAGTGTGTAGCTTCAGAAAAGGGACTACTTTGAAGGAGATTAAATGCCGAATTAATGTGATGTAGTTTTTTATAGCAGCAGTTCTGATATTTTTTGGTCAGACCTCATATATATATATATATATATATATATATATATATATGTGTGTGTGTGTGTGGCATTGATTGACTGAACAGCCAGTACTACTAAGTTATAAAATTTTTCTATTAAAATTTTTTTTCATTAAAATAGGCTTCTCAAGTCCAGTAGCTGTTATTGTTCCTTCAAGTATTAATGGGGTTTCCCTTCCTAACTTTTCCAAGCTTCAAACTGCCAATTTGGTGTCTTGGAATTTGTTATAAAAATTAGTAGATAAATGCAAAAGTTTATACCGTAAAACCTATTTTCAAGTGTCGGCCTTCTTTAGCTCACGTTTTTCACTGTCGCGAAGTGGAGTGATTATATCGAATCAATTGCTAGGTCTGGAAATCTGGTTCACTGTGTCCTGCCAGACAATTCTTTTCGACAGAATTCTTTCTTGCACATTTATAAACCATTCGTTCACAAATATCTGGTGTGTTGCTCCGACCTATATATCTCGAGATTCTCGACAAAATTCAAAGGAGAGTCTGCAATATAATCGATCCTGACCTGGCATCTCAGCTTCAATCACTTTCTAACCATCGTGACGTGGCTTATCTGTCTTTTTTACAAATATTTTAATGGCAATTGTTCTAATCAGCTTCCTTGATGACCCGACTGCATAAATACTAGCATGTTACTAAATTGACAACCGTTTCACCATTTTGCTGTTGAACTAGATAGATGCAAACGTATGTTCTATTCTAACAGTTTCGTTTCTCGCACTTCTCGGCTGTGGAGTTTCCTTCAGATTTCTTGCTCTCCTCCTACTTACAATCTTCAAAAATTTAATTGCGACATCAACTGGCATCTTCTGTCTCTCTCTAAATCCAGTTTCTTTATTGTCCTTTTTCTCCATTCTTCTCACTAAAGTCTTCTCATTTTCTTTCGCTCCCTGTAACCCCCCTGCATCTTAGTGGCATAATCCCCTTGCTTGGTGGGAAATGCTTAGCAAAAAGGTTATTCAGTCTATCTTTAAAAAAGCGTGCTGTGAATTTTTATGCACATCTTATATTAGATCACTGCGAATGCTCGTTCTCGATCAGAAAATTAAAAACTATGAAAATCGGGCATAACTTTTGCAATGATCCAATATATATTCACAGAGAAAGAAAGAAAAAAAGATTTGTTAATGAACTTAGTTCAGCATAAAATCTGCCGAGGATTGACTGTGAAAACAATCTATCAAACTCTGAGTACAGATTTATATATGTTAACTATTTTATTTTATGAGTAATAATTATATAAAGTGTGGTCATAAAGTAATATTTGTTCTGATTTAATTTCAAATGTATTAGTCAAAATTCCTGTTTTTTATATACGTTATCTACTTTTCTGTTATTATTATTATTATCTATCTGTTTATTTTTTAGCTAAAAACTATAAAAACTCTTTATATACCATTAATCCACTTATTTATAATATATACCTTTAATACTCTTATATAGAGAGGGTGTGATAAGTAAATTTTCGCCATTTTATATTTTTCATTTTGAGCATGCGCGTTATTTATTTTTGATTTTGTCGACTGCAAAGTATAGTAGGATCAGTTGGGCACCATCTGTGAGAAAAAAAAAAGAGCACCATGGCACAATTCACTCTGCCATAAATTTGGAAACGGCATACTGTACTGCTTGGCATTCGGGTCAGAAGCTCGAATACGAAGATTTGAGTGTCAATCTGAGGACAGTGCAGAGGATTCAGAAAGAGTTGGATGATATATTCAATCAACATCATGGTGTTTGATCACTAGTGTTGGCGAAGTTATGACTCCATTCATCTTCCCACAAGGCTTTAGACTCAACACAGACGATAACATTAAGTGCCTTGAGGAGGCAGTGCTGCCCTGGGCCAAGAGGGTGACTGCTGGAAGAACTTATGTCTGGACACTGCACCGTGCCACACAAGCAGGAAAACTCAGACATAACTGTCAGACAATTTTTTCGGCCACATTGCGCATCACATCTGGCCGCCTAACTCCCCTGACTGCAACCCCCTTGATTATTATGTATGGGAGACAGTTGAGTGAGAGACCAACAAAACTCTTTGTAACAACTAAGATGACCTGAAGGCAATGATTATGGCAGCATTCACCAACTTAAACAAAGAGACTGTAGAGAAGAAATGCAGGAGATTTCGAAGTCATCAGGAAGACGTGTGTGGCTGAAGCCAATGGCGATTTTATTGAATAAATTCTCTCTTTAGTATTTCAAAATATTTTTGTGTAATTTTCATAAATATATCTGTTAAAATGAGATGTCAGAGTTATTTTCATTTTTGCGTAATTTATATGACAACTTATTCACTGCACTATATATATATATATATATATATATATATAATATATATAAAAAGAAAAAGAATAGAAATAAAATCGTCTAGGTCAAAAAAAGGTTTTAAATTTTAAAATTGTAAGTTCCCAGCATCCCTCACTCAAAAATTAAAACCGACAGCTTGACTAGAAAAACACGGAAGACAAATGGCAACAAATAGCAACAATTGGAAAAAAAGAGGAAAAAGAAAAAAAAGAGGGAAATAGTTAAGAAGTGAGTGTAAAGTGGAGAAAAAAAGCGACGAAAAGGACAAATAATCACGACACCTAAACGCACTCACATGCGCGCAGACGCGTACATGGGCGCACGCGCGTGAACACAAACGTACACATGCATCATGAAAAAAACTTAAGGCAAAAAGTGCATATAAATAAGAAAAATCGAGAAGTATAAGCAATCAATTGCTAATACCCCTAACGAGTGGACGTACAGGTCCGTCTATGAAATCGAAAGTATTTAAATAATCTTTCAAGCAATTCAACCATGGACTGTTCATTCATTGATTTCCATCTGGTGTTAAGCTTTTGGTTCTACAATAAGAAAAGTTTATTGAACACGTAACCATCATTCTTTGTTAGTTCCATTCAGCTCTATCCGTATAAAGGACAAATTTGTTGCCTAAATATACCCCATATATATATATATATACGTATATATATATATATATATATATGAATATGTGTTGACATGTGTATATGTACTGTATATGTATATGCGTGCATTGTATGTGTATATGTCTGTATGTGTGTGTATGTCTGTTGTATAGATGTGTTTATGTGTGAATTTGTGTGTATGTGCGTATATAAATATGTGTGTGTGTATATATATATATGTGTGTGTGTGTGTGTGTGTGTGTGTGTGTGTGTGTGTGTGTGATCTGGTGTGGCTAAAAAATTACTATTTGGAGTCTGGAGGATGTGGAGTTACGCCTTAAATGCCATTACTCCCAGTCCACGATAGCCCGGAGTGGTAGAACTTGTCAGGGTCCCATATGTGGGCCAAATAGTTTGTGTGTGTGGATAAGTGTGCGTGTTTGTTATGTAAATACACTGTAAATACACATATATGGAATATCTGCATCATGTTTATGTGTACATACGTATAGGGGTAGATGGGGATTGTTAGTCATGTTTATATCAACCCGTCTAAGAGAAGGAAACTCAGATGATAAAACTGGGGAAGATGGTACTTTTCAGTCATGTTTATGTCAACCCATCTAAGAGAAGAAAACTCACATGACAAATCTGCGAATGAAATGATTACTGGAGATCTCGCCTTTGCTTGTCACCAGGTCATAATCGTGGGGGCTTAGAGAGTGGAACTCGTCTTGTACAAGCGTTTGTCACTATAATCAAGTGATGTACAGATGCCTCTTTGCAACATTTCTCATTCTATTCGTACACCTCAGCCAAAGATCCATGGTGATGGATGAAGGGCAACGTGTGCAGGCATAACAAGTTGGAAGCACACAGTAACAAATCTGCACATTGGCGGCGAGGGTCTTATCCTAACATCGTTGCGTGTATTCATTTTGACAGGGACCCACTTCAGTGAAGGCTTTTGCAACTGAGTAGCCCTATTCAGGGAGAGCACTGCTCACCTAAATACGTGGGAAGGCGCTAAAAAAGGCGCTATTAATGGACACCAGAAAATGTATGCAAAGGATTGGATCAAACTCAACTTTTGTTGCTGGAATGTCAGAACTCTCTTAGACAGAAACTCGCCCAAACGCCCAGAGCGTAGAACCGCTCTTGTTACAAAGGAACTTTAGCGATTTAACGTAGACATGGCAGCTCTGGAAGAGACATGATTGGCAGAAGAGTATCAGTTTACCAAGGTATCATCAGATTTCACGATTTTCTGGCTAGGTAAAACCAGAGCTGAACGGAGGGAGGGTGGTGTTGGCTTTGCCATCCGAACATCTCTTCTTGATCGTATCGAATTTCCTTCTAGTGAGAATGATAGAATTATGAAGATGCGGGTGCTACTGACGCATGGTCGGCATGCAACACTTGTCCATCTATACACCAACCCTACAGGCCAGTGAAGATGCTCTCGATTCATTCTACGAGTGTCTTTGTTCTACTATAGCAACCACACCTGTTGGTGATAAATTACTGATTCTTGGAGATTTTAAGGCCCGTGTGACAAAGATTGCCAAACTTGGAGCGCTATTAGCTTTTTGGGCATTGGTAAAATGAATACAAGCAGACTGAGGTTGCTCGAACTTTGTTCAGAACTTGATTTAATCTGCAACAAGCTTTTCACTCAAAAGATTAAGCACAAAGCGATGTGGGTTCACCCGAGATCCAAGTATGGTCATATGATAGACTACAGCATCACTCGTAAACGAGATTCAGATGATGTGTGTTCGGTGCGTGTAAGCGTAGCGCAGAATGTGGAACTGACCACAAATTGGTGCGTGGAAAATTCAAGCTGCGTATTCGCAAGAGAATTCTTATGGATCGAGTGAAAGCACCGAAAGGAATTGATGTCACCAAATTCAAGCGAGCATATATATGTGCAACTATGATGGAAAGACTTGATAGCCTTGACTTCGACAGTACCTCGGAGAACTTTAGAGACCAGGTATATTCAGTAGTGGCCGATGTACTTGGTTTCAGAATCAGGAAACACAACGATTGGTTTGATGACAATAACATTCACATCAACCAGCTTTTGAAAACCAAGCGCATTCTATATGAAAAGCTTCTTAACCAGAATCTTGACAAGATACCAGCAACTGAGAGAGCTTACAAAGACCTCAAGTCAACGCTACAACGTGAACTATGCAGGATGAATACTGTTTGGTAGAGGAATACGGCTTCTGATATTCAACAGGTCTTCAGCATTAAAGATTCCAAATCGTTTTATTCATTGATACGTCAAGTCTTTGATCCACCAACATCTTCAGTTATTCCTCTGAAGTCAAAAGACAATGCTAATAGCATCAAAGGACCAGACGAAATACTTCAACGATGGGAAGAGCATTTCACAGACCTAGTTGGTAATCCTTTATCTGTCGTTTAAAGCATTATAGAAAGTGTGACATTGTAACACCATATGGCTCGTTAACCTATTCTTTACGAAGTCAGACAGTCAATCAAACAAATTAAAGCACCTGGTCTAGACGGCATTCCGGTTGAATTATTGAAGGTTGGAAGTCAGAACATGATGGAAATGATAACAAATCGATTGTTGGAATAGGACTCCGGATCCTGCTCTTCCTACACAAAAGGAAAGGTGAAAAATCGATATATGGTAACTATCGAGGTTTCACTTTGTTGGAGGCTATTGGGAAAGTTCTCGCGAGAATATTGCTTAATAGGCTGGAAGAAGATATGTGCCGTGTAGCTGTCCCAGAATCACAGACTGGTTTTAGGGGTGGAACAATTCACATGATCTTCACTGCACTACAAATTCAAGAGAAATGTATTGAACAGAACATACCCCTCTATCAGGTATTTGTCGATTTGACGAAAGCTTTCAACAGCCAGGATGCTCTCTGGATAGTACTCAGAAAGATAGAATGTCCATCAGGGTTTGTGGAAATGGTCAAGCAGCTGCACAAGAATATGAGAGACCGGGTTACTTTCAGCGGATAATTCCTACTAACAATGACGCAAAGCAGGGCGATATCCCTGCTCCCACGCTTTTCTCTATCTTTGTTTCCAAGGTTGTGACGAAGGCATCCATTTGCGCTTCAGAACCACTGGAGGGGTTTTCGATCTGAGAAGGTTCAATGCCAAGTCGAAAATTTTCTAAGCTTTGATTAAAGAGCTACTCTACGCAGACGACGCTGATTTCTTAGCTCCTATAGAAGCTGACATACAGCATATTATGGATCGTTTCTCATCCTCATACGCAGTATCGAATGGATGACAACCATCGACTCGACAAGGGTATCACGGGCTGGACATGTGATTTTTCTCAGTGCATACTTCTTTCAAATGCTGGCTGGGTGAATCATGTGAAGTCTCATAAAGAAAAAAATCACCCTTGACATTCCCAAGACACACAGTGTCACAGCCTGCACGCTGGCGTGACAAGATATGCGAAACCAGCTTCGGACTGAAAAGGCATCTGATAGTGCACAGGAATCCATCAAGGTTGTGGCAAGAACATTGTTCGTCTGTCACTTGTGTAACAAATCATGTAAGTCCGCAGCCGACCTGGCAAGTCACCTCCAGGGTCATGCACGATGTGGGAAGCGAACGTGATTAGGTGGCCATCATCTGTGAAGATGCAGCGGGTCATCATCATCATCATGATCATGTGTATGTATGTGTATGGGTATGCATATATATATATATATATAGATGTGTATGTGTGTATATAAGTCTACATATATATATATGTATATACGTGTGTGTATATATAAATGGATGTGTGTTTATATGTTAAATTGTGTGTATATGACTAGTATGTATAGATGTATAAATGCTTGCGTATATGTGTATGCACATGTGTATTCATGTATAGGTATATATATATATATATATATGTGTGTGTGTGTGTGTGTGTGTATATGTGTATGTATTTATGCATGTATGCACATGTGTATCTGTGTCTAGATATGTGTATGTGCAACGCATATTTTACTTGTTCACGATTTTTCCTTTTTTTGTTTACACAGGCACACACGCGCGCGCGCACACACACACACATATGATAATTTTTAGATTAAATGATGATGAGGATATAAATTTGATTTATTTTCAATGTATTTCACTGGCTGTAATTTTGCATTCCCTCTACCAGCCCTGTTGGTTTGACACTTTTGTTTTTCCCCCTTCCTCTTATCTCGTCAAGGATTTTTTTCGATCAAATCTTTTATTCATTTACTCTTGCAATTTTTAATTGTCTTGATGATTGAACCATTTTATAACTTCGATCTGATGAGACAGTTGTCTGTCTGAAATAAATTATTACCGAACTCTTTAATGATGTATTGAGTTTTTCCTTTGATATATATATATATATATATATATATATATATATGTGTGTGTGTGTGTGTGTGTGTGTGTGTGTGTGTGTGTGTGTGTAAACCTTGAACAATATTTAGCCCAACATAATACTGCAACCGTTAACAAATACTTAAGTAGCACTAGTAGCAATGGTAGCCCTGATGATCTAAAATGTAATTGTCGTAAAGGTACTCTCTGTTGCATGAACAGTAAATGCATGTATAAATAAGTTATCTATAATTCAAGAACAATGACCAGATTTAATGTTATTTCGGATTTACAGCTAATAATTGGAAAAAGCGTTTCTATCATCACAAAATGATCCTTAGCAGCAAAAAATATATAATCGATACAAAACTCTCTAAGTTTTACTGGAGTATCAAAACAGATGCCTACACACATGTAAACTGGGAATACGTAGCCCAAACCAAACCATTTTCGGCAGGGTGGGAGGCGATGCAACCTATGTCTATTAGAAAAAAAATCATCCTCAAAAATATTAACAATGTAAGCCTACTTAATAAGCGGAACGAATTCATGATCGCCTGTAGGCATAGAAAATCGTTTCTCTTAAAATACTGGAAGCCAGATTAAATTGCTCTTTTTTATTATATTGTTCTTTTATTAAGTTTTAGGTTTCATACCCGCTCATCTCCCCTTAATCTGGCAAGCGTTACTATATTAAAACCAGAGTAACTTCTTTCGTAATAATTTTAAATTTGATATTTCTATTTTTTCCTTTATTTATTTATTTTCATTTTTATTTTTTTATTTTTTCGAAAAAAATGAATCCTACCTGCATCTCATTTCCTGAACCTTTTGTACTATTTTATTTTTGGTCTATGAAGCAGCGTTCCTCTCAAGTGACATCTGTGTATTTTTATAAAAACATAAGATATACTTTGTGCCGGATGAGCTGGAAAATCAGAAAAACTTAAGTCGCACACCAAAACGTAGGTATATTTATTAATATATACCTTTGCTCTGTCAAGCCAGATCGAGCACTGTTATTTTTTCACCTCATGAATAAGTTTGATGATTATTTATTTGCTTGCGCGTATACGGTGGCTTATATCTGGTCGTTTGATTTATCTAATATATATATGTATATATATTAGGATGTTAGAACAAAATGTAAAAATGGCTACACAATTGCAGTCATGTTTCTACACATGCCAGAACGTCTTCTCATCTTACCTGGGTATATATATATATATATATATATATATATATATATATATATATATATATATATATATTGGGTGCACGAGCAAAGACAAGCCGATGAAGATTTTTCGCAATAAGCAGAATTGTTACGTTTGGTCTGATGAAAATCCAGAGAAGATTGTTGAAAAGCCACTGCATCCACAAAACGTCACTGTTTGGTGTGCATTTTTTTGCTAGCGGAATGATTGGGCCCTATATTTATAAATTTGAACGTCCATTTTCGTAACAGGCTTCGATAAATTTAACACGTTGTTTGATTGTTAATCTTTTCATGGTTGAAGTTGCGAAAGACTTAAGTTGTTAAATCTGAAAGAAAAAGAAAAATCATTAGACGCAAAAACTTAATTCACACTTAAAATCGGTCCACGTTATTGGAACACCCTGTATATATATATATATATATATATATATATATATATAATGTATCTATGATTGCGTGCGTTACGTGGATACAGAATCTGAACAAAATATATAAGAGAGTGAAAAAGTCATGCCCTCAGTAATGACGTTTCTTACAATACAGGAAGAAACGTTAATTGTCGTTTTCTCTGAAATATTCTTCTTTTTAAAAAGGCACATGACACAATATTTTACAAAATGTTATCTTCCTGTTTTATGTAGGAGTTTAATTAGAAGAATTTGTTTTTGCGAAAAGTCAACTTGCACGACGCTATCAAAAGGAGTGGTGATCGCATTCACACAAATTCTTTATTTATTTATAAAATGACACTTCCATAGAAAACTAAGGGATACCTTTCTAAATTTTAAGATACTTAAAATCATACTTATAAAACCAAGGTTGTGTGTGTGTGCGTGTGTGTGTGTGCGTGCGTGCGTGCGTGCGTGCGTGCGTGCGTGCGTGCGTGCGTGCGTGCGTGCGTGTGTGTATTGGATCGGATTTTCTACATTTTTCAACCGATTTCAACAAAACTTCACAGGACTACGTAAAATTACCTTGTGGTGGTTCTGACAGCGCCAAAAATTGGAAAAACACAATTTTTTTTTGTACGAAATTAATTTGAAAACACGATTAAGAGGCATCGCAAGAATGAAAGGGGGACAACTCATATCGAGTTATACTTATTATAAAACCCAGGTTGTGTGTGTGTGTGTGTGTGTGTGTGTGTTCGTTTATATATGGGATCGGATTTCCTACATTTTTAAAACGATTTCAACAAAACTTCACTTTTTTTTTGGTAGGTAGTGTTTCTTATTGTCTTACACACTTTTTTCTTTATTTTTATATTCAGAATGCTTTAAAAATTTCATTTACAAGACAATTGTTTATAATAAAATTCTATTCAATCGGTAGACTCATAACGATTGAAAACAATGTTTTTGTTTGAGTTTTGGTTTGACCAATTCGTAAAAAAAAAAAAAAAAAAAAACTAATTAAGACATATGTGTCCGTCAACCTTAAACAATAATCTTTGTCAATTTTATTTTTCAGTCTTTATTATGGTCGATACTTGATCTATCTCTTACTGTTACATCCTCGGGCAACGCCGGGCTCTACTGCTAGTAAATAATAAAAGAAATTGAGGAGAAATGACTAATCACCAACTATAAGAAAATAGAACGTATGACTCTCCATAAGTGGAACAGCCCAAGATACGAAAAACACTTACTCTTAAATTCCTACTACTCATGCCTACACACATGTAAACTGGGAATTCGTAGCCCAAACCAAACCATTTTCGGCAGGGTAGGGGGCGATGCAACCTATGTCTATTAGAAAAAAATTCATCCTCAAAAATATTAACAATTTAAGCCTACTTAATAAGCGAAACGAACTCATAATCGACTATAATAAGTCAACCTTGACATAACACTTTTTTCCGCTCATCAAAATCTAAAAGAACCGTGCCTGGAATTGTATCAGAATATTTATTATTATTATTATTATTATTATTATTATTATTATTATTATTTCCTTTGATTTCTGTTGTATATTCATTTCCTTGCGGGTCCCAACCAGAGACCTAATATCAGAAATGGAATCATGAAATTTTCCACTTAATATTTTTGCTAAAAAAATAAAAACAAAAATTGGAGGTGCCAAAATCAAGCAAATATGAAAATTTAAGTATCTGGGAAGTGTTTTAACAGATGGCAGAAAACATGACATTGAAATACGAAGATGCATTGAGATAGCAAAAGATGCCTTCCAAAAACTAAGCAAACTATTAAGAAACAGGAAAATCTCGTTAGAAACAAAAAAAAAGTGTTCAACTGCTATGTAGTATCAGTGAATACAAGTAAATGGCAGACAATTTCCTCTCAGGTTAAGAAGAGACTTGAGGCAATAGACGTGGTTCTACAAAAGGATGCTGTTACTCACATAGATAATGGAAACAAAAAAGCTCGTTTTTCTTAGAATCAGTGTTGTGGCCTTGTTAGGACCAGAAATAAAGACACAAGAGTGGAATTGAGTTATTAACAGAAACAGTAATATAAATATATACAAACCAGTGTGTTACAGCAAGAATGTTCTGCCCGACTGTCAGAGCTGACTGCTGGAAACTTCCCTCCACAAAAGGCAGTACCTGCTCCTATTTATAACTGGGAGAGTCCATGCGTGCGTGGGTAAATTACCATAACAATCAGAAAAAGACACGAAATTTCTAGGATAAACAATGTGAAACGAGGGCTTGGAAAATTTGACACTCACAGAACATATTGAAAACAAGAGGAATGGCAGGTAAAGTAAATAACTTAATTAACAAGCTTGTGTTATTTAATGACAGAACAGGAAGTGAGAGGGATAGGAAACAAACAAGAGCTGCTATCTTCTTCTATGTGCCGTGCACCTTCAGAGCATGTCACATAGAATAAGTAAACATAGGACGTAATTGGTTTTCTTGTTTTGTTTTCCGGTTTCCTGGAATCCTATATCTTCCGGTTCAAGATTATTATCATTATTATTATTAAGAGAGACATCACGCCAACAAAGTGACGTCAGGGTAAAGATATACGAAGCTCAATATATTGCCGATAGGTCTTATAAGTCCATAGCAGGCAAAATATTGGCGAAAGCTATTTGGCGACAAGTTCAACTGGTTATGATCAGACAACCGAGAAACAATTATTATTATTATTATTATTATTATTATTATTATTATTATTTGATTCATTTTCAATTTCACACCAGATATAAGGGCGTTATCGATGGAGAAGGAGTGACAGGAAGTTTCCTTAAAGTTCAAGCCTCTTTCTCAGCACTGTCATAATTTGGAGAGTCTAAACTTTTCCCAGAGTTTCCAATTCATCTAATCTGCTTTATTGTGCTTTTGACATGATTCCAAATGCACGAACTATAATTAGTCAACCTTGACATAACACTTTTTTCCGCTCATCAAAATCCAAAAGAACCGTGCCTGGAATTGTATCAGAATATTTATTATTATTATTATTATTATTATTATTATTATTATTATTATTATTTCCTTTGATTTCTGTTGTATATTCATTTCCTTGCGGGTCCCAACCAGAGACCTAATATCAGAAATGGAATCATGAAATTTTCCACTGAATATTTTTGCTAAAAAAATAAAAACAAAAATAAAACAGCCTAACATCACACACATTTTACCTAGATGAAGCACTTCGTAAGGTGTGAGATCTACTTGTGAGAACAAACTTTTATATTTCTTTAAGGTATGGGATACCAGTGATTCCTTCAATGTGTCTATCGGAACCTTTCGAATCAGGGCTCCAACTACACCTGGAATTATTCATGTGATCATGTGCCACATGTTTTAGATTTCTATTTCAAGGTCCTTGTATTTTGTTAGTTTTTTTTTTAAATCTTCAAAGATTCATCGCAGTCTGCAGAAACTGCCATGTCAATTAGAACGCACATTTTGTTTTTGTCTTCTTCTTCTTCTTCTTCTTCTTCTTATTATTATTATTATTATTATAATTTGTGTACGTTATGTTTCCTTCTTTGTATTCTGCAGAGTCGGGGCAAAACTATGGTCCTTAGAGAATTGTCATTTAATTGATAGCACTTTTCTTAGTATATGGGATGTTCCTAATAGGGTGATTTTCTGGCCAACTTGTATGTTGGTGCTACCTGGGACACTGTTAGTACAATTGTCCATTGTTTTTCTTCACGAGGCCCAGAGCTCCAATTGCTATTGGTACAGTCTCAGTCTTCATTCTCCACATCCTGTTAATCTTGATCTCCATGTCCTTGTATTATTATTATTATTATTATTATTATTATTATTACTACTACTACTTTTCATCTACTGTCTGATACAATCATTTATCAAGTCTTTCACCCGTGACCTAAGGTAAACGAAGTTCTTTTTGAGAGAGTTATTGAGCATATTGGATTGAATGAGTGTTTCTAAGAATGTAAGCAATAGTTATTAACACAGTATTTTATACTTCAGATAAAGATGAATTTCCTTGAATGTTATTATTATTATTATTATTATTGTTGTTGTTGTTGTTTTTGTTTTTTTTTTTCGTTCACTCGTATTACGTTTTCGATCGGCGACCTTGCATTATGGCTGTTCCCCATCAGTTCATACGCTCTCGGACAGAGACCACCTTTCACAGAATATTTGCAGCGCTAAGCGCCTTAGACTTCTGAAATTTTATGATATTAAGATTTATTCCGATTTTCTCGATATAGGACATTAATTTTGGTGATATAGATTCTAACACCCAATGGCAACTTCAATTTGGAGGCCCGTGTATTTCTTAAACTTGTCAATTTCTGTGATCTTGATATTATTATTATTGTTATTGTTTGGTTTCTGATGTGTACTCATTTCTTTCCGGGTCCCAACCAGAGATCTAACGTCAGAAATGGCATTATAACATTTTCCACTGAATAGTTTTGAAAAAAAAAATCGCACATATTTTACATAGATAAAGCCCTTCGTATGGCGTGGGTTGTACTTGTGAGTAAATTTTTTGTACTTATTTAAGGCATGGACTACCAGGGATTCCTTGAATGAGTCTATTGGAATCTTTTCCAATCAATCCGAGGGCTCCAACTGCAACTGGAATTGTTAATAGCCTCATACGCTACATTTTTTAGATTTCAAGGTATTTTGATAGTTTTTTTTTTTAAGATCTTCTGCAGTCTGCAGGGACTGCCATGTCAATAAGGAGGTACATTTTGTCTTTGCGGGTCTCTAATCACGATGTCAGAGCGATTAACTTTGATTCTTCTGTCTCTGTGTCTATTGTAAAGTCCCATAAAATTGTTACAGTCCCTATCTCCGTAACCGGATCTGGGTGGTGTTCATACCAATTTCTTACAGTTTCCTTTCCGTAACTGTTGCAGATTTCCAATGCAGATATTGGCCCACTCTGTCGTACCTTGTTTTATATTCAGTGAGTGCAAATACCTCGCAACGTGACACAAGATGATCAATTGTTTCTGGATATTTATCACACAGCCTGCATTTTTGACTAACGCTTTTCAGTATGTGTGCTTTGTAATTTCTAGTTAGAAAGCACTGGTCCAGTGCAGCAAGAATACAACCTTCAGTTTCAGCTTTTATTATTATTATTATTATTATTATTATTATTAAATATAAGTTATTCAAACGATATTCTCTCGGAAATGTGTTTCTCATGATATCTGAATTTTCAAAGCATAAATTAGAATTTTCTATTTGTTGTGGTATTTTCCCTCTACTGAAGCTATTGTGGACTTACTATAAATTTAGTAGGAAAGTAAGCCTCGACGGGAACAGTGATATAGACTGAACGCTGGTCAACCGACACACACTCACAAGTCGTGTAACACACTTCTGTTGTATTTACTGTTCAATACGCTATTTATAAGCAATCTCTTGTTTTGTTATTTCTTAACCAATTACTTGGTCACAACACTTTATAGTTCGAAAATATTTTTAAAATTCAAATGAATTTTATATTTTTATGGCTATATCTCAAAATATTAAAATTTCAGGGAATTTTATGCAAATAAAGCATACATTTTCTGAGCAATTTAAAAAAAAAATGAAATGGAGTTTCACAGCTGATAGATGTCCTCCAATTTTGTTGTAAGAGTTTATTAAAACCAAATTAGAACAGCTGCTATAAAAGTGCACCTGTTTAATTATATAAAATTATATATTTTATGTCCTAGATGTATTGTAACCTTGGCATTTTTCAGAACGCAACAAAAATATGGCACATTTTGTCAACAAACAAGGGACATATACAAGAAAACGGTCTTAAATTTCAATGGCAAATTTAGTGGAAAATATTTGCATATTTTTATTCAAAAAATAATAATTAAAAAGATTTATATATGGACATTTAACTTTTTATGCATCAACAGAAATCTAAGTATAAGATATTTTAGACGAATAAATATTTAAATTTCCACAACTGTCTTCAATTTCAGTTAAAATTCCAATATTAAATTCAAGTTATATTTGAAAGATAAACAATTTACATTTGGACTACTTATCGTATAATAAACTGGATTTTTCCTTTTATGTGCAGTGTTTCTTTAGGAATCATGGCTCTCCACACTTTCTCTCCTTTATACCTCTTACCAATTCTTGTTTTTTTTTTAAATATATTTCCCACTCTCAGTACTGCTATCCATTTTCACAAGATTGTTAGATATGTTGCGGTTTCCCTCTTCGCCGTCAATGTCTTGTGATTGTCAAATTTTCTAAACCCTCTTTCCAGATTATGATGATTTTCTAAGCGTAGCTTAGATGTGGAACAAGGCCGAAAGTATGTGGCATCCAGTGAGGATCGAACTCACTACTCAGTCGTAATTGTGTTAGTGAGAGAAGCATACTAACCATTACACCACGTCGAAGTGCCCCCTTTTTCCTCATTATGTATTCGAGAAAACTTCAACAGTCTTTCCTTTATTCTATGCATCTGTCGTTTTGTTTCTATTTTCTTTAAAAAACAAAAAAAAATTTTCGTCAATGGCATTTTCATCATTCTTCTGTAGAACCACTCCTCTGTTGTCTCAAGAACTCTCTTTAATTGTGATTAAATTATCCAGCCTTCACTGTCATATAGAAGGATTAATATTGCTTCTTTCTTAATTGGTTGCTTACTCATTATTTTAAAAATCACACCGTTTTGACGACCTCAAGATGGGCGTAACAGCTTTTTGTTGGTACTGACTAACTGAATATTTTGCCCAAATGCTCTCCCCAGTCTATGAATAATCTTGTCTACCAGTCACAAAACATTTTTACCAAGATCTAATGGGACAGGAGGTAGCGAGAATACGCCAGGTGTAATTTATTTTCATTTGATTGTCTGTAATGTTTCGCTTTACTAGAGTTATCACCCCTTTCGGGTATAAGAATAATCAATAAATTTTATATATATGGCCGAGTGGTTAGAACGTTCGCTTTCTGACCACGAGACCCTTTGAAAGTGTTGCCCCAAGCCTTGTGAGTGAAATTGGGTAGACGGAACAGTCACAAGTCATCATGACCGAGAGTTTTAGTGTACTGGCCTTGTTCAGATTGTTGATGACACTAGATAACACGCTCTCTCTCAGAAACTTGTAACTAATGTCTGCTCAGCATAGTTGCGGTTTAGCAAACACAACAGTGCCTGAGCGAGCGTCTGCTATAGGGATTGGCTATCCGCCCTAATAGACGGGTATCCTCGAATAAGTGTGGACCGGTATTATATATATATATATATATATATTAACGGAGAGTCTACTAAAATATGAGTATCCACTAAAAGTAATGTTTAAAGTGATATATATATATATATATATATATATATATATATATATATATATATATATACATATATAAGATATGATTAGTGTATACGGAATAAAACCATTTATTTTACATTCAACATCATCACTTGATTAACACACCGGAGGTGTTGAAACAAAATGACTATTTTTGTAGTGATTTTATAACATATTTATGTTATAATTTTTTTTAATAAATAATTATATATATATATATATATATATATATATATATATATATATATATATATATATATATATATATATATATATATATATTAACGGCGTCTACTTAAATATGAGTCTCCACTTTAACGTGATATATATATATATATATATATTTCAACCTTACGTTATCAGGTGCTTTTTGGTAAATAATTATTTTGTAGCTCTATTTTAGCTCGCTTGTATAACTTAACATGGCGCAATAAAGTAAAATTATCAGAAGGTGGGGGTGAGGAAAGACTGGGAAGAACCGGAAGTGAGAAAAAATTTGCGTAATATATTATCATCCGGGTTCGTATTAGGATATAAGATGCAATGTTTTGAGAAGGGTTCGTTAAGTGTTGCCAGTGTTTGTAGGTTGTGTCAGGAGGAAAAACTGGCTCTTGGACTGAGATAAGTTGTTGAATGAATCGTCTGAAGAGATGTCCAAATACAGACACGTTAATAAACATAGTCTGACCAAATACGAACTCGGATGATTATATATTTACGCAATTTATTTTCTCACTTCCGCTTCTTTACACTCATTCCTCACCCTGAATGATAAATAGCAAAAAATCCTACGTAACAAATTTCACCTTTCTTAACAAAACTTTTGTTATAACAATGTGTCATATTTAAAAACAAAACCAGTAAAAACAAAGCAAAAAAAAAAGCGGTAACAATCTGAATGAAATTGTTCATGCGATGCATCTAGAAACATCGAACGCATAAACTTTCAAAATTTAAAGTCAAGTATTCCTACATCCTCGGTTTTTCATTATAACCGACGTTTGTTTATATAATATTCGCACACCCCAGGATGGATTCTTTTCTTTATTTTCTCTTAAAAACAAAAGAAAACGTTATTTTTATGATGACATAAGATGCATGAAAGAATTCTGTAAATTATGTAAAACTGATGTTAAAATTTTTGATAGAATTTGTTCATATATACTTAAACGCTTTGGCGGAGAATGTAATGACTTCTCCGATTCTCAACGTTTGCATTTGGAAATTTCTTATTTAAAAACTTTGTAAATGCTTCCTATTACATATAAAAATTTGAAATTTGTTCATTTATACTTACACGCTTTTGCGGAAAATGTAATTACTTCTCTCTATGTCGGCCTCTCTAATTTGAGGGTTGGACTGGTCCAACTAACATCTGTTATCTTTAGTTTTGATATTTCAGTTTGTTTTTGGATTCATCCCCCCACTCATCGTCTATCATAGATAAATTTTGATACTATTGTATTATCATGAAATTTTTAAAGTTTTTTATGCCCCCCCCCGCCTTGAGAGTATGCGGTATTATGGTATATGGAGGATCGATTGGTGATGGATGAGTTCTTGCAGTGAATGTATCAATTGTAACGAGTGAATGGGTCGTGAATCTGATTAGCTAGGTATAAGATAGTAAGTAAAGACCAGCCTCAACCCATTCCCCCTCTTTGGCCTTGTGCCAAAATTGTATATTTTATACAATAAATATCAACAAAATCAGGAATATTACATAAATTAAAATTCTTTTTTATGTCAGATGTGCAATTTCTTTTTTTTATATATTATTTCAGCTTCAAATATATCAGACTTCTTTTTTTTTTTATAATTAAACGTAACAAAAATATATTTTATTTTTTGCTTTTATTGTATCCATTCTTTTTTTCATTCATTCGAGCGCGTAGTTTATGAGATAAAATGAAATATCCAGTTTCGAAACGATTCGATCCTGGTTCATCTCACAATCAAATTGATCAACAGTACCCCTGTCCACCCATGTCAAATCTGATAATTCTGTTTTTCTTGGAATTAAACGATGAAAAAAAAAGAATAATTGTTAATGAGTAGCTAATTTGTTAGCGTAGAATATTAAATAAAGTATTGAAGGAAAGCGAGAAGAAAGGATTAAACATCAACTGCAAGAAGACAGAATGCATGGTTGTTAGCAGTAGGAACAGCTCAACACACGAATTGCAAATCGGATGCACCAAAACCAAACAAGTACAGAAATTTAAAGATCTGGGAAGTGTTTTAACAGCGGACGGAAAGTGTGACACTGAAATGCGAAGGCGTATTGGGATAGCCAAAGATGCCTTCCAAAAGCTAAGCAGAGTATTAAGAAATAGAAAAACTACGCTAAAAACAAGGATAAGAATACTAAACTTAGGTGATATCTGTCCTCCTGTATGACACAAAGTGCTGAAGAATCTCATCAAAAATGAAGAAGAGACTTGAAGCAACAGAAATGTGGTTCTACAGAAGAATACTGAGCATATCATGGACCGAACATGTGAACAACAAACTTTTAGAGAAAATGGAAACATAAAGAAAACTTATGATTAACATCAGGAAGAGCCTGGTGAAATTTCTAGGGCGCATAATGAGGAAAGATTGCTTGGAAAATCTGGCACTCACAGGATAGATTGAAGACAATAGAGAGAGAGAGAGAGAGAGAGAGAGAAGCGAGGAAACAACGCATAACCTACCTAGTGAGCTTGAGTAAATGAATGGCGAAACAGGGTTTAGGAGAAATAACAACATTTATCAAGAGCTACAAAGGACAGGAAATTGTGGAGAGCCATGAACGCCTACGTTCTGAGGGGATACGGCACATAAAGAAGAAATTTACATTTGGCACATAAGAACGAAAGTATGAAGTACATGGTAAGGCTCGAACTCACTACTCAGTCGTAACTGATATAACGAGAAAAGCTTGCTGACCATGCCAAAGTTCCCTAATTGTTAATGAATGCAATTTTATTAAATGTCAAATGTCAATGTCTGTTTACATACGTCATTTCTATGTATATATACATATATATAGGCGTGGGAGGATTTCGACCAAGTTTTCTATGTTGGGTTTCAGCTTACACGGGTGCGGAGAGGCATATCTATCCATATATAAACTCATAGATATTTGGCTGCATGGCCATAAAAATGAAAATTCCACTCTTTCCCGTGTTTTATGTCCTTTAAATATTGATTGTCGAGAAGCAAGAAATTATTTAAAGCAAATGATAAAAACTGACAGCAGAAACGAACTGACAAATGATCGCTTTTTCTGAAGGTAAGAATGAAATTGTCTTTAAATTTCTTTGAATGTTTGGCAACAAAGATGATTGTTTTTTGTGAAGCTTAAGTCTAAAATGCTTTTTTTTTATTTTCTGAAAATATAAGTAAAAAAATGACATAAGTAAGGAGAAATGGAAGTATAGAAAAAGTTTTCAATAAATTATTAGGTATTTAAAAGATTCCCCCTTAATCATGAGGTATTTACAAAGTTTTCAATAAATTATTGAGTATTTACAAAGTTTCCCTTAATCCCTTAATGTATTTTAATTGTTTCATTAGATATTTACAAAGTTTTTCCTTCATCATTAGTTATTTACAAAATTTTGCTAGATGTGGCACAAGGTTGCAAATATTGGGCACTTAATGCAGTTCGAACTCATTGCATTGAGATTAGCTTAGATGCTACTGCTGCATGGCGTGGCACTCATTTAAAATTTGCTCTGTACGACACAAGGATCTCGTTAGGATCAAATCTACTCTAAGATTAAGATTACTTTTTTTTAATACCATCTCCTTTTATGATGTAGCCAATCATGTCTCCCTATAGCTTCTTTTTCTTAATTATCTGTGAACGGCTATGTCTTCTTCCGAAAGATAATGAAGTGCTTTCCCGTTTGCAAATCATAGTTTCCTTCTCTTAGATTGGTTGCCACCCAAGGCTAGAAAGCCTGGTCTATTCTGCTATTTAACACATCGATGGGAAGAGAAGATGTGAATACATGCTTTTCTCAAGGGTATTATTGCGAAAGTGATCGTCACAAACTAGACCGGAATTCGAACTCGGTTGGCCAATTTTACTATCCACGCTGATAACTGTTACGCTACCCGCATATCCCATTGCGACTAAACTAGTAATCCAATGCTTGACGCCCCTTCATTAATTCATTTCTTTCATTTAAGCCTTAATTTTCTTTTTATTGTTGTGTGTGTGAGCACGGATTGTTTTTATTTCCTTTACGAAGAAGCAAAAGTTCATTAAGCGATAACTCTTCCTAAATTCCTTATAAACTTACGATGTTCAATACATGGTCTGATAATCTATGTATTGCAATTCTCCCTGTTTTCTTGAAAGTTGAAGTAATGTTAAGTAGCAAACCAATGAAAATGGTCTTCACGTAAAGCAATGGTTGTCAGGTTGAGTTTCCCAAGTCTATGAATTAATATATTCTTATTTCAACCACTAAGATCCTTGGCAAGCTTCTGGGGAGAGATATGACTGGAAGGTGACCAATGTCTCACACTACGGTGTATCAATATAATACTTGTCGCAGACACTGCTCCTAGTTAGATCAAAAATAATGGCAACGATATTTTGCACATGTAAATAACGTGTGTAAGGAAATGAAAGACAATTACAATAAGGCGACATTTTATTATTATTTTATTTTATGTAACTAAAAAAGTAAGTAAAAAGAGAGAAAAATACACGAGTATGCATGAAAAAGTAAGAAGTCAATACAATATTCTTGTATTATTACGTACTATTATTCGCATCTTTGTTGATCTATAGTCCTTGGTACGACGATAAACTACATCCAGCAGCAAGGCCTTTGATCAGGAGATTGGAGATTTTGAGGAGTGTAGAACCATCTCTTAACCGCTGTTGTTCCCCGGTCCACTCTGACCCGGGATGGTAGCACCCATTAGGGTCCCAGCTATGGGCAAATTGTAAACCCCTAAACAAAAACATAATACCATGAAAATAGAAAAACACATATTATTCTAGAAATACCAGCAATACATTTTTATATTAAAAATGACCAACTAGACATATTTATAGTAAAATGACCAGCAATACATTTTATAGTAGAATTAACAAAAATACATTTTATAGCCAAATGACTAATAATACATTTTATCTGTAGTTTAAAACATATAATTACGCTCAAAATATATTTAATTCAAACAATAAAATTGTGTTCAAAATATTTAGCTTTCGACATTAAATAACTAATAGAGATTAATATGCCATTAAACAAAATCAACCAACCAACAATTTTTTTTTACGTAGATATTATTATAGACACAACGTTTCGACTAAGTACCCTCTGGTCATCATCAATTGTCCATTGATTGACTGAGACGGGGTATATGTTGATCATTGCGATATTATGTCCCTCTGATATCAATTATTGCTGATTCTTGCTGAGTTGGTGCGTCATTACCAAACAAAATGATTGAAATCATGACCCCTGCCGATGACAGTAATACATGTATAAGCAATTCCTATATTCATTATGCCACCGTCCCGAAGGGCATTAGGGGTGTGTTTTTGGAGTCAAAATGTCAGATGATTTTTTTTTTTGTTTTACACGTGGTTATGATGGCGTGTTCCTACCGCATTTGATATAGATGTTATTATAGACACAACGTTTCGACTAAGTACTCTCGGGTCATCAACAGGTGCAGATTGATTGGCTGATATGGAATGATATTAAAATTTTGCATTTCTACCAACTCCAAGTTCTTGTGCTAGACACAAAACTTAGTTGGTAGAAACAGACACTCTCGAAAATAGGCGCAACTTTAAAAAAAAAAAAACGACAAGTGCGTAAAATTTTAAAAGGAACAACACGTTTATTTACAACTAGCAGTAGAGCCCGGCGTTGCCCGGCGATGTAACAGTAAGAGATAGATCAAGTATCGACCATCATAAAGACTGAAAAAATAAAATTGACAAAGATTATTGGTTAAGGTTGACGGACACGGATGTCGTAATTATTTTTGATTTGTTTTGTTTTGGATTTTTGTTTTTTTTTTATGAATTGGTCAAACCCAAACTCAAACAAAAACATTGTTTTCAATCGCTGTGAGTCTACCGATTGAATAGAATTTTATTATAAACAATTGTCTTGTAAATGGAATTTTGAAAGCATTCTGAATGTAAAAATAAAGAAATCGGTTGAAAAATGTAGGAAATCCGATCCCATATATAAACGAACACACACACACACAAAAAAACAAATTGGGTTTTATAATAACTCGATATGAGTTGTCCCCCTTTCATTCTGGCGACAGAATCGTGTTTTATCGCGTTTTCAAATTGATTTTGTGCAAAAACAATTGTATTTTTCCAATTTTTGGCGCTGTCAGAACGACCGCAAGGTAATTTTACGCAGTCCTGTGAAGTTTTGTTGAAATCGGTTGAAAAATGTAAGAAATCCGATCCAATATATAAACGTTCAGACACACACACACACACACAATCTGCGTTTTATAATAAGTAAGATTACAAATTTGAAAAGCACAAAACAAGCGTTGCACAAAAATGTCCTTTTGTGCGCCTCTTTAGTATAGAATTTACGGTTACATCTAGCCCAATGATTCCCAAAGTGGGTCGTATGCCCTTCCGCTTGGTGGGGTATGCGTTGGATGTGCACCCTTCGGCTTACTATACCAACAGAATAAGAGGGCAATTCTAGAATGAGCTATTAACAGTGAATTGTTTTCTAGCGAGTCTGAGTGATTAATGCGTGTTAATACATACGATACATATACAGTATGCATACATACAATTATTTTCTCTGTATGTACGTACATGTCTAATTGGCATACAAGGCATTTTCCGTTTCCCCACCGTCGCGTATCTCGGTCAATAAAAGAGAGAATGTGATGCATATCGCTGGAAGAGCCATTGTTTTTTCAGCCAATCAGTTTGCTTCCTTCACGTGAATTGCAGTAAAATTTTGAACATGTAAGAATTAAATATTATAGGGGATGGGCACCAAAATTTTAGAAATACCAAAGTGGGGAGTGTCCCCAAATTGGTTGGGAACAACTGATCTTGCCATTCAACTATAAAATGATGTGACCTTGCCATTAATCTATTACTGTTCTTATAAAAAAACGAATGCCTCCAACGACATTAGTATTTACTAAGTTTTGTTAAGTCTGGCATAAGGTCATAATTGGGTATTACCTAGTGAGCTATAGTAGTAATTTAGTACTGTATTAATAGTGAGACTATCTTGCTAAGTACTGCTTCATCATATGACTTCATCTAATGACATAAAATGTTCAAAATTATTTCAAAAAAAAAGCCGCTTTAGTACGCAATTTGGGAAGCCACTAGCAAAAAAATTTTTTTATAGAGGATTTGGAGCGAGAGCCGATAGAAGTGATAGAAAGAAAAGGATGAGGAGAAGGATAGGGGATAATCAAATTAATCGATGGAGATGTCGATTGACATTACATTTTTTTAGTTGGAGATTATAGCTATCAAGAAAAACAGGAATAGGGAAGGGAGTTCCACAGGCGAGAGGTGCGAGATATGAAGCTACTGGGGTAGAAGAGGCGGCTACATTTAAGTTTCAGCAAAAAGGGTGGGAAATGGATGCCAATCGTAGGACGCCTGAATTCGCGAAGTCTGGGAACCAATGCGAAAGCATATATAATTAAATAATGATAAATAATCAATCGTTTTTTCTTTCTTTTTTTAATAATAGAACATCTTATTATCTCCGAGAAATATGCTACTGAATTCTAAAACTTATGTACATAGCTGATGAATGAACACGGTGACCCCTGCAAAAAATTGTCAGTTAGTTATTTTATATTGGCCAGTGGCGGCGTGTATGTATGAGGGGTTAGTATTCTAATCGCAAAGCTCATTCCAAATGTAGTAAGTTTATTTCTAAGTCGTAGACCTTCATTTGTAGCCAGCCTGTACACGTGTTCAGTATATATCGGTACGAGGATATATCAGAATGAGGGAGTCTAGTGTAGCGGTAACAGGGCCGGTGCCAGGATATTCAGCGCTCTAGGTGAGTCCTACAGTATGTCACTTCTTCCCTCCGTTCAATGAATTTTGATTAGATATTTACAGTATTTTTTACTTATATCTTTTCGGGGTGTATTTCTATAATATGTGTGAATTGTCACCACTATTTTTAGAAAAGACTAGCAGTAGAGCCCGGTGTTGCCCGGGGATATAACAGTAAGAGATAGATCAAGTATCCACCATCATAAAGACTAAAAAATAAAATTGACAAAGATTATTGTTTAAGGTTGATGGACACGCATGTCTTAATTAGTTTTTTTTTGTTTTTTTTTTTTGTTTTTTTTTTTTCTTACGAATTGGTTTGGACCAAACTCAAAAAACGTTGTTTTCAATCCTTATGAGTCTCCCTGATTGAATAGAATAATTTTATAAACAATTGTCTTGTAAATGGAATTTTTATAACATTCTGAATGTTAAAAAAAAAAAAAAAAAGTGCAAGACAATAAGAAACACTACCTGCCAAAAAAAAAAAAAAAATGAAGTTTTGTTTTATCGGCTGAAAAATATAGAAATCCGCTCCCATATTTAAAGGAACCCACACACAAAACAACCCGATGTGGAGTTGCCCCCTTCCATTTTCACGATGTCTCTTAATCCTGTTTTCAAATTGATTTTGTGCAAAAAACAATTATATTTTTCCCATTTTGGCGCTGTTAGAACCACCACAAGGTAATATTTATGTAGTCCCTGAAGTTTTGTTGAAATCGGTTGAAAAATGTAGGAAATCCGATCCAATATATAAACGTTACAGACACACACACACACACACACACACACAATCTGCGTTTTATAATAAGTAAGATATAGTGGCTTCACGTTGTTTTCTCCGAGATTTCAAATTCCGAGTTGTCCTCTTAGACTGATTGTTGCTCTTCCAAGGCTAGAGAGCTAAGTCTATCCTGTTAGTTACTCATAGCTGGGAAAAGAAAGGACGGGATCGTGCTTTTCTCAAAAGAATTAATATTAACGCAACGCGTTTGAACTCTCTCTCTCTCTCTCTCACTCTCTCTCTCTCTCTTTCTCTCTCTGTTGTTAGTTGCCACGTCGCTCTCACACCTACACAATATTGCACTAGATTATTCGAACGACTTTTATAAGGAATTTAGCTCTTTAAGAGAAATAGTGAGAGAAAGGACTATACATCAAGTGCAAGAAGACAGAATGCATGGTTGTCAACAAAAGGAACAGTTCAGCATGCAAATTACAAATTGAAGATACAAAAACAATACAATTTAAACATGGGAGAAGTGTTTTAACAAAGAACGGAAAGCGCGACACGAAGGGACGGTTGCATAGCGAAAGATGCCTTCCAAAAGCTAAGCAAAGTATTAAGAAACAGAAATAGTTAGAAACAAAGAAAAGAGTACTGAACTCTTACGTGATATTAATCTTCCTACATGACAGTAAATGTTGGACAATCTGTTCACAGGTGAAGAAGAGACTTGAAGAAACAGAAATATGGTTTGACAAAAAGATTCTGAGAATACCATAGGCTGAACATGTGAGCAACTATGAAGTTTTAGGGAAAATAGAAACAAAAGGACACTTATACTTAACAGTTGAACTTTCTGGGGCACATAATCAGGAAAGAAGGCTTGGAAAGTTTGATACTCAGCGGACAAATTACAGGAAAAGAGGAACATAGGAAAACAAGGTTAAGGAGAAATAACAAAAAGACAAAATTTATTAAATGCTACAAAGACAGGAAATTGTGGAGAGTCATGATCACCAACGTCCTGAAGTGACACGACACATAGAAGAAGAAGAAGAAGATGAAGAAGAAGAATTTGAAGAATAAAACAAAATTTGCCTCTATCAGGTTCCTAAAAATTTTATTATTCACTTAAAACTTGGAATAATATGTTAAGAAAGAAATAGTTTATTTTTCATATGTCTATATGAAATTCCAACGTATACTATTTGAAAAACACCGGAGCCCACAACAACCGAAATGTTGGGCAAATGATAATAAAGATGAGGACAAAAGTCCGAAAAATGTAAATAGTGCAAATAGTGTATTTTCCTTTTAGAGAGAGTATTTTGTTTGTTGTGAACAACACGTTTTAACATTTTATGTTTCTAAGGGTCAGTTATTATTCAAATGGTCTCGTTAAATCTTACATTTCATATAAGTAAAAGTTAAAAATTAGTAAATTAAAAATATTTTGTAGTCAATTTAGCAGTGGCAATCAGAAATGCAGTTCCATGTACATAGAGTTGTTACTTTGCTTGTAACAAACTTTTTCTTCGTTCTACTGTTATTGCCGATTAAACTCAGTCTGTAATGGAGTAATGTTATATTATTGCTAATATAGTTATACAGTTTAATCCTCACTAAGTGGAGTACTGATGTAATGAATATGCATACACCTGGGTCCCTAAATACAGACTGATGTGGACGCTTATTGACGACGCCTATTGTCTTCGCCTATTGCCCACCGCTACGTCGAGGACCAGACCATTACGGTTACCTGCTATATGTCCTATCATGGTTACATTAAATCCAACCACTTTGCTATTCAAACAAATATATCCCGTTTTCCGGGGCATATCAAGTTTTTGCTCCCCGTTGGGCAAGTTTCTTGAAAAAATACATAATAAAAAATTGGTCATTATAGGTCACAGGATAGGTTGAACAAGTGGTAATTTTCCAAACATTGACCTGAAAACAAGTCATCTTCTTAAATAGCCTCGCCAGATCGAGACTTTCAGATGGATGTAAAGCATGGCGTCCAACTCATTCTGAAATATCTGAACTATCAAATATACATTAATATACTTTCAGCATGGCCCGGCATTGCCCGTGCTTGATTCAAAAAAAGATACGACTCATACAGCAATCGCTATCACTTGACTTAAAATATTTTTTGCCCTTCCTTGCCTTTTAAAGGAGTGCCCTTTTGCTGTGCTGATGTTGCTACATGCCTTACTTCTTGCCTATCTCACACTGCAAATTTTTTTTCTAAGCTCTATACTAAACATTAAATCTGTTACGAAAAAAAAGAACTAAACAAAATGAACACAAAACGATCAGCTTTAAAAAAAAGGACTCGTAACTGGAAAAAAAAAATGAAAAAATGTTAACAACAAATACTTTTTTCACACCCAACCCAGTTCTGCGGAATCAGAATCAACGTTGAGTTTAAGCAAGCGAATGAGCCAATTGGAGTAAAGTGCCATGCAGATTTAAATTTTTCCCACTTTTGACGAATGCAGCTATCGATTTTTTTTTTGCATGCTAGTTAACATTCGTGTCAGTCAGTCAGTTGTTGGCTCTCACACTGGCCAATAGAATCTTCCTGCCTATTCGTGGCAGCCAGCTATAGGCTCTCACTCTGGCCAGTACAAAATGGCCGCAAACTACATGAAAAACTGCCGTAGAAGCATGAAAAAATCGATTATTTCCACTATCGATGGGAGTTGGGAAATGCAAAAATCGGTCTTGGCCTTCCCGCTAACTTGGAGCATGTGCATGTAAATTTTGGTGCAAATCCATTGAAAATTGCGGCCGTGCATTCGTTATACACACACACACACACACACATCTTGCCTTTTATAGATAGAGATAGTTTCGATTAAAAAAACTTTTTTATTTATGAATCCTTCAGGTTTTAAAAAGACAATCAGACTTTATAGATTGGTGCTTCTTCTTTATGTTGTGTGTCCCTTTAAGACGTAGCCGTTCATGAAATTTCCACAATATTCCTATTTTCATACCATCCGTATCTCTTAATAAATTTCATTTTTGTGTTATTTCTCCTAAACCCTGTTCCACCATCGATTTACTCAGACTCATTCTTCTTCTTTTATGTGCTGTGTACCCTCAGGGTGTAGGTGATCATGTCTCTCTACATTTCCTGTCCTTTGTAGCTCTCAATAAATTTTGTCTTTCTGTTATTTCTCCTAAACCCTCTTCCGCCATTCATTTACTCAAGCTCACTAAGTATTTTATGCGTTGTTTTCCTCTGTTCATGTTGTTTTCAATCTATCTTGTGAGTATCAGATTTTCCAAGCTCTCTTTCCTCATTATTTGCCCTAGTAACCTTCAACTTCAAACTCTTCTTTATAAAAGTATAAATTCCTTTTGTTTTACCATTTTCTCTTTTCACTTTCATCGTTGCTTCAAAATATCCTCCGCATCCTTCTGTAGAATCACATTTCTGTTGCTTCAGGTCTCTTCGTCATCTTTGAGGAAATTGTCGAGCAGTCACTGCCATAAAGGAAGAGAGATGTCGTGTAAAGTTTTAGTACTGTTTTCCTTGTTTCTAGCGCAGTTTTTCTATTTCTCAGTGCTACAGAATCTAAAAAATAACCGATCATTTGAAACTTCGAACAACAATAACATCTAAAACAGATAGAATATTTAACTAGAAGGTAAAATAATGACCTAATCAAGATGTCGTCTTTCCCCACTACCTCAACCAAAATTTTATAATAGAAATATTGTTTAGATCGAGACAAACAACATATTACACGTCACGAAATAGCATCCAAAATATTCAAAAATGTTTAATGTAAATTCCACAAAAAACGCGATACCTAAGAAGTAAAATTAATCCTAAAAAAAAATTATTTATAAATGCTATATTTTTGTCAATTTCAAAAACCAATCGATGAAAATTCAACAAGGTGATTTTTTCATTAAAAATACTTTGATAAAAATTTTTGAAATGTTTAATGAATTCTTTAATTTAATTGAATTTTATTTTTAGGTTGTAAACAATATTTTTTTTTTAAGAAAATTTTTTTTTTTTTTTTTAGCAGTGAAATAAAAAATTTTTTTAAGATTTTTACTCTTGAAGCATAAAAATATTCAACTGGCCAAATATTTTTTTAAATATTTCATTCTGGAATATAATTCCAACTTTTTTTAAAAAGGTTTGGCCTTATTTTTTATTTATTGTTCTTGCAAACACAAGGTGAACTGGAAACTGGATTCTTGTCTATTCGAAAGGAAATTCGGATGGTTTAGGAATAAACTTTATTCTTGAGATTAATACCACCCGTCCTGTTTCAAACACTGTACATTGTAGTAATCTGTTGTCAAATTTGTTTTCGATAGGTCAATCCATGGCTATTTTAGAAGGTGTGACGGATAGACGGACTATCGGAAGTCGCAGAATTCTATATGTAGATAGATAGATAGATAGATAGATAGATAGATAGATAGATAGATAGATGTAAAATCTTTCTTGAAGTTTTTACTTTAGCTTTAATTTCAAGCTAATAGACTGAATTTATTATTTCCAATAAGCAAAATACTTTGCTGTATTTCAAAACTAATTTAAGTTGACTGCAAGGAATTTTTGTTTTGAAATCGCTGTTTTAGCGCCATTTTTAGCTATCTGTCAGCACAATGTAATTCTCTTTATTAAAAAAAATCTTTCAAAAATAAAATATACTTTTCTGGAGCTTTATTTGAGGAATATTAGCTGATTTAAAGATTAATTATTCTGATTTGAAACAAATATTACTTTGCTTTTAGTTTAAAAATGAATTTTTTATCACGAAGTTAGATGGTTATTTAAGGTGTTGATAGTTCGACTGACACACAGAAGTTTATCCATTTTTTCTTACTAGGGTGTATATATCTGTAAAAATCACTTGAGGAATATATAATGAACCATCTTCTTCTCCAAGTTTTGGTTCACCAGAGCTGTGGCCTGGTATTGAACTCACTTTGGGTCTAGTCACTGGATCTAATCAACGTCTTTATCTACTGGAGAGTTGAGTTAAAGGGAAATAACTGAGACATCCGGAAGAGGCATGGTATGTTGAACTAGAACAATTTACCTAGGTGAACGAAATAAAGGGTTTGGTTCGAAATTCCAATTACTTGAAGAAAAGTAGAGCGTACAACGGCTTTTTGTTTGAATATGGCAATGAAGATTTTTTAATAGTCCGAATAAGGTAAATAATGTAAGTAATCATAATACCTCATCACGGAGATATAGACAGAAAGGGAGACATGTTGAAGAAAGAAAAAGGCGGTATAAATCCTGCTAAGAGGACAGCTTTTTGATCAATCCACAACAATAAGGAGTATTGTTAAATTTTAAATATGAAACAATGAAACGAAATTACCAATAAAAATAACAAAAACCGCACCGATTGAAAACTTTCAATAGCAACAAGAAAACGAGTTGCACATGTAACTAGAAGAGAAAATAATGATATAATCAAGCTTTTAACTTTCCACACTGCCAAAATCAAAAGATATGGAAGGAAACTGCGACCGATACGAAAAGGGGCAGTTAGTGAATTTGAGAACTCTAATTTCCTGAAAACTTATTTTCATAAAAAGATTGTGTAACTTTCAACCTACAGTAACATTAACAATCAATGCCACGTCCTGGGTATGAAAATAAACTACGTCCAACAGCAAGGTCTCTGATCAGGAGATTTTTAGGAACGTGGAACCACCTCTTAGTTGCTGGTGTTCCGGAGGTGGTAGCACCTATTAGGATCCCAGCTATAGGTAAATAGTTAACCCCCAATCTGGGGTCAAAACACTGTGAACGTGTAAAAATAGATTTTAATACCAGAAACACTTTGTAAATAAGTATTACCAGCAAATAAATTTTTGAAGAAAAATGATTACCAGCAATACAAATCTTGTCGGCATTAAATAACTGTTGTGGCCTGTGTAGGGGCCAGAAAGAAAGACACGGAAGACGAAGGTAGATTGAAAAAGTATATTGAAGGTATATACAAAACAATAGTGTTAGTAATAAGTAGATTAGCACTGCGTCTACTACTCCACTTCACTCTATCCGATTCTCGCAGTTTGTATTTATGAGAGGAGGAAGAGTTCATTCTACTGTAGGAGGGTTTACCACAATAATAACCCATTGAGGTGTATATACCGTAAAACAAGCCAAACCAAACGAATCAATCAATGCTGAATGTTTCTTGTATGAAAACCTTTAATTTTGCCATTACCAATACAGAAAAAATCAAATATATATCATATATCATATATTAGCGCCATGATCAATATTACCGTCACTGAGTGAACGATGTACCAGAAGCCTTGCCTCATTCAGAATTGTGTGTAATGATTACAAAAGATTATTGAAAATGCAAATAGCAGCTATGCGCAAGTAGTCTAAGCCAAAGTAGAAAATACAAATCCTGAATTCTGCGAGTTCTGTAAAATTACAAACCCAATACTCAATCGAGGCAAATCGTCACTGCATTTCATTTATAAATGCCCCTGAGGTTATCATAGTTGGCTAAAGCTAAGCTCTTTACTATGTACTTTTGCCTCTAACTCTAAGTTAAACGACAAAGATCAATTCTTAACTGACATTAACCTCATCAAAGTAGCAATAGCTTTGTGATAAAGAAATATCAGATCAGAATATTTATAGACATATCCGGATAAAATATTTACATTATTGTCCTTATCTTTGTCGCTATATTTATAACGTTTCGGCCGTTGTACGCTCCGGCCTTCTTCAGGTGGTTTGAATGTCGAACTGAACCCTTTATTTCGCTCACTGGGGTAGACTGTTCTAGTTCCACGTGCCATGTTTTTAATGGATGTCAGTTATCTCCTGTTAATTCCCCTCTCTAAGTTCACCACTGTCATAACCGGGTATTGAACTCACACTCTTTGGGTCTTGTCACTGGATCTAACCAACGCCTTTATCCACTGTGCCATGTGTCCTTGAGAACAATAGTCTGAATAATGTAAATAGTGTACATAATACCTCATCTCAAAAATATAGACAGATATCCGGATAAAATCCCTGTATTTCTTTCTCAAGAATCTTGGCCTAGAACTGTTTCCAATTTTTGCAAAGCTGTTTAACCGCTGCCTTAATGGTAATTGTAATGGTTATATTAGCCGTTTCCCAGCAAGGAAATATTTGGCATTCATTGACCGAGCAGTCAGTACTGTTTTCGGTTGAAATTTATAAAATCTTTCTCTTAAAACAATTTTTCAAAAAGACTAACTATTGTCGCACTTTCCAGGATTGACGAGAGCGAACCTATTAACCTTTTGTAGTGTGGGATGTCAGCATCTTGATTGTGTCAGTATTTTCTTTTTCAGTTACATATGATATCCAACATTTAATATATATTTAATTAACAAAGTTTATGAAGCACATGTTTACTAGATATATTTTATTTAAATGTTTCTCAAAATTAACGGATTTATTTAAAGTTTTATGGAACGAAAATTTAACCTTGTAAAAATATTCAACCCGCCTACATAGAAAAAGGGAAAAAGAACAAAGAAGTATAAACCCAAAAGTTTCAGATCCCAGAATTGTTGTGATGTTTTATAAAGATCAGTCTCTTTTAGTCAAGTTTCTTCTTTGAAGACATTTTTCGTACGACAGGAAATAGATTAAACACAAGGAGATTTCTTAATGGCTCAGACATTTACTCCAACTGTGAACTGGCTACTTCATACATTGTCCTTTTATTTATACCTAGTACATGGGCATAGTTGTGAACACAAGAATGTGAGCAAATATTTAACAGAAAAATGTTAGGCCCAATTTTAAATTGTGTTAACTGAAGCGTATATAATTTCTAATAACTTAATAACTACGCATGCTTAAAAGCCGATACTTTGAAGATTAATAATTGATATATGTTTTAAATACTGTATAAACTTTGAATTTCTTTGTAAATTATATGTTAATTAAATTTTATTTTAATTTGAAAGTTCAGTAGAAATTAATAATTTTCAATAAAACAAAGTTTTTAATTTGTTTGAAAGCGATTCATAGAAAATATTCTAATGATGGTTTCGCTGTAATTGGAACCTGTCGAATTTGTTCATTTTACCAAATCTTAATTTATATTGTTTCTAAGGTCTTTATTCATAAACCCGACATTCTCATGCAATGATTTGATAAATCATTTAATTTTCATTGGTTTTCTCTTTTATTTCCTTTTTATTTACAAATGCAACAACTATTTGGGAACAAATTTCAAAAGTGAAATCCAATCATTTCACTGGTCAACACGATTTTTGGTATCAAGAAACAAAACACATTTCTTAGCTAATTTGGTGGAACTGATTCCGAAAATGACCTTAGTTTTTCATGGTTAGCTACCGTTTTTGCTGTACTGAAACTGCTCATTTTCGACAAAAAGGTCAATTTACGATCTTGGTTGATTGCAAAATTTAGTCGTAGAAAGTTCGTAGAAACCCATCAATTTTCAGATAGGCCGAGCAATTTATGTCAGCCACCTGGAATACACTATTTTTATAAGAAAAAAAAAGTGTTTTTGAGTCAAAAACTCTAAAACAGATGTACCGAAGTTTTCCAATTTATCGCCAAAATTCAAATTAACTGGTAAACTTTATCAGTAATAGACTTTAGTAAACCTGATAATTAAGGTGACATTAAAGAAATGAAACCCTAAAATCTTCAGTTTGATATTCATAAATTTATCCAAGCACTTTTATCTCTTCACTACGGAAGGAAACCAAGCACATTGAGAGCATTTTATTTTCACAGTTGGAAAGAAATTCCAATTAAATACATGTCAATTGAATACACCTATTCCATTATACATGATACTGCTGGAGTATCAAAAGGGACTTAAATAACATTGAACATAACGGACAATCAAGAAAGGGAAAAATTTTACCATAGTTTTTATGTTCACAAAGGTTTTATTTCTGCTGTTAGTTATTAAATGATTTGATGAAAATACTTGTTAGTCTTCCTATATATAATCGTGTTATTTTTAAAGAGTATGATTGTTATTTGAAAAAATAGTATTTCTCAATAAGTAGAGCAATATTTGTTGGTTTAAATACGAATTGAGAGTTTTTTACGATTTTGAGAAATATTGCCATTTATATACAGAAAACAAATGAAAAATGCCTTTTCCCCCAAAATTGAGGCATTTCTCTACATCAAAAACGGTAGTTAACCAAAAAAAAAAAAATTAAGGTCATTTTCAAATTCAGCGCCCTCAAATTAGCTACAAAAAACATGTTTGCTGTCTCGACACCATTTTAAAAAATTGTTGACCAGTGTTATTTAGTAAGAGGCTGTCTTTAATTTACTTTTTTATTTCAGTTTATTTTGTCAAATTATATATATAAGATGTAAGAATATAAGATCTTATATAAAATCGTAAAATCTTACATTTACATGTAAGAATATAAGTATTTATGTAAGGTCTTACATTTGGAAATGTAAGAAATAGGAATGATGTTTATAAAATTAATATTATTAATAAATAAAAATGTAGACAAGAAAACTACTTATTCATCAGTATTAAAATGAATTAATAAAGACTTAAACGTTATTTTAAATGTCCAAATTACTTAAATAAAAATTATATTTATTTAAATATTTTTTAAAATTAATTATTCCAAGTACAGAATTAATAATTTTTATAGAGTTTAACATTTATTTTTTACTTTTTTAAATGACAACCGTACAATCTATTTCGAGACAAATTTCATAAATTAATTGTGTCAACTACTAATACGAGGCAGAATCAGTATGAAGTGTCTGTTTGAATTCGTATCATATAGAATTATAAAAAGGTTTTTCTTTAGTTGTTTTCAAATAGTAAAAAGTACACACTACTTTTCACAAACCATTAGTCTATTTTAGCTTTAGATGCAAAATTAAAGATTTTATAGCAGTAGGCGCAATGTAAACAGTTATAAAGCTTTCGGTTGACGTCCTTTTTCTTTCCTTTTTTTTTTTCTTAAAGAAAATCCTTGACCTAATTTAGGCAGCTATCAGCATCACTATCTTTTCAAGTTACAAGCGCCATCTATCATTTGCAGAAAGTAGCAGCATGCACATAAAAAATGGTTTCATCAGGAAATGTACAAACGTCAACTGTCGAAAGGTGGATGACTTTTTATCAGTAGCCATTTTGCACTATCGGTCTTTAACACGTTGCTATTCAGAAAGGTTTTGTACATCAGTCTTGAAGTATGTTACCATGATTAGTCCAGTAGACTACAGATAACAGATCCAAGGCCATCATGTCATTGACTTTAGTATGATTTTTTCTGCATTCTTCAGGTTGTCGGTCATCTTTGTAGTATATATATATATATATATATATATATATATATATATGTTTACTTCTTTTTCCGCCTCAAGAAATCAAGTACATTTCCCAGGATACACATTCAAGGACAAAAACAAATTATGCTTGAATATTTGTTTCTGAATGTCTCACTTTATACGGATAGATATTATTTTCAAAATTTAAAAAAGGTTATTAAAAAAAGTTTATAAAAAAAATTCTTTTTATCACTTTAAACATTATTTTTAGTGGATATTCATATTTCAGTAGACGCTCCGTTTATTTATTAAAACAGTATATTTATTTATTTTCGTTCACTGACCTGAATGTTCCAGGAATCATTATTAAAGAAAAATATGAAATTTCTCGCAAGATTTTTTCTTTAATGAGATCTCTCGAATATTCAGGCCATTAGATGAAAAGCACCCACTCAAAATAATGCTTAAATCTGCCAGATTAATAAATAAAAAAAAATCTTTTCATTGTAATTTAATTTAGAAAAAAAAAAATTCTATCGGGTCATTTTTATAATTATGACCTAAACTTGGATGTACGTGGATGTGTAACGGTGCTGGCCGAGTTCAAATTCCGGCCAAGTATGTTGCATTCACTTTCGCACAAATACCACTGGGAATGGCGTGAATCTGTTTCTTCTCTCCTCAGCTCTAGATTGATCTTGATGGCAACCAATCTAAAGTTAAATACAAACCATTGTGTATATTTATTAATTGAAACTTGGATTATGTTATAGAATTATTCGAATTGATTTTCAAGGAAAACAAGTTTTGTCTACTTGGGAATTCTTCCTAATTCTGTTTTAGATTAAGATAAGCTGATTGGAACCTCTTAAGGCTGGCTTTTTGAGTACAGAGATACAAATAGACGGACCAGGACGATTATTCTTTGTCGAAAACTCCACCGCGGATACCCCCATGACTCTTTTGTTAAATATTCAGGAAATTCTCAATTTAAGTTGCGATTAATTGATTGGTTCGTTTTTTTTACGGCTTGTCAACCCTTTGCAGGTTATTTAAAGCCAAAAAATATATTTTCTTATTTTTGGAGATAATAATGGTGTAGTGATACAAAGGTATTTGCGCGTAAATGAATATCTTTTTTTTTCTTTTATGTGCCGTGTCCTTTCAGGACGTAGGCGCTCATGGCTCTCCACTTCTCCCCTATCCCTTGAAACTCTCAACGAGTTCCGTCCCTCTGCCACCTCCTCTAAACCACGTTCTGTCATCCACTTACTTAAGCCCCCCTAGGTGCCATGCGTTGTTTTCCCTAGTCTCTCTTTCCCTCTATTCGACCTGTGAGTATCAGATTCTCCAGGCCCTCCTTCCTCATTATTTGTCCCAGAAACTTCAGCTGCCTCTTCCTGATGTTAAGTATAAGCCTCATCCTTGTTTGCATCTTCTCTAAGACATCATCCTTGCTCACACATTCGGTCCATGTCATCCTCAGCATCCTTTTGTAGAACCACATCTCCTTTGCCTCGAGTCTCTTCTTCGTCTTTGAGGAGACCGTCCAACATTCGCTGCCGTTGGAATTGGAATTCGGCTCTCCGATCTCCAATTCCGAGCCATTATCACCCTCACATCCAAGCTTATAGCACCTGTTATTCCCAAGCGGTCACCCATCTCGGTACTGACAAGAATCGACGTTGCTTAACTTCGATGATCGGTGTTTCAACGTGATGTGGCCGTAAGCCGTTTACAGTCGTATAATAAATATTCGTTTAGGATTTAGATCCCCAACTCTTTATTTTGTGGCATCGTTCCTAATCTACCCACCCCCAGACAAGCACTATATGACAGTTACTGCTGGATAATATCGTTACAAATGAAGGCATGAAACAAACTAAATGCGATTCTACCAAAGAACGTTGAGACTACCAAGGACAAAAAAGTGAAGATACATTTTTACTACTGCTCACCCAAGAGGCACTCAAGATAGAGGGTCAGTAAATAAGGTTGTTGTAAAGGCGTGCAAGGTGGGAGGATATGTAGGCTAGGTAACGGTTGACACTAGACTTGATGAGGTTAAGATCGTGGATGCACCCTCCCGGGTTAATGAGACATTTCTTAACGAAAACATGCTGCTATATATATATATATATATATATATATATATATATATATATATATATATATATATATATATATGCTCAACTGATCCTACTATACTGTGCCGTCAACAAAATCAAAAACAAATAATGCGCATTTGCGAAATTAAAAATATAAAATGACAGTTTATTCATCGCATTCTGTATATTAACAATAGACATTTCAAAATGTCGATTAAATGACTCAAATTATATGCACAGTCACTTAGGTTAAGATTTAGGTTTCTGACTAATACATAATGACAATGCACATTCTAATTTTTTTGAAACGACGTTTTAGCGATGAATGAGTGTTAAGTATGAATGTGATGAAAATCCAGCTTCTTCTTCTTCTACTTCTTCTTCTTCTTCAGTTTTATATCTCTCTAACTTCTAAACAAATGAACCAATAAACAAATAGGAAATATCATTAAGTCTATGTTGATTACAGGTTGTATTTTCTTTTTTTAACAATAATGTTCACCCTTGGGAGCCACTCGAGATAGAAGACTACAGAGTAAGAGGCACAGTTTATGCGAATAGGTGGGGAAGATAATGCTTAACCCTAAACTGAACAGGCTACGATTGTAGTGATTAAGGAAGTATCCACTTGAGCGCCAGTTTCACAAAGCAACGGTTCCTGCTCGAATGCACCTTACATATCACTAATGTAATACGAGGGAAATGGGAGTGTTTCACTAGAATGTGCGTAGCATGGCGGATCTTAGCCTTGAAGGTTAGAACTGGTGGAACTAAGTAATTTGTACTTTCGAATGATACATATCTATAAGTCTACCATTCGTCTAAGCGTAGAACATGGCAGCAACATATGGTCCGGTGGCCCTGTCATTTATCTTGAGCTCCTTGATAAAACCCAAAATAGAATCAGTAATAATATTCGTCCCGATATGGGGGCTCACCTTCAATCACTTTTCCACCACCATAAGGTTGCTTCTCTGTGCCTTTTCTATAAATACTTCCATGGTAATTGTTCGGATGAGCTCTTCGCTATAGTACGTACGTAAGGTACGTAAGAATGTGTTGTTTTGGTATAATGTATATTGTTTGTATGATTCGGTCAGTGTTTGTAGCTAAGTTTAAAGTTAAGACAGAAGAAGACAGTCCTTTTCTCCAATCCCCATTTTCGCCTTGCACCACATTTTGTACCATTGTACAAATAAATATCGCTCTTCGCTATATTACATAGACTTTTTCTTTTTAATTTAAGCGAGCGGGGTAGTAGACTGGCACCGAATTCTCATCAATTTACAGTTGAGCTGGCAAAAGATGTAGCCGTAAATTTCTATGTTTCTTTACTCGCACCTCTCGCTTGTGGAAGTCCTTTCCGGCTACATGCTCCCAGCCAATTTCCATCTGCAAAAATTTGAATGTAATGTCAATCGCTATCTACTGTCCTCGTGATTACTCTTTTCTCATTCCGCTCATTATTAATGTTTCTGTTCCTAATTCTTTCACACCGTGAAACCCCTTGTGTCTTAGTGGCTTTACTACCTTGCATGGAGTGATACCGATAAAAAAATACTAAGTTTGTATGCATTAAAGTTGAAATATGACGAGAATGTATATGACTTACCAAATTGTTCATCCCTTTGAACTCGTAAGAGTTTCGACTGAATTACTGAAATTAACAGGTGCTGGCATATGCACTGACAATTCTCTTACCATCCAACAAGTGTAGGTAGTGTTGATGTTACGATTAGCAGAAATTATTCAATATCTGGTTCCGAATCTTACGTCAAGGACATCTGTTTACAATTTTGTATTCAAGAAAAAAAAATCTTTAGTAGGGTTAAGTCTGTGACTCAGTCGTCGATAACGTACAGTGTACGGAAGTTATATTTAATGGATCGGACTAGAGAAGTGTGTTGACACCATTTTCCAATTATCATTTTATTAGGCTTCGGTATTCCTCAGTTTTTCCGCATCATGACACTAGACATGAATGGCTTTATAAACATATATACAGGAATTAGGTTAATTAATTTGTGGAAATAAGGAACAGTCTAGTGTGAATGCTAACAAAGAATAATTTAAAAATATAATTGACTTTGCGTCTTACATTATTAGCCATTTTTAATTATTCCTAGAAAACTATATGAAGGGATTTGTGGAAATATTTAAACTAATAATGTGCAAAATATTTCACATAATAAGTATAAGTTATAACAGATTGCATTTTACTCGTACAGTACAGAAACAGTTTTATGAATGTTTCTCTATTTTATTAAGCGGGTTAGTGAAACTTCATCAAACAAGCGTCTTTTAAACTAATTTTATTCAGATACTTATTAGTTTTCTCTACCAAATGTGCTGAAGCATTTCAGTACATAAAAATCATCTTTGTGAAAGTGCCTGGTTTCTTGAACTATGGCTCCATGTGTGCCTTCAAAAAATGAAGGAATATCTCAACTTTCATCTTTAATACCATCTGGACAGGCAATGGGTCCAATACATCACTATCTATAATCTCACCCCGAAAACCTAGCACTACCGACATCTTGTTCACATACCAATTTGTGATTTTTACCATTAACAACTCAGCCTTTTCTATAACTGAGTGACCCATCAAAAATTGTACAATGTTTGTTGGTAAAAAAAACATTTCTTAGTTTCCCCTTTTAAACAGTTTGAAAATAGAATTTTTTATGAAATGCAAATGAAAAAATGTATGCCTTTTTACCAGTTTTATAAATGAAACTTGCAATTTTTTAAGAAATAGTATTAAACAGACCCCTACAATGGAGTAATGGATAGCAGCTCGGACTGAGGAGTCGGAGAGCCGAGTTCGAATTCCAATTGAATCCATTACATTCACTTACGTGCTAATACCCTTGGGAAAATAGCAACACAGACCGGGTTCTATAGCGTTGGATGGCAACTGGTCTACTGCGGAAAGAAATGGCAACCTACTGCGAGAAAGAATTTTGGCTCGTCAGTCATATATCGAAAAATAAATTATCGCCTAAGCGTGTATCTCGCATGGCACATAACTAACTGAATTCAGAACAAGAAATAGTTCTTTATAGAAATAAAAATAGTTCTTATTAATAGTTGTATGGCCTTTTGTTCAAACGACTTAACTAAAGTTAGTAGAACCTTAACTGATGATAGGAGCCATTTTTTTTTCTCTGAAATATGACAGATAGAAATAATCATCATTTAACAAACTTTTTTTTAATTGTTTTTATTGTAATTTTATCCTTATAACCTACTACAATGCATCTTAACTACTTTTAACTTTTTCTAAGATAGAAATATTTGTATTAATAATGTGAATTATTAATATGTGTATTAATAATTCACATATGTATAAAATGTTAGTTTTATGAATTTTACTGTATTTTCACATTATTAGTCAAGTTACTGAAACGAGACATTAAGTTATAATTAAAAACATAATTACAAAACGTGCAAAAAATTTGAAAGTTGTAAGGACAACATCAATGCTACATTTTTAGGATTTAGTTTTAGAATTCACTGTGTTCCATATGAAACAGTACAACATACAGAATTGCATTTCAATGATCATCCATCCACTAATGTAAACCATACTCTTTAAGAATACTGTACAAGTTTTCAGTTGGGTTATAGTAAGTCTAACAAACCACCCACTTCATTAAACAAGTACCAAACCGATGGCGTCAACCTGCACACAAGAACAGACAAAAGGGTGTTCAGTTTGTCTTCGTGAAGTACCCATTAGAAACACGACTAATGAACAATTTTTCAAAAGCCTGCTAAGAGACAGTCTAAAGAAGACCAGCACCTCTCGCCATCAAAATCAACAACTACGACCTGGAGGTAGTTCATAAATTCACATACCTCGGATCCAACGTTTCGAACACCCTCTCTCTCTCTAGAAACTGAGGTCAACACACGGATCGGATGAGCTGCTACCACGTTTGCCAAGCTGACCCCGAGAGTCTGGGAGAATAGAAAGCTTACTGCGAACACCAAAAATGCAGACTATATGGCATGCGTACTGCTATCAGATAGCGAAACCTGTAGCCTCTACTCCGTCTGCCACGCATTCTGGGCATCAATTCGTCTGACCAGGTCACCAGTACCGTAGTTCTCAACCCAGTTACACAGCCTATACGACCTTCTCCAACAGCACCGGTTCCGCTTGCTTGGACATGTACACCATATGCCGGATGGAAGGATTTCGAAGGTCCTTTTGTACGGGAACTGACCACCGGCAAGAGGGCATAAGGGCGACCTTATCTTCGATTCAATGACATCTGCAAAAGAGACATGAGGGCGATGAATATGGACATCGCGGGGTGGGAAGACGTTGCCAACGATTGCTCACACTGGAAACACGATTTACACTGGGCGTTAGAGCAAGGAATGGTGAAACAAGTCTCGCTGCCGGGAGAAGCGTGCCGGACAGAAACAAAACAACAAAGCGACATCGGGGAGAACGTCTTCCTTTGCATTCGATGAAAACGAGATTGTCACTCTTGTGTGGGTCTGTTCAGCTATAACAAATGCTGCGCCGCCATCAGAAGATGAGACATAACTCTTTGGTTGCAGACCCAACGTCTTTCGAAACCGATGGATGCCACATATATAGTAAAATAATACAGGGTTTCAGAAAAATCTTACTTTGTCGATCTGGTAACAGCTTTATGAATTTTGCTGTATTTCCCAAATTTCACATTATTAGTCGGGCTACTGAAATTACAAGTAACATGATATACCGTATCTGACGGCATATCAGGCGCACTTTTTTTTTTAGTAAAAATATCTTTTAAAATTCCCCTGCGTCTTATATGCCATATGCAGGTTTACTAATTTTTTCTTGATTTGCCCTGCTGAAATTGGAGTGCGTGTTATACACCCGTGCGTCTTATATGCCGTCAAATATGGTATTAAAAAAAAAACTTACAAGGCATGTACAAAAATTTATAATGCCAGATGTTTTGAATGTCAAATACAAAAGAGTATCACGACAATGATGACAACGTTATAAAGACAACGTTAATGAAAAATGCAGTCGGCATTTTAGTTTAGAACTCGTTCATCCATTATGAGGAGGAGAAGTTCTTATTCTTGTTGTTGTTCTTCTTCTTGTTCTTCTTGTTCTTCTGAAACAGGAAGCACAGCATTCAGAATTGCATTCCAATGTTCATCTTCGCTGGTGGCGTCCTCTCATCTAAACCTTACTTTTCAAAATGCTCCACGAGTTTTAAACAGGTTAGAATCTAGCGAAAAGGTCGGCTACACCACCAACCAACAGATATGGATATATCGCTGAATGCAATAAAGCCTTGTTGCGTACAAAATCATCTCCTTTCTTAAAGTGTCTGACTTCTTCTTGAACCATGGCTACACGTGCACTTTCAAAAAATAAAATATGTCTGAGTAATCATCTGATACATATATATATATATATATATATATATATATATATATAGAGAGAGAGAGAGAGAGAGAGAGAGAGAGGTGGCCACACGTATTCGAGGATACCCGTCTGCTAGGACGGCTAGCCAATCCCTATTGCAGACGCTTGCTCAGGCAAATTTGTGTTTATTCAACCCCACACAGCCCACCTGTGGTTTATACTGCAACTATGCTGACCAGACCTTAGTTACAGTTTCTGGGAAAGACGTGTTATCTAGCGTGATCAACAATTTGAACAAGGCCAGCATACTCAAGCCCTCGGCCACGATGACTTGTGACTTTGTGCTAGCACAGTTATCGACGGCAGCCAAGGATTCCATCTACCCAATTTCACTCACAAGGCTTGGTACGGATTTCAGGCACTTTTCACTCCAGTCCGATAACATCCGGAAGTCTCCTTCCTGACAAATCGACCATCGGATCTCGTGGTCAGAATGCGAACGTTCTAACCATTCGGCCACGTGTCCATAGTCATCTTAACTCCATCTAGAATTCGATATGGATCTATTATTACAATACTCATAACCTCACCTCAAAACATCATACCTTCTCCACATGATTAACACCTCAATTTATGATGATTTCCATAAGAAATATATACAAATCTTTATAGTTCGATGGTATTTCTTTATCATTGTTTTTTAATTGATATTTATTGTATTAAAAATACAATTATGGCACAAAGCCGAAGAGGGGGAAGGGGATTGAGGCTGGTCTTCACTATCTTATACCTAGCTAATCCGATTCACGACCTATTCATTCGTTACAATTTGCGCATTCACCACAACGACTTGTCCGTCACCAATCAATCCTCCATACACCATAATACCGCATTCTCTCGCGGGGGGGGCTACAAAACGCACCCCCAGGTTTTTTTTTTAATTTATAGTGATATTTTATATTTTACAAGCTCTTAAGTTATTAAACATTTCTCTTTATCCGTTTGTTCAGACTTAAGGCCAAATTTAAAGTGGCTGTTAAAAAAATTGGCTTGTATCCTAATTGTACACATAGACGTTTCATCATTCATTGAATAAGGTTTTAGAATCCAAGAAGTATTTATTTTATATACCGATAAAAAGTGAAGTTTCTAATAATGTGAGACACAATGTAGAAGTAAGATTTTTTTTATGAATTGCTTACTCAACACAAAGCCTAAGAACCCGTAAAGGAAGAAGGTTACTGAATGAAGTCGTTGAATGAGTTATAAGAGAAAATAAGTTTATTAGGAAATGTAGGAAAGGTAACGTTTAACCTTAGACCATCGCCTACCCAAGATGGGCCTCTATGGTGTACTCTCCACTGGCCACTGTGACAGGGGGCACTAAGGAAGCATTATAAGGGTTCCCTCAAGAAGTCCCTCGGTACCTGCCACATTGCCAGTGGTCGACACTTGCGGCTGACTATCAAGCCTGGCGTCGCACCGTCCACCAGGCCGTCTCCACCTTTGAGGACTCTCGCAGGGCCAACCTGAAGGAGAAACGCCGCAGGAGGAAGGACCAGGAAGCCTCAGAAGCTATACCAGAGCAAACTTTTAATTGCAATCGCTGCGGCCAGACTTGCCTGTCCCATATTGGCCTGGTCGTCCATAAGCGTGCCTGCAGTCGGCGTGGACAGCCCACTTCATAAATCTTCGTTAGCGAAGTCAAGCCAAGAAGAAGAACCCTAGACCTTAAAAAGTTAATATTGTAGTAATCGAGGAAGCATTATTTCAGGAGTCTGTTCTATAAATCAAAGGTTACTCCTTACTAATGGAATACAAAGAGAATGGGGATGATTAGTCCCAGTGTACGTGACACATAGGCGGTCTTAACTGTGAAGGTCAAAGCTGGTGGAACTGATGAATGTAGCTCGTCTGAAAATTTGATATTGAAATAGTGATAGACTAGCGAGAGCTCTGCGACGTTTCGTCTGTGAGATAAGTGGTTGTTACACGAATCTTCCAAGTAGGCAGTGTCTGTATGCCAACCAAGAAAATCAGAAAATTTCAATATCGTCATGAATACCGATCTATGTCACTGGTAGGAAATATCTATTTTAGGTTTGATGCTGGCTACAATCCAATATGACTTGTTTTATGTCAATTTTCTTCTTCTATGTGTTGTGTCTCTTTCAGAGCGTAGGTGACCATGGCTCTCCACAATTTCCTTTCCTTTGTAACTCTTCATACATTTTAACTTTTTGTAGTCTCTCCTAAACCCTGTTATGCCATCCATTTATCCAAAGCTCGCTGGGTCGGTTATGCGTTGTTTTTTGCTGTTCCTCTTGCCTTCAATCTGTCCCGTGAGTATCACATTTTCCGAGCCCTCTTTCCTCATGATATGTTCTGAAAATTTCAACTGTCTCTTTCTGATGTTAAGTGTCCTTTTTGTTTCCATTTTCTCTAGCACTTCGTCGTTGCTCACTTGTTCGGTCCATAGTATTCTCAGCATCCTTCTGTAGAACCAGATTTATGTTGTTTCAAGTCTCTTCTTCAACTGTGAAGAGATTGTCCAACATTCACTGCCATATAGGAGGACTGATATTACGTAACAGTTTAGTACTCTTTTCTTTGTTTCTAACGAACGTTTCCTGTTTCTTGATACTTTGCTTAGCTTTTGAAAGACATTTTCACGATCACATCGGATTACATTTTCGCTATTTCGTTCCCTCTTAAAATACTTCCCACATATTTAAATTGTACTTGTGTGTTTTTCACATCTCCAATTTGTAATTTGCATGTTTAGCTCTCCATTTTTCTGACAACCATGCATTCTGTCTTCTTGCAATTGGTGTTTAGTCAATTCCTCTCCGTTTTCTTTAATACGTTCTGTAGATTTTCTCGTTTCAGTTCTGTCTATGCTATCAACACTGTGTCTTTTGCGTGACTTAGAAAACATAAAACTGCTGTGATAAATAAATGTTATGTTGTCGGCTTTTGTTTGACGGATTTTGTTCCGTGAATTCTCTCACTTTCGAATTCAGTTAAACAAATAAATTAAACTTAATTGAAAATACTGAAAATTTGGTTACCCAAGATTTCTTAGACAAATAATGTTTACATGACAAACGGTTCTCAACGAAGGTTTCTGTTACTAAGTTTTACATAGTCTGACACAAGGATACAAATCTGGAATACTCAGTAAGGATCTAATTCATTTCATAGTAGTAATGATCAGCTAGACTATATCACTAGCTTACGAAATGGTGAGGCGCACTCAGCATTACCCCTGTTTAACATGACACCTTTTTTTTTCCATGTAATAATAGAACATAAACAAGGTCGACATTATAGAGTTATTATGAACTTAGATGTTGTCCCAGACTGGTTACCAACCACGGCAAGAGAGTCCAAACTGCTTTGCTATTTAATCCATAGCTGGGTCGAGACAAGATGGATTCACTCCTTTCCTTGGTGCATCTGTGTCAAAGCGAAAGTAACAAACTCGACTGAAATTCGAACTCAGTTCGCCGACTTCCGTATTCTGAGTTGTTAACCATCGCTAATTATCAACTATAACTTAGGAAAGTGAAAATTTGATAGAAATATATTAGAAAAAGTTTTGTACGCAATTTAAATGTATTGTTTTTTTTTTTTAGACAATAGTGATTTAAGTCTTGTTCCCAAACTTTTTTGATTTGTCACCTCCATGCATACCAAAACATAAGCCTAACACTAGCCCCCGCCAAATGTATAGTCAACCTTTAATTGTATTTTCTTGGTGTTAGTATTGCATGTCAAATGACTATCTTAGTATTTCTCATCATAATTGTTATATAAATGGGATATAGAATATAGCATATCGACAAATGTTCGACGCCATCTTTATTGAGTTAAGAAGGTAGTTGAAGTAAAATTGACGTTTTTTCGTTATCAAATCTTGATAAAGTTGACAGAAACGTAGTTCTGAATAGAATCTTTTTTTCTATAAGCATGGACATACATGTAGTTAATGTGAAGGATGAATTTGGCGCTTGGTCAAAAGTCCTTCAATATTGGGTTTCATGGCCGTAAAGCGAAGTCGCAGACCTCCTCTCTGCACAATATCCAGGCGATTTCTCGACTTGTTGAGAATCGGGAACCCTACACTGAAACCTCTTTCAACTAAATACGAGGTTGGGAAGGCAATAAAAAACAACCTTACCTCTTCCCACAATACAGGATTATTTTTCTGGAATAGTAGACTGCAGCTAAAATTCTTGGTAAGCGTGCCGTTTAAAAAAGGTTTCAATTCAAAATCATTTCGCAAGTCAATAAGTTCTCTCTCAAAGGACCCCTGTTGATATCTGTGATCTGAAAAGGGTGGGATTTCCAGATCTGACAAATCCTGAAAACGCAGTTTCATGTCAGTTCCAACGCTATCGAGATGCTCTGTAAAAAGGAGAAGCGTATCATCAGATGAGCATTCTCCCAGTTCTTTAAGGCATGGAAATTAACAGAGGTCTTTGCGTCCAATATTTCGCTGCTTTTCTGAAAGTTTTCAGGGGCAGATAACTTGGTTTTCCGTTACATACATTTCAAACATCATATTTGACCTCAGATGATCGTCCACCACCGGGCGTTATTTAAAGGGACAAGTCACCACCTTCAAAATACTTGTTTTTTCTTCTCCTTTTTCTGTACAGTAAGGTTCACACTCTACAAGGCCCGAGGGGGCACTCGAAGTAGAGAGTTTCGTTAGGAGATATTTTATACGTATAGCAGAAGCTAATAGTTAATCCTTAAGGTTAAGATTGTAGAGGTCCGGGAAACATTTTCTTAGGAGTCGGTTCCACGGAGCAGTGGTTCGCTGGATCTTATTCGATTGGAACTTACTTCTTAGCGATGGAAACCTGAGGGAATGTGGGGCGAGTGAAGTGAAAGTTAGAAATGGTGAAACCAAGGAACGTAGTTCGTCCGAGCATTTTCCATTGAAGTAGCGACAAAGCAATGAGAGGCTTACCACATCCCACCTGTGTGTGTGTGTGTGTGTGTGTGTGTGTGTGTGTGTGTGTGTGTGTGTGAGAGAGAGAGAGAGAGAGAGGGGGGTGGAGAGTGGAAAACAATTCCGCACCCAAAAGGACTCGGGGACGCTTTTGAACTTTATCGAGACTGTGTAAGTGAGGCCCGGGCAGCTCCCGCCCAAATATGATAACAGTACACCATTCTCGACCTAATCAGGCGTGTAAACGTGAAGGATAGCATCAAGAGTCAGGTACTTACTGGTTAAACTAGTTTTGGGCAGAACGACCTTTTCATTTATTTTCTCTTCCTGAATTCTGCGAAAAAAAAGAAAAAATATTTGAAACCCAGTTTAGAATGCCAGAAACTTAAAACTTGCCATTATTTTCTTTTTTTTTTAAATCATTTTATCCCATGCAAGGCGATAAAGCCACTCAGACACAAGCGGTTACTGAGTGTGAAAAAATAAGAAGAAAAAAAGCGAGAATAGAAGAGTAAATAAAAAGAGAGTAGATAAGAATTGTCATTACAGTTTTTAAGATCAAATTTGGGTGGAAAGCATAGAGCCGAGAGAAAGTTCCACAAGCGAGAAGTGCTAGAAAAGAAACCGTTCGCATAGAACTCATGCTTACATATAGCCAACTCAACTGTAAATTGATGAGATCGTGTTTTTTTAATCTCGTCTATCGTTCAGGACGTAGGCGATCATGGCTCTCCACCTCCCTCTATCCCTTGCAGCTCCCAACAAGTTCCTTCCCTCTGCTTCCTCCTCCAGACTACGTTCTGTCATCCACTTGCTTAATCCCGCCAGCTATGTCACGCGTTGTTTTCCTTTGTCTCTCTTTCCCTCTATTCGACGTGTGAGTATCAGATTCTCCAGGCCCTCCTTCCTCATTATGTGCCCCAGTAACTTCAGCTGCCGCTTCCTGATGTTAAGTATAAGCCTATTACTTGTTTGCATCCTCTCTAAGACCTCATTGTTGCTCACACGCTCGGTCCATGATATCCTTAGCATCCTTCTGTAGAATCACACCTTTGTCACCTCGAGTTTCTTCATCTTTGAGGAAATCGTCCAACATTCGCTACAGTAAAGGACAGATGTTACGCAACAGTTCATTATTCTTTTCTTTGTTACCAAATATATCCCCCTGTCCTGCAGTACTGTGTCCAGCTTTTGGAATGTGTCCTTGGCCATTTCAATTCGCCTACGGATCTCAGTGTCGCACTTACCGTCCTCTGTCATGACGCTTCCCTGATATTTAAACTTCTGCGTCTGCTTGATTCTAGTGTTACCGACCTACAAATCGTATTTCGGGCTCATCCTCTTACTGATGACCATGCACTCCATCTTCTTGTAGTCCCATTTTCTCACTCTCCGTCGCTACCTTCTGTAGGAGATTTTGTAATTTCATTTCCGTGTCTGCTATCAGTACTGTGTCATCTGCGTATCTTATGTTATTAAGATTGTGGCCGCCAATGCTAAATCCCAGTAGGATTTCCAATTCTCTCAGGATTACCTCGCTATATAGGTTGAACAGATCAGGTGAGAAGACGCATCCTTGCCTTACGCCCCTTTCTTTGTATATTCACTGAACTCGTTCCCTTTTCCTATGCATGCTGTTTGCTGCCAGTATAGGTTCTTGATATCAGAATAATCAATAACCAAATCTCATACTGCGCCGAAATTCATAAAATCTAGATACAATAGCGAAGAGTTCATCCGAACAATTACCATGAAAGTATTTATAGAAAAGTCACAGAGAAGCTCTTTTATACCGATGAGAAAGTGACTGGGACTGAAACGTCAGGTCAGGAAACCTCTGAAATAAAAATACAGATTTATAATACTACTATTACTACTAATAATCGATATACGCGTAGCGCAGAGGTCATCAGCGTAGTAGGTTGAGCTCAAATTCCAGTCAAGGTCATTGCAACTTTGGTTGACAACTCTGAATTGAAAACCAGTTGAGCGTGTGGCTACCAATTCCACTCCGTAAGAACCTGCTTGCTACGGAAATCATAGCTTAGTGAGGCCATCTCCCCATACTACACAGAGAAGTCAACATGGTTAACATACAACAGTATGCGCTACTACTATTACTACTACTAATAATAATAATGCCTTAGTGGAGTCATAGTCATTTGATGTGTACAGGAAATAAACTTTGGAGTAAAGAGCTGTAAAAGACGAAAATACTTTTGATCTATCCATATAAATTTGATATATCCATTCTAGTCGCTTGAAGATCGAGGGAACATGAAACTTAAGTAGTGACTCGAATTGATGCCTCGTTGAGGGTTGACGTTGTGAAGCGTTTTTTGCTCTGTCTGGATAGCCGAGTCGTTGAGCACTGTAATTTACTGCTTAGGTAGGTGTTTAATTTTTGTTCTTTTCTTCTTTCTTAGTTTGGATTTTTTTTTCATGTCAAGATTTATTGCGTAAAATACACAATTGTGGCACAAGGCCAAAAAGATGGGAATGGGGTTGAGGCTGGTTTTCACTTACTATCCTATACCAAGCTAATCCGATTTCACGATCCATTCATGCGTTACAATTGACACATTCACCACAAAAACTCATCCATCGCCAATCAATCCTTCATATACCATAATACCGCATACTCTCTTGATCTAAAAAAAAAAAAATATCAAAACAAACAAATTAAAGAAATTTTTTTTGTCTAAGGTCTCTTTTTTCCTTTTTTTTTTTTTAGATCTTTTAACAGGTAGTCTGTTGGTCGCACCAACATTTTGTATATATATATATATATATATTACTTCAAACGTTGTTTTTATTGGGTGCCATTATTTCAGTAGACGTTCTGTTTTATTTAAAACAGTATTTATGCCATTTACCGACCATCACAATTGCGAAAAGTTTAATAATAAATGTGCCCTCCAGCAGGATTCGAACACGTATCCTCCTTCACAGGAGAAACCTTACTCGGCGTGCTTTAACCGCTTCATTTATCTGGGGGAAAAAAACAACTAGGCAGCTATTAATAAGAAGACTTGAAATTGACCCATACAAGATTTCACAGTTCTTATCAAGTCCATTCATCAGGTTTTTTCATAAAGCCCAATCAATAGATAGATAGATAGATTTCTATTAAAGATGAAATTAAATTAATTTAACCCTATATATAATAATTTTTATGTTTTAATCGTCAAGTCATTTCTTTTAATTTCAAAAAATTTTTTTTTTAAGTTTGTTGATGATCTATTTTGAACACTGCTATTTGATAGTGATTGCAAATTTTATTTTAAAAAAAAATAAATTTTATTTTAAATTCAAATTTTTTTAGATTGGAATTATGGTTTCAAAAGTTCATGTTAACGTTTTTCTCCGGTAACATAATGTTCATTGTAGGATTATTTAAATTAGATCTTATTATTTTTATCCCTCGATTTTTCAAATTTTTAACCTACCAAGTCTTTTTTGGATATTTAGGTCGGTTAAGTTTGGCATCATTTTTAAATTTTTTTTTTTTTTTTTTTTTATTTACTGAAGTTGCTTTTTTTTAGAAAAGTTCTTTTTAATGTGTGTTTGAAAATAATAAGACAATTTTCTGTATGTCTTTAAAATTATTTTCCAGGACAATGTGTTGTTTTGTTCATTTTTATTTTTCCAAATTCACCCCACCAATTATTCTTTTTTTCAAAAAAATTATTTTTTTTATTTCAATTTTCAACTTGTATTTTGATAGTTTTCAATTTTGGTTGTTATGTTACATTTTCTGGAATGAAAATAATTTATTTTAGGCAAGTTTTTTATTTTCTGGTTTTTATAAAATGTATCCATTTGCTTCAATTTTTTCTGTCAACTCCTGGTAAATCCCATACAAATGGTTCATTTTTTCAACTTTATTTCTGACATAACTCGGCGCTTTTTATAAATAAAAAATTTGAAATTTCAAAAAAAAATTCTGTAAAAATAACGAAAATCGATAAATGAAATTCAAATAAAAAATAACATTAAATGGTCTATTTTTCACAATGTCAATTAAAAATTATTTTAAAATTTAATAATAAATAAAAAAAAATCTTGAAATAATAAATGCAAATGAAATAAAAAAAAATGTTTTAAAAAATTTTGACAAAATTCGCATTTAATAAAAAAAAACTCCAGCATGCAATTGAATGTTCCTGTCGGAAATTATCTGACATTATTTAAAAGATAATTAAAATGAAAATCTTGTCAAAATTTTTCGTACGGACCAACGTGTTCTTTTTTTGATATGGTTTGTAATACTAAAGAGAAAAAACTTGTCCCTTTTTATCACATCAATTGTAACATAAAAAATACACACACCAAATTCACATAAGAAAAATATAAATAAATTATATGAAATTGTCGTACAATTTACCATGCTTTTCGTGTTAATTCTGTACGTTTTATTTCCTATCAAGTATGTCTTTATCTCCGTAAACACAAGGCTAATTTCTGCTGCTATGATATGACTGAACCCCATAAGTTATCAGTGTCTTCTATGTTATAATCACAAACTTCCTTGAGGGTCGTTATCTCGAGACAGATATTTGCTATTCATCCCATCAAACTAACGTTAAAGTACAGGGCCTATAACACTAATACGAGTCACAATGACCTTAGACTATTACATTTCATTCTCTTAGCAATTCTTGGTTAATTTTCTTAATTATTTATTTGAGAATATTACATTTAACACTGTCAATGATTACAATATTTCTTTGGTTGATTCATTCACTGCGGTCGGGATTATTATGTGATATCCAGCCTCTTATATGATTTAATGAATATGGAAAGAATTCCGCCGACGATTTTAAAAAAGATTTGGCAGAAATGTGGTTCTTCAGAAGGATACTGAGGATTTTGTGAACGGATCCAGTAAATGAAAAAATGACAACAGAAAAGAACAGTTATATTATATTAATCATTTAAAGACAGCTGAAATTATCAATAATAATATATCGAGGAAGGAGGGCTTTAAAACTTAATTTATACGGGGGCATATTCAGAGCAAAAACTAGTTAAAAGGCAGTGAGCCACTTTATTTATGATGAGTTTGTGTAAATGGATGGCGGAACGAATAAATTTTCCTTTTAAAAATTTTTTAAAATTTAAGAGTCACATTTTAATAAAAATTTATTTTTTCAAATATTTGCTTATATCCTGAATATTTTTTTTTTTTGAATAATAAAATTTTAATAATTTTTAATAATCCAAAAAAAATTTAATCAAAGAATCCATCATTCATTTCAGTTCAACTTTGAAAAATCAAAGTCAATCAAATCAAATCAGTCATAATTTCAGACCTGTCGCCATCATGTTTTGAGTGCTGGGGCCTCCTTTAAATTAGTTCACTTCATTTTCACAGGTGGGAGATGCCCCTGCACAACTTTCTTCGTTTATTTGGGCTGCCTATCAGTATAATTGGGACCAGCATGAACAAACCAAAATACGTGTTTGGGTGATCTTTTCCTGTCCTCTCGCCACTTAGAGCCAATATGTGTTATATGTTGTTAGCAACTTTTAGCGTGTATTGTATATAAACGAGTATCATGCGATTTTTTATTATCAGTTTTTTACTAAAAAAAAAAAAAAGTAGGTGGTCGCACTATACACAGGTAATTTTTTAAAGATGTTAAAAATCATGTATTTTCGGAAACCGGTTGCACTTATCATCATCATCAAAAATGTTTCGATTTGAGGTCGTGAATTAACATGTTCTCTCATTTTCAGTGGCATTGTATACTGATTCGACAATATTTTGCCAGCCTTTTCTATCCTCTGCGAGTTTGTGGATTCGTTACAGATCTTCCTTGAGTGTAAACTTCTCCAAAGGAAAAGTGGCATCTTTCTGCCTTGTTGTTTGAATGTCTCGGTTCAGCGTTTTGACCTCCGAACTTTTTGAAGTCAGTCTTTTCAAAGTAAAAGCCCGTGGCTTTATTAGCTGGGCATAGATCATGACGGTGGAAGTTCATTAGCATTTTCCGAATATTATCTTTGTCAGTATGCAACGTCTTAAATAAGTAGTTACTGCGTAGCATTAACTGGAGCAACTGTTACCTACTCCGTCAAAACAATAAACAGGTAAATTCTAGAGGGGTTGAAATTCATGCAAAAAAATTTAGGCATCTCATGATACATGAAATCGACTTATACACGTGTATATACGGGGAGTACAATTTCCTTAGTTCTATCCTTCACGGCTAAGACCCGCGATGTAATGAACCACCCTCATTCTCTTGTTACGTATTCCATTTGTGAGATGTAAGTTCCAATTGACAAATTTCCTCCCGCAATTATCGTTTTCTATTTTGACTTTCAAGAGAGTGTTTTCACGATCACTACAATTTTAACCTGTTCAAGTCTAGGATTAACCGTTATTTTCCCCACATATCCGCATAAACGGTGCCTCTTACTCTGTAATCCTCTACCTGGAGTGGCTCGCAGGCCTTGTACATCACTGTAAAAATAATATAAATGTAAAAAAAAATATTTAAAAAATTAAAAAATATAAATATAAAAAATAACATAATTTTTTAAAATTCTTAAAATAAGATGTGACTAACCATCCAGCAGTAAAAGACATAAATGTAATGAATTTCTAAGCCCGGCTTAAATGTGGCACAAGGCCGAAAGTATGGAGCACCCAGTGAGGATTGAACTCACTACTCAGTCGTAATTGATCTAGCAAGACAAGCTCGCTAACAATTACACCAAGTCGAGGTGCCCAAAACACATAGATGCATGTAAACATTATTTCTGACAAGAAGGTAATGAAGACAGTCAATTATCAATACCAGAAACCTGCATATGCAGGTTCACATGTTTAGATGCAGCCAGTGAAAAGACAGCCAGGTTCACGCGATATATTCTTTAAACGCCAATGAATAAGAATTACTGTTGTCATGAATTTAAGCGCACTACTAGATTGGCAACAAGGTATCATCATCAATTCACAGTTGAATTGACTAGCTGTAACCGCAAGTTCTATGCTAACAGTTTCTTCTCTTGCATTTCTCGCTTATGGAACTCTTTTCTCACCTCTTGTTTTCCAGTCCAACATTTAAATGCAATGTCAATCGTTATATACTGTCTTATCGGTTCCCCTTCTTTTATTGTTCTCACTCTTTATTTCTTATTCTTTCACATTCAGTAACCCTTTGTGTTTTAGTGGCTTTACTGCCTTGCATGGGGTGAAATGGTTTTTAAAATTCCTGTACGTTGATAAATTTATATTTTTTATTCTCTGTCCGCCACAAACTGTCTGATGAAGACTTTGCATGCGTGTATGTAACGTATATACGTCTGCGTGTTTTTTGTGTGTGAGTGACCATGTACGTATACTATTCAATCTACACACAAGGACACGTATGCATACATACTTCCCCATCATTCTGGACATCCCCTACCCTGGGTTGAGCAATAAAATCATTAATTTGGAGTTAAAAAAACAAAACAAAAAAAAACGCTGATTTTTAAACGTTAAAAAATCCGATAATTATAAGATTTCATGACACATTTCGTAAATTATTCGGTAATACATATAAGCCAGTAATATATATAAATCGTGAATATTAATTTTCCTTTATGTCTGTGTTGAAACTTGACTAATGCATGGAATAATAATGCAACACAAAATGTACTTAGAACAAATTGTATTGAAACAAGAAAGTGTACACAATATTTACATATAGTCTTTTGTATATTCCTGATAAGACCGTTCCTGGAGAATGTGTTGACTGAGTCGCAGTCGGGCAGAGTCTCTGGTTGAATCTCTTGATTCCTCCCTCTCTTCCCGGTACCAACCATATTTATATGGTCGGTACTCCACTATGCAAATTAGGTGGATCCTACCACAACAGTCTGACAATAACCCCTGGTTAACAGGAAAAGTCATTTTATGACTGTAACTGAATATATTTTCTCATAAATGTCGTTTTTTAAAATGGACAGGCAATTTTGACTTGAAATTTGATCAGTCAGTCAGTTACGTGATATACGCGGGCGATCATGTCTCTTTCGGTTCGTGACTAGGCAGAAGATTTTCCTGCAGTATGTTGCCATTTCTTTCTGTAATAAACTGGTTGCAAACCAAGGTTACTAGATCCAGTCTTTCCTGATATTCAATCCATACCTTGTGGGAGGAGTAAATACCTTTCCCACGGGTATTTGCGCGTAAGTAATGAACCCGACTGGAATTCGAACTCGGTTCTCTGATTTCTCATTCTGAGACGTTATCCATTACACCAGACCACCCATTTGATCACCTAACCGATACAGTCTGTCGTAAAAAAGTAAAAGGTTTTAAAGATTTCTTCGCTAAATATTTACTGAAATTGTTTTGGTTTTTGTCTAATTGTGAAAGTTTTTTTTATTTATTTATTTATTTTTTGGTGATTGATTTAATACAAAGTTTCCCAACCTGGGCGATGTCGTTCATTTCAACTGTTGGGTAGACGATGAGCAACTGAACAGAAAATGGTGGGCGACTGGAAATTTTAATGGGAGGTATGGGATTTTGAATGTCTAAAAAGGTATTTTAATCTATGCTACCCGAAAGAAAAAAAATAATCAAAGGAGAATAAGAAATAAAATAAAAATACAGGAAACTAAACGGGAATAATTGTGTCACATTACTAGATAAAATATAAAAGATATAAATATCCCCGCAAACAAGGAATCATTTTAGCATATTCTATACTTTTGAGAAGGGTCATTAACATTCAAATAGTTCTTCAGACGAAATAACATCTTTTTCGGCTATAAATCAGATAAGGGAAGACCAAGACCAACAAAAATATTCTCTAAATTTTTATTAATTGCTCGTAGTGTATATACTTTTTAATTTTGGTGGAGTAATGGATAGCGGCTGGGGTTGAGAAATCGGAGAGTCGAGTTCGAATTCCAGACGAATCCATTACATTCACTTATGTGCTAATACCCTTGGAAAAAGTATGAATCCTCTTATACTCCCCAGAGCTATGGGTAAATAGCAGGACAGACCGGGTTCTATAGGCTTCGATGGTATCTGGTCAACCGCATAAAGAAATGGCAATCTACTGCTGGAAAAAATCGGCCTCGTCAGTCATGTATCGAAAGATACATTATCGCCTAAGCGTGTATCAAGCGTGGCATTAAAAACTTATGAAGAAAAACCGTTTAATTTTTCGTCAACACTTACAACACTAATAGTAACCATAAAATTAACCTTAGCCATAAAAATAAGTTTTTATGTATATATTTACATATTTATATATAAACTAGACCATTGAAAACACTATATATATATATATATATATATATACTCTACCGTCAAATTCAACGTATGAGGGTCAAGCAGATCAGTTCCTAGGAAACCGACAGCCCGACAACAGCACATGAGATTTGATTATAGTGGCGAAGGTTACGTGCAGGACCATCCACACTTTTTGAAGGGCCGAATACTACGTGTCACAAGGTCCCCAAACGACCCTCCGCAGGTTTTGAATTCAGAGTTGTCCTTCTCCTAGACAGCCAAGGCTATAGAATCCAGTCTGTCCTGGTATAGGGAGAAGAAGAGGATTCACACCTTTCCCAAGGGTATGAGTACGTAAGTGAATGTAATGGATTCGACTGGAATTCGAACTCGGCTCTCCGATTCCTCAATCCAAACCGCTGTCCATTACTCCACTGTGCCTCAATGGTCATGTTTGCTTTCGTTTGTTCTTTAATATAGTATCAGCTGCAATCGCAGCGTTATTGATATTTATTGTATTAAAAATACAATTATGGCACAAGGCCGAAAAGTGGGGGAAGGGGTTGAGGCTGGTCATCACTATCTATCTTATACCTAGCTAATCCGTTTTCCGACCCATTCACTCGTTACAATTGCAATCGCAGCGTTATTTGTTACCTCCATTTGGTATTTTTTAAGACATCATAAAGTTAGTTTATGAACCATTTACAAAGAGCTATAAAGGACAGGAAATTGTGGAGAGTCATAATCGCCTACATTCTGAAGGAACACGGCACATAGAAGAAGAATAACACACTTTTACCAAACAGTTTTGGCATTCTTTTTAATATTTATTATATAGGTGAGCGGTGGGCGAAAATGAGCGATGAGGCGAAAAAGTTTGAAAACTCCTAATTTAACAGAAGGACTTTGTTTATTATCTACTGCTGATTATATACAGATTTTATACAAAAGCTGAAGCCGCACATATTAACTTTGTTTATGTTGTATGTAAAACCAGGACAACTACCTTAGCTTAAGAAAACACAAGGCCAAACTGTTGGGGACGGGAATAGTTGTCGAAAGATTGGTTCAACAACATCTTCGAACCACCCACTGCCACCTATGTAGCCTTGTGTCGTACAAAGATAAGCTTAGTGACTATCAGGAGATCTCTTCCCGTGATTAAGAAGTTAGTAAGTTAGTCTAATAAATCAGTACTTCGTATAAGTTTGCTTCCCACTAGTAATCTCACGACTTGTGTTTTATTAAATTTTTAAAAAAAAGACATTTAAAAGGCATCAATTCAGAATCTTAATTTAAGTGATCAGATCTTTATATCAGGCATTTACCCAGTTTAGCTAAATAAAGGCAAGTCATTTCCAATCATTTGGCCTTGCGTCGCACCAAGATAAACAGTCGCACCAAGATAAACAGTTCAGTAACTACTCCCGCAGACCATTACTTTTATAATGAATTAAATCCTCACTAAGTGCCCCATTAAGAAGGAACGTTTAAGGATAATAGAAACAAAACGGATACTTTTACTTAGAGTCAAATGTGACGTAGAATTAAATGGGACACTGAAACTCAAAATCGCATTGGAATAGCGAAAGATGCCTTCCAGAAACTAAGCAAAATATTGGGTTGGTGCATAATTTCAGCCGTTTTTGTAGGCGAGTTATTTGTTAAGAAAAAATGCTGTTTTGTTTACTTTTTTTTTAATAAAAATATTATTTTATTTTCAGGTTATAAAAATGCTTGTCGATAATCATACACGGTTAAAAATGTTATAGTTGAATTGTTATGTTTCTTTTTTCATAATAAATATTGTTTAAAAACGCCTGATAATTATGCACCAGCCGAATGGTATGGAACAGGAAAATAAAACGATACAAAATTCACAAAGCGTGTATTAAAAGCGTGCTATGAAAATATGTACAAACAATAATTGGTTTATTTGTACCTACGTAGGTATATATATATATATATATATATATATATATATATATATATATATATTTGTACCTACGTATGATATATATATATATATATATATATATTTATTAATATATATATATGTATTTATTAATATATATATATATATTTATTAACATATATATTTATTAATATATATATTTATTAATATATATATTATATATTTATTAATATATATATATATATTATATATATATATATATATTTATTAATATATATATATATTAATATATATATATATATATATATATATATAAATAGCTGAGAAAAAAACAACAAACGTGGCCTGACGATTGCATCTAGCATGAAACAGCATGTCGCCGCTAAGTGTCAACTTCAATGTTCACTTTTATATTTACACACGCTCTATCTCTGATATTGAGCACTTTATCCCATATATATAGCCTGCCTTTTAAGAGTTTATTTTTTCGTCTATATATATATATATATATATATATATATATATATATATATATAGTTTATAATTTGCTGTATTTATGGGGAAGAGTGTTCAATATTGGAATTGATTATTTGTTGATATAAACTCCTAAACAAACGCTCAGACCTTATTTACAAATACTTACATGAAAACAAATTCCTACTACGCTACCTATAAACACATTATGACTCTAAATATTAAAAAAAAAACTTATACCCATAACTTAAATCTAATAAACCTTATTTTATGAAAAAATGAAATAAAACCAATAAATAAAATAATAAATTTCCAACGACATCTTTCGGACGTGTTTGGCAGCCCCACTCATAAAGCAGGTGAATTGGTCGAGCCCAAGTCCGTTAGCATTAGCTTTCCGTAAAATAATAGCAATGAAATCAGACAAACAACAGATACACCTGTCGTTAATAACTGAATATTTTACATATATCCTGTACATTTCCGAGGAAGAAAACATTGTTGCAGATCGCTTTTCAAGACCAGCAAATGCAGTGACAGTCGACCCTCATGACTTACCAGACCTCGTTGAGCAGCAAGAGTGTGACACAGAAATGAAGACCTACATAGACAGACTGAATGCTTACACTCTTAGTAACAAGACCATATTATGTGACACTTCCGCACTTCACCCAAGATCCTTTATTCCACAAGCATTGCACAACGCGATCTCTAATACCTTCCATATGTCACATTCAGGACCCAGAGCCACAGTAAAACTTATTCAAATCTCGCTACTTTTAGCTTGACATGGATAAGAACATACGTTTATGGACCAAAGAGTGCACCAATTGTCAACAAAGTCAGCAGTAGTTCCTTTCTTACTACCATCTACACGATTTGAAACCATACATATTGACATTGTAGGGCCATTATCACCAACCATCCATCACAACAGCACAATTTTATCACTAGCGAGATACATTCTAACATGCATAGACAGTGCTACCTGATGAGTCGAAGCTACACCTATGCAAAACACTACATCTACAACAGTAGCTATGCTGTTTCTAAATGTATGGATATCTCGATTTGGAGTTCCCCGATATGTTGTCACCGACGGAGGAAGCGAGTTAGAAAGTCGGCTTTACAGTGAATTATCCAAATTAATAGGCTTTCACATACTAAGAAGTACAGCATACCATCCACAATCCAATGGAGTAATTGAAAGGAAGCACATGACAATTAAAACTGTCATAATGTCAAGAAAACAAAACTTGCGAATAGCATTACTTGCTTTATGAAACCTACCAACAGACCAAGGTTACTCACCAGACGTTGCAGTAACAGGGACATCAGTGGTAATATCCAAGCCTGTGGTCGAAAAGGATTCTATGGAGTTTACCAATTAAAAGATTCGGCAATTAACACGAGAAATGATAAGTCTAGAAAGTGAATTTCTCTCTGAAGTATGCTTACACACTATTCCAAAGCCATCCACAATCATCCCTACTCATAAAGAAGGTGAATTGGTCGAGCCCAACTGAGCATGTTAACCATTGTTATCCTAACTTACTTTTGAACCAAAAAATAGAAAATAGTCAAAGAGTCATTAAGTACGAAAGAATAAACTCCCGTAACAGAAACTAAAGTTTTTCTATGCTTCCATAATTTCAGATACGAAACTTTATAACCGGAGAAATTGTAATAAATAAAATAAGTAAATAAATAAACGTAAAATACAATAAGAGTAAATAAATAAAATAAACAAATTCAAGATCAGAATGATAAATACTCTACAAAAACATTAGCTATAAACAAACAAAAGAAAACATTTTAAAATGCCGTTTTCCCATTCCTTCATTCCTTCTAAGCTCACGAGAGCCTATATACAGAAAGCCCACATAAAGAGGAGTAACGTATGATTAATGGTAGCTTAACGCGAGTAACTATGTGCCACTATGCAGTCTTGATTTTTCCGTCCACAATCTGTTTACATGCATATATACATACATATATATGTGTGTGTGTGTGTGTGTGTGTGTGTGTGTGTGTGTGTGTGTGTTTCCAAGGCATGCAATTGTTTATTATTCTCTATCAAAAAAAAAATAATTAAAATTATTAAAAATAAATTTTCTATGCTGTCAATATAAGTTTTCTACTAATCGATAGTTAATGCTATCAACTTTAGAGAACTAAATAAAACTTTTAAAACAATTTAATCTGGAGCCTCCGCCAATTCTGGCCCTGATAAATGGATTTCACTTGTGTGAAGTAAAGGCAAATTACTCATCAACAGAAGCTTCCGTCTGCTATATTTAGTCATTTGATGCTCTCACTGAATTGTCAGTTACAGTTCAACAGTTTTATTTAGAAGATCACGTAAAGAAAGTAAAACTCAGAAAAAATATATGGATATTCTTATTCTCAAAACAATCATTGGCTTTCCTTAAAATATCCATAGTCATTCCCACTTTCACCCGCACTTCTTTCAAGTAGGTGTTTCAAATCAATCTTTAAATGTAAACATCTTTCAATTCATGTAACTCTTAGTTCAATTAGCGTAGCTTATTAATTAAAAAGTGTCTCTTCATTTTTCTGTAAGAAGAAATTAAAACCATGAGTTCAATCCTTAAATCGGCTAGTGTCAAATTCTATATCATAAGTTAGTGGATAAAACAAACATAAACAAAGATATTTTTTTCCTTCTTCTGTGTGCTGTGACCCTTCAGAATGTAAGCGATCATGGTTCTTCACAACTTCCTGTCCTTTGTTGATCATAGTCAAATTTGTCTTTTTGCTACTTCTCCTAATCCCTGTTTTGCCAATTATATAGACAAGTTCGTTAGATAGGTTATACACGTCTTTCCTTTCACTTACCGTCAATATGACATCTGTGTGTCAATTTTTCTAAGCCCTCTTTCCTCATTATGTGCCCTAGAAATTTCAGCATTCAAATTTCTGATGCTATAAGTGTTCTTTTTGTTTACATTTTCTCTAATTTGCTCACGTGATTGTTCCATGATATTCTCAGCATCCTTCTGTAGAACCACATTTCTTTTCCCTCACGTCTCTTCCTCATCTCTGATGAGCTTGTCCAGCATTTACTGCCATAACAAGAACTTAATAATATAAGATTAGGGACCTCCACTAATTCGCGATACCCATGGTTTAAAATTAATTTTTAAAAATGAAAAAAAAAATCTTGAAACTTTCATTTTAGCTTTAATTGAAAGCTAAAGGATTAAATTTACTATTTCAAGTAAGCAAGATACTCTGGTATATTTCAAACAGAAATTATACTGATTTTTTTTGTGAGGGTGTGCTAAAATAGATGATTAGAGCCATTTTTAGCCGTCTTTCATTGTATTATAATTCTCTGTATTAAAAAATCTTGCAAAATTACAATCTACTTTCCTGAAACTTTATTTTGGGAATATTAGCTGCTTTAAAGTATAATTAATCTGATTTGAAACAAATATTATTCACTTTAAGTTTAAAATAATACAGAAATGCATTAAAAAAAAACAGTAGCTGTGTTTTTAATCGACAGTAGCCATGATTTAAGTGATTGACAAGAGATGACAAGTTTATTGTTGTTGTACGGAAACTTTATCTGTAAAACATAATTTAAGAAACTGACGGGTGAGCGCCTTTATATATATATATATATATATTTAATTACTCCGTAATATAATTTTAGGAATGTTGACTTTAAATTTACTATAGTCATCGCTCTTATTTTCTTATAATGTCCTGTATAGTTGCCCATAATTTCAAAATGGGCACGTTACATATTTTATATACATAAAAATAAAATAAAACTAAAAATTATTTGAAAAATCTTGGCGCAGAATGTTTTGTATTAAGCTTTTCAGTTTTTCATTAGTAAATATAGTTTTCTCTTAATAACAATATCACTTAACGCAATCAAAGTAATGCATAAAGTTAAAAGATTTGAAAATTTATAAATTATTATCACTAAAATTAAAAAATAATTAAAATTTAAAAACAATGAAAACACATCTTGTAAAAGTTCGTTATTGATCGAATAATATGTTTTCTTAATACAATATTGTCCTTAATAATCTTATTTATAAAAGCAATTAAATCTTTTCTAATTAAATAATGTCATGGATTTATTGCATTTTTTTATTTTAAGATTCGGAGCAGATTTTCTAGAAATGAATAACAGTTCGAAAAAAAAAAAATGATGATTTACATTCCCCAAGGAGTCCTGTTTTTAACTAATAAAACAAATTTTGCAATCAAAATTTAATTTCTCGAAATTTCATGAAATTAAGTAAATGGGTGCTAACACATGTAAAATAAATATATTTTTACCAAGATTTAAAAAAAAAAATTCAAAAATAATTTAATTCATTTGTGAATAAGTCTTGAAAGCTTCAGTAAAATCCGACAATTATTTGATTTTTGCAAGAATTAGCAAATCAATGTGTGTGTGTTTTTTATCGGAAAAAAGACGCTAAAACACAAATAGAAATAAATATTAAGGCCGACCGCTGACATACACACATAAAAAAAAAATCAAGATTTTTAGCCAAAATTTCGAACGTGCAAGAAAGGATTAAAAACTTTAATAAAATAATAAAAAATACTTTGTTCTTTCATCTTAATAACACCATAAACATTTTAACGATAAAACTTTGTTTTTATTAAGTTTTTGGGGCCTTTTTCATAACGCTACGCTGTTTTTTCGGCGAATTAGTGGAGGTAACTATATAAGATCTTCCCTAGCAGGAACAGAAAAGGAAAACAATCTGCCCCACTGGATTTTAAAAAGGATTCAGTTCGAAATTTCTACCAGATTTCCTAACTGCAACAGGCACCCAAAGAAAGTCGGAGAATATAACAGCCGAAATGTGAATATAACTACCAAGCTAAAGACTGATCGCCAGAATGCTTTGAGTGTGGGGACTGGAGGCCGCAGCTAAGATTCTGCACAGGAAAATTAATTAGTTCACATTATTTTCACAGGTGGAGGAGGAGGGGAATGATTTTCGTATTGACGATGGGTCTGTTAAGATAATTTCTCGTGTAAAAAATTAAAAAAAAAAAAATGAAAAATTAGAAGCTAAATTTGTTTTAAATAAACGTCCATTTTTGACCGATTTTTTTTTATGCTCCCTACCCTGAAAAAGAGAGAAATAACTGTGGCAACGTATTTGGTGTTATCAATGTGAAAGAGAAAATACCTTGTCAACTGGATATTGCCATATTATACGTAGCTTTTTTTTCGCTTTCCCAGAAACAAAACAAATTAAATGCTATTTTTATTCAGTATAGTTTAACCGTTTTCCTCAGTAATGTAACACTTCTTTACCTTATTTGGCTAAATGTTATAGAAAATGGCAATAACCTAAGAAATATTATTTCTTTATCTCAGTCAGTTATGTGCTATGCTTGATATACGCGTAGGTGATCATGTATCTTTCGATGCATAACTGACGAGGCAGATTTTTTCCTGCAATAGGTTACCATTTCTTTCTGCGATAGACCAGCTGCCACCCAAGGCTATAGAACCCAGTCTGTCCTGCTATTTACTCATAGCTAAGGAGAAGGAATTCATATTAAATTCTTCAAGGGTATTAGCACAAAGTGAATATACTGGATTCGACTGGAATTCGAACTCGGCTCCCCGATTACTCAATCCGAGGCAACCCATTACTCCACCATGCCTCCTCACTAGGTCAATATCTAAGTCAGGTTAGCTGAGGGAGTGTCGGTGAGTGAACTAGTCTTGTTGACAGTTACTACTGAATACTTAGTTCGATCTTCATTGAATGACTTAAACAGTAGAACCTCGATTCACGAATTTAATTCGTTACTGAAAGCCGTTCGTAACACGAAATGTTCGTAAACCGAAATTATTTTTCCAATAGGAATCAATGTAAAGAAAAAGTCACAGTACAATAACATTGGAAGAGAATGTATACAACGGTGGTCGACTCAGAAATTATTCCATTCGGGTTAACTCGGTTCGGCAATGTTGTTCGAGAACCGAAATTTTGTTCGATAACCGAGGCATTTTCATCTCGAATTTTCTGTTCGAAAACCGATTTGTTCGACATGTGAGACTTGTAGCCGTGTGTCAAAATTAAGCAAAGTAAAATTGTTGCCTGTTTCTCACCATATTAACCAAATTTCGATCCAGGATTTCGAATGCAGCTATTCAGGAAAATAAAGACTAACTATCAGTTGCAAGAAGGTAGAATGTGTGGTCATTAGCAAAAGGGACAACCCAAAATGTTAGCTATATATTGGAGACTTCAGAATGAAGCCAGTACAGAAATTGAACTATCTGGGAAGTGTTGTAACAGATGACGGAAAATATGACACAGAAATACGAATGTGAATCTAAATAACGGAAGATGTCATCAAAAACTAAGCTAAGCAAAATAGCAAAAATCAGGAAAACTGCGCTTTTCTTTTAAAAATAAGAGTGCTATGTAATATCAATCCCACCCCTCTAGCAGTGAATACTAGACAACTTCCTCACAGATAAAGATGAGACTTGGAGTAACGGAAATGTGGTTCTACAGAAGGATTTTGAGAAAACCACGAACAGAACATGTGAGGAACAAGGAGGCTTTAAGGACAATAAAAACCTAGAACTCTAGGATTAGGTTAGGGGATTAGGGTTTAGGATTATGATTGGGTTAGGGTTTTTTAATAAAAATTATTTAAGGAGAGTTATGGTTAGGTTAGGACACTTTTTTTTTAGAATTAAAATTGGGTAGTTTTTTCTCGGACACATAATGAGGAAAGAAGGTTTCAAGAGTTTGACACGCACAGGACATATTGAGGAGAAAAAGAGCAAAGAGAAACAGCGAGTAATATGAAAGTTTACGTCGATATCACGTTAAAACTCCTGTTCCCGTACGATCACCGAAGTTAAGCAACGTCGAGTCTAGACAGTACCTAGATGGGTGACCGCTTAGGAATACCAGGTGCTGTGGGCTTGGATGTGCGGCTGGTAATAGTACGGAATTGTTAATCGGAGACCCGAGTTCTAATTCCAACTGAGTTTGTTATATAATGGTACGTCATCAAAAACCAAAATCGTATAAATAAACTGTTTCGATTTGAGGTCATGAATTATCATGTTCTCTCATCTTCAGTGACATTGTCTACTGATTCGACAATATTTTACCAGACTTCTTTGTCCTCTGCGAGTTTGCGAATTTGCTGCAGATCTTCCTTGATTGTAAACTTCTCCAAACGAAAAGTGGCATCTTTCTGCATTGTCCTTTGAATGTATTGGTTCAGCGTTTTGACTATGGTGGTTCTTGGATGACCTCTGAACTTTTCGAAGTCAAATTAAAACTCCATGGCTAAGTTAGCTGTGCATTCTGAATTCATTCACAAAATAATCCGAATATTGACTTTCTCAGTATGCAACGTCTTAAATAAGTAATTACGTACTCTGCCATTACGTGACAATTGGAAAGATCTTAGTTCTTGTCGACTTTATCAAGGCAAACAATGAAACCGAAATGTTTTGTGGCCATAGTTACATAATCCAAAATTTAAAAAAGAGAGACGTTACTACGTAAGCCTCTTTCTGGATATTGATAATTTCCTTTTTACTAAGAGGTTTTTTTTTTTTCCATGTCGATGATATAGTTAAATTTGTCAGAATAGTTCTCTGGATAAGACAAATTGGTATAAAAATGATAATTGGAAAAAGATCTTAGTTCTTTCCGACGCCTTTCGTCTTCCGACTTTATCAAGGCAAACAATGAAAGTGTAATATTTTGTTGTCATAGTTACATTAAATCCAAAATTTAAAAAAGAGAAACACTCCTGCGTAAGCCTCTTTCTTTCTGGATATTGGTAATTTCCTTTTTACTGAGAGTTTTTTTTCATGTCTATAATACAGTTAAATTTCCCAGAATAAATCTCTGGATAAGATAAATTGGTATAAAACTGTCAACTGGAAAAAATATTAGAAATTGTTTGACTTGATAGGGTCGGAAGACGAAGCGCGACAGCAAGAACTAAATTTTTTTAAAAGATTTAAGTGAAAAGACAAGGAAAATGAAGGCGAGACATTACCTTGGTATTACGTGTTTTTCTTTTTTTCTTTTTTTCTCCCTCCCAGCACAACTTTCACCCGACAAGTTTGTGGATTTTTTTTTTACTTTTGAACTCTTTGGAAGAACAGAATTCACGTTAAGTCTATGTTTTTAATTTTTTCTTTTTCTTTTTTTTTTATTTGTGAAAGTTTTTTGCACTTTTTCATTTCCAGTTTTTTTTTGTTTTGTTTTTTTTTACACAAGCCAAGTTTTTATCTTTCACTTTTTTTATGTTTCACTCCCAAAACCCTATTTAGTTTTCCCTTTGTTGCTATGCACAAGACCAATTTAATTTTCTTTCACCCCCGCCTTACGTCTGAAAATTTAATTCGTTTTCGTTTTTGTGTTGCTAGACTTTTCTTTTTAATTTTATTCCGCGTAAAACTTGCTTATTGCGTGTCGAGGCGCCCATTTGTGAGAATTTGGGGCGAACTTTTTTCCTTTGACTGTTGTGAGGGTGACTTCACCACCATGGCGGCATATCAACCATAATGGGTTAGTAAAAACTAATGCCGACAAGATTTTTATTGTTGGTAATAATTTTTTTTTCAAATATGTATTGCTGGTAATAATTTTCAAAAAAATTTTGTTGGTATAAAAAAACTATTTTTATACTTACATAGTGTTTTACCCCTTTTTTTATGTTAACTATATGCCCTTACCTGGGACCCTGAAGATGCTACCACCCCAACCATTGTGGACCTGAACACCAGCAATTATAGTTATACAGGTTTTGTTCCAGTTCTCTGAAAAACCTCCTGATCAGAGGCTTTGCTGTCGGATGTAGTTTATCGTCATACCCAGGACGATAAGTAGGATGTATCTAACAATATGCATAGCTTTATAATTGTCTTAAGTGAGTATATAAATATATATTTGATGTTATGTTTTTTAGATGTACCTACAATTTTTATATATATTCTATAGATATAAGAGGGGCTATAATCACAAGTATATTTATCTATATATATTAAATGTATGAATATTTTTTTATTTATATTTATTTGTATATGTGTTTATGCGTATGGATGATATGTTTATATATATATATATATATATATATATATATATATATATATATATAAAAGAAAAAAAATTGCGAGATATATAATCCGGTGTTCTTATAGATATTTTGTTTTTTACAAAATAGTTACTTCAATGTAAATTTACAGAGAATATTATGAATTAATTGATTTAAAAAAGAATTTTTTAACTCAACAGTTTAACCATGATTCAAAATGGTTTGAAAAAAAACCACATTATTTATTTTCAATTTTTCGATGAAACATTAAAATTTTCATTCAATTTTAAATGAAAACTAATATAAAGAAATTTTTTAGTCTTTTTTCAAATCAACAACTCAAAGAAATTTAGATGAAAAACCAGTAATTTTTTAATTTTAAAATATATATATATATATATATATTTTATTATAAATTAATTATATATATATATATATATATATATATATATATATATATATATCATTACAACTCAAAAAGTTTGAAGCTACCTTCAGAATTAGCATGGGATGAAATTGACAGAAAAGTGAAAAAAAAAAAAAAAAAGGTCCTTAGAGCCACTGAAAAAAGAATGGAATCAGTTCTCAAACTTATAATTTGAGAAAATTTTCAACGAATGTCAAAAATTTGTGCTGCAGTAATTAAAGTTAAAGGAGGATAATTTGACGAGAGAAAAATTTAATCGTAAAATGATTTTTTTCTATTTGTCAGAATACAATTCCAAATAAAAAAATCATGTTTCACTATTATTTTTTTTTTAACCATGTTTAATAATTTTCTCTTATTTAAAATACAAAAGAACTACTTTGGAGGGCCAATTTAAAAAAACTTACCAGGGATGGCCTCGAACATTTTAAACTGTAGTGTGTATATATATATATATATATATATATATATATATATATATAATGATTTTTTCATATGAATATTTTATCGAGCATGGTGATAAGTAGATAGATACAACCGTAAAATGATGAGTTCTAAGTGCCAATCTCGTACTATGCTTAAATTCATAAAGTCTTGGTACTAAAAGGAAAGTAATATTTATTCTGCTATTTACAGAAATGTGACACAAAGCCAAAATGGGGATTGGAGAAAAGGACGGTCTTCTGTTGTCTTAACTTTAAACTTAGCTAGCCACAAACACTGACCGAATCATACAAACAATATTCCTTATACCAAAACAACACATTCTTACTTTTCTTACTACATCCACCATAATACCTCATTGTCTCCATTAAAGTCCCAACTAAACCCCATATGTACAATTCATAAAAAGAGTAATTTAAAAACTAGCCCCAATGAGTATTTACAATATAAATACAAATCTATTCACAAGAAACTAAATAAAATAATGAGGAATGTTTATCGTAACAATTACCATGAAAATATTTATAGAAAAAGCAGCGAAGCTATGTTACGGCAGTGGGAAAGTAAGTGAAACTGAGGTGCCAGGTTTGGACCAATAACATTTCAAATACTTCTTTGGATTCTATCAAGTATCTCTAGACACATAGTAAAAACACCAGACCACATGTGACAGCAATATTTAATACATGGACGAATAACAGACTTATAAATTTGCAAGACAGATTCTGGCAAGAAGAATTATCTAGCATGACACAGTGAACTAACTTTCCTAGCAGCAAATCTAGCAATTGATTCAATATAATCTTTCCACTTCCTGTCAGTGAAAAACTTTAGCCTCGGAAATCTCTTTCCTGGAGGTTAGCATTAGCCATGTTGATGGAAGGCAAAAAAGATTCTCTCAGACGATTCAAAGTGAGCAGTTTCGTTTTGTAATCGTTACAATTAACAAGCTATTTCTTCTCCCAGTTAACAACAGAATGTAGGTAATTTTTTTTAATCAGCTAGGAAAGAAAATTCAAAATAAAGTCCTTTGATTTATTTAAAAATTAATGAGTGTAATGATTTTCGACAAGTGATATCTGGTAAATGTTCTGAGGACGGAAAGTGCGACATTGAGATCCGAAGACGTATTAGGATGGCCAAAGATGCATTCCAAAAGCTAAGCAGAGTAATAAGAGACAAGAAAATTTCGTTGGAAACAAAGAAGAATATTGAACTGTTGCGTGATATCTGTCCTCCTGTACGGCAGCGAATGCTGAACTATCTCCACAAAGATGAAGAAGAGACTTGAAACAACAGAAATGTGGTTCTATAGAAAGATGCTGAGGATACCATGGGCCGAACATGTGAGTAGAAACGAGGTTTTTGAGAGAATGGAAACAAAAATGAAAATTATACTTAACATCAGGAAGAGGCAGTTAAAATTTCTGGGGCACGTATTGGGGAAGGTATGTCAACGGGATCTGGCCGTAATCCGGAAAATAACCATTACAATAACTTTCCACGGGGTCACACGCCGACAATGTAAGAAATTTTGCGCATTCACTGCACACACTATAGTTATATTATTTGTTTAACTTTTTTAAATAATTTGAAAGTTTTTCGATCAAGATTTATATTTTTAGCAGTAGAGCCCGGCGTTGCCCGGGGATATAACAGTAAGAGATAGATCAAGTATCGACCATCATAAAGACTGAAAAATAAAATTGACAAAGATTATTGTTTAAGGTTGACGGACACGCATGTCTTAATTAGTTTTATTTATTTATTTATTTTTTTACGAATTGGTCAAACCCAAACTCAAACAAAAACATTGTTTTCAATCGTTATGAGTCTACCGATTGAATAGAATTTTATTATAAACATTTGTCTTGTAAATGGAATTTTTAAAGCATTCTGTATTTAAAAATAAAGAAAACAAAGTGTGCAAGACAATAAGAAACACTACCTGCCAAAAAAAAAAGTGAAGTTTTGTTGAAATCGGTTGAAAAATGTAGGAAATCCGATCCCATATATAAACGAACACACACACACAAACAGCTTGGGTTTTATAATAAGTATAACTCGATATGAGTTGTCCCCCTTTCATTCTCGTGACAGCCTCTTAATCGTGTTTTCAAATTGATTTTGTGCAAAAACAATTGTTTTTCCAATTTTTGTGCTGCTGTCCACATTGCTTAATTTTACGTAATCCTGTGAAGTTTTGTTGAAATCGGTTGAAAAATGTAGGCAATCCGATCCAATATATAAACCTACACACACACACACACACACACAACCTAGGTTTTATAATAAGTATGATTCATATCAGGGAAATTTATTTAAATACTAGCAGTATAAACCCGTCTTTGACCCGGTATTTCATTACTGGGAATTTTTGCCGTTCAATTGGAGTAGTTTAAAGTCAGCTCACCCTAAAATCAATATTAGTAACAACATTTGGGTGCAACTGAGGCACATCCCCAAATAGATACATACATACATACACACATACATACATACATACATACATATAGTCACACACATTTTGAGAATTATAGATAGAGATGTTCACTATTCAAATATTTGCTTTTTAAAACAATCTGCAAAGCTACAAGATGCTTGATAGATATTTTTCCTCTGATATGCCTTTGTTAACGGATGCGTGGCTAAGTGGTTAGAACGTTGGTATTCTAACCATGAGAACTGGGTTTAAATCTTGCTATGGTCGATTTGTAAGGATGGTGGCTTCTTCATGCTCTCGACCTGGGGATGTGGTCTCAGTGTGAAGCACCGTTGGAAAATGTCTGAAAATTGACCCAAGCCGTGAGCTATTGGGTGGACGGAACCATTTGAAAATCATCATAGCCGCCGAGGTTTTGAGTGTACTATCCTTATTCGATCACACCAGACAATGTACTTTCTCCTAGAAAACTGTAATTAAGATCCGCTCAGCATAGTTACAGTAAAAATTCTGTAGGTGATGAATAAACGCACATGTACCTAAGAAGGCGTCTGCAGTCTAGTAGGCGAGATACGAACGGCTAGGTATTATATACTTTTTGCTAAAAAAGAAACTTTGTAAATATGTCATCCACTAAGTAAATCGTTTTTATATGCAGTGATTGAAAAGTAACTCCCTATTTTATGTATGATGAAACATGCGTATGCGCGATCAAATGGTGTTTCTAACGCTGCTGAGTCACAGCGCGAATGGTGATTTGGGTGACGCGAATAGAGGAAGTCTTGCGAGGCAACCGTCTTTCTCATCAGGATCTGATCCAATTCTTTAAGCATCAGCTCAAGATGAAGATTAAATCTGATAGAAAACGCTCGATTTCGACAGTCTTCAGCGAAAGGTGGGTGAAAGAGGCGAGCTTAGTTCGCTTGAACGGGGCTAGCCTTGATTTTCTCTTTTAGATCAACCTAGATCGCATCGGGGTGGTTTCCTGTGGAACCTTCCCCTGATTAGACTAAACAAGCTCAGTGTAACTAGTTAAGGTGAAAGTGTTGTTCCCTAAAATGTTTCCCGGCCACATCTTTTGTTAATGATCCAAGTTGAGATTCCCAACCTCCCCAGTTTGTTTTTGGGCCCCCGCTTTTCATCTCGACTGAGTCAGCCTTATTTATTTCCCATGCCCGTATATATAATTTTTTTTCTCCTTTCCCCTCTCCCTTAGCGAGAAAGCCTCTTGATTTTGTCCAAGGTCAGAATACAGCGGCTTCTCTTTTTCGAAAGGTTGGGCGGATCCTACTAACATCATTTATGTTTAATTTTGCTTTGTTTCGATATTTAGTTTGTTTTGGAATTCACCCCTCCCCTTTCATGATCATTTATCTGAACTGTATATATAAAGTGCAAATAATATTTATCATCTCATTGGGATGCTTTATTATAGCACCCTCGCCCCGAGAAGATGTGGTATTATGGTGTATGGAGGATTGATTGGTGACGGATGAGTTTTTATGGTGAATGAGGAAATTATAACGAGTGAATGGGTCGTAAATCCGATTAGCTTAGTATAAGATAGATAGTGAAGACCAGCCTCCACCCAACTTTTTGGCCTTGTGCCATAATTGTACGTATGTACAATAAATAAATTTTATGTATGATGAACTCTTCTGTCTTACTATAATTTTTATAAGACAAATGTATCCATCATACATAAAATAGAGATTTACTTTTCGATCACCCTGTGTATAAATCACCCCCCCCCCAAACAAGGCGATAATGCCACTAAAACACAAGTGGGCTTACAGGGAGTGAAAGAGAATGAGAAGACTTCAGAAGGAACCGGAAATACAATCCTACACAAAAGACAAGAGAAACACCTACTTTTATTGATTCTTTTCTCATATTTTCACGTTTAAATAATTTCTTTTATTTGTAGTTATTGAAGTGAGAACACAATTTTATTCATTACGCATATTATAGCTTCTTAACAGCCGTGAGCAACAGCTATATTCTTCTTTTTCTATGCGTCGTGTCCCTTCAGGATTTTGGCGATGATGGCTCTCCACAATTTCTTATCCTTTGTAGCTCTTAATAAATTTTGTCTTTTTGTTATCTCTCTTAAACTTTGTCCCGCTGTCCATTTACTCAAGCTCGCCAGGTATGCGTTGTTTTCATCTGTCCCTCTTTTCTACGGAAACTACATCATTTGTAGACTACCAACAGCGGCAACAACTAAAATGGATAGCACATGTAACTCAAAGAGAAAATAAAGGCATAATCAAGATGCTAACATTCTACACTGCTTCAAATTAATGGTTATGGAGGAAACTCACAACAATACTGGAAGGAGCTATAACAGCTACTGAACTTGAGAAACCTATTTTCCTGAAAAGTGAGTTTAAAAGATAGATTACATAAATTTCAACCGAAATTATATTAGCTGCTTGGTCAATGAATGTCAAATGTTTCCTTGTAGGGAAAAAGTTAATATTACCATTACCATTTCGATATCCCAATGCGTCTTCGGATTTCAGTGTCGCACTTACCGACCTCTATTAAAACACTTTCCAGATATTTAAATTGTTGTACTTATTTGATTTTGGTATCCCCAATTTGTAATTTCCATGTTGGGCTGTCCCTTTTACTAACAGCCATGCATTCCGTCTTCTTGCAGTTAAAGTTGTGTCCTTTTCTTCTCGCTTTCCTTCACTACCTTTTGTGGGAGTTCTTGTATTTTCCTTTCTGCATCTGCTATCAACACTGTGTCATCTGCATATCTTATGTTAAGATTGTGGCCGCCAATAATGAATACCGATCACTATTTCAATATTTGCATTTTTCAAATAATCAGCATCCTCCCACACACACACACCAACAAATTTTTGCCTCTGATTATATTTTTCTTACTATTTTTCTCTCGCTAAATTTTTCCTCCCATTTATTCTTTTTGAATATATTACAGGATTACGAATACAACATTTATGTTGACTGGATATTATCGTTGAATTTATTCTTTTTTCATGTTGTTTCTTTTAAATACTTAATCTTTTATTTTTATTCGTTAAATCCAGAACAAGAATTTTCATTTGGGAGTTGTCAGATAAAAATAAATTTCCATTTTGGTTTTTCTGTGTTAACGAAGTGTTGAGTTCAGTTATTGTCCTTTCTGCAATCTTAAGTTACTTTACTTAAACGAGGCACTTCTCGCCATATTATGATCGATTGATTCGTTTTCTACGGCTTATCAACCATTTGCAAGTGCTAACAGAATCTATTTTTGTGAATGAAATTTCTCCGAGTTCAGAGTCATTTGATGTGGATGGATGACCTTAAAAGTGGAGGTCTTTCATCCGGGTATTAGTATTCGTTGGTTGGCACCAAAATTAAGCGAGTTGAGTGGTGAAGTCAGTTGTTGTCGAAATCTGCTTGAGAGCAGCCTATTTATTACCATTCGCTGACTTGACATGTAAACCATACCACAAAATTCAGCAAATTTTAAACTGAATTTTGCTGCTGAAGTTATTTTGAAGTATTTCTAACTTCTTGCTAGTAAGCATTTCATTTTTTTTTTCTTTCTTTTTAGCCACTGGTCATAATCATTAAAATTAAAATAAAACCTTTTTTGTTTACTATAAAACCTAATTCGATTTCCTGCCGTTCAAATTGCTTTTGTTTATTTTATTTATTTTGTTGCACACGTAACACAGGCTTATCCATTTGCAGTCTGAAGAATAGTTTATAGCAAGAATGCTAGCCAACATAACTTCGATTTCATTGAAGATTACTAATTCGTCGTGAAGATCATTTTGCATACGCGTATAGACGGTTCGGAACTTTGTGTTAAGGACCTTTTCCGTCTTTAAGAAACCCGGACCAACATTATAATGTGATGCAACAATTTGATAATGCTCATGGGGCACACCCTGGTTAACGATAATATAGTCGAATGCACAGAGAATGCTATGGTTATTAAAATTAAATCATAATTCCCTTTCCACAATAACATGATTTATGGCCATATTGAAAAATTGACTGGCCGCACGTATCCCTGTCTGCTAGGGTGACTAGGCAATCCCTGTTGCTGACCTTTGCTCAGGCACATTGGTTCAACACCCACAGAGCCTGCCTGTGGTTTATATTGCAACTATGCTGAGTAGACCTAAGTTACACTTTATGGGACAGAGCACATTATCTGGCGTGATCAACACCGACTGTTGAACAAGGAATATTCAAACTCGCGAGCACGATGACTTGGGACTTAGTGCTAACACAATCATCGACGACTCCAAAATAGATCCGTCTACCGAGTTTCACACTCACATGCGTGGTATGGTTTTCAGACGCTTTCTAAAGGTGCTGGACGCTGGGATCTCCCCAATACTGATAATATCAAGAATTCGCCTTCCTAACAACTCGACTATGCAACACTCCTCACCAACAGAAGAGCGAGGGCGGCAGCTGGTTTAGACACCAACCACCCGTCCAAGCAGCAGGTTGTACTGGGTTACACGTCACCAGTAGCACACCTAAATTTAATCACTGCATAAATTTAGCTTAGAAACGCCGTCTGAAAATTTATTGAAATATCCGTCTTAAAAAAAAATACTAATAATATGTCTTATAAGTTAGATTTTCCCTGTCATGACGAATCTGTTTACAACAGCTGACGTTTCTCTTAACGACGAGTTTCAGTTGCTACGCTTAGCATTTAATAGCAGCTACAAGCAAGAGATTACCGTGTTTCCTGATGTCGAGGACGTTCCAGCTTCAAGGACGCATCCCACATTTTGTTAGCATTATTTTTAAGAAAAATAAAATCGAGTAAAATATTCGAAAGTAATTTTCGCTCTGCAGAACGCGAAGTGAAATTTTTAGGCTTCACAAAAACAAAAACACACACACAATGTCATTGAGACAAAAAATTGAAATTAGCATTTAAAAACAAAGTTAAAAATAGAATTTATTCTTTAGATTGTTCTAAGTCTTAACTGAAGTACACAGTAGATTTAGCTTCAATTTCTCACAAATATCTTTCAAAATGAGGTTAACATGTTTTTTGTTTTTTTTTAAATCGGTATCACCCTATCCAAAGGAATAAACTAATACACAAGGGGTTACAGTGTGTTGAAGAATTAGGATCAAAAACATTAATAATGTGCGGAAAAAGAAAAGAGTAACCAGGAAGACAGTAGATAGCGATTGACATTGCATTTCAATTTTTGCATATTGAAGTTGCCTGGAAAGCATGAAGCTGGAAATGAGTTCCACAAGCGAGAAGTGCGAGAAAAGAAACTATTAGCATGAAACTTATGGCTACATCTAACCAGCTCATCTGTAAATTGATGAGATCTTGACTCTAGTCTAGTACTATTCAAAAAGCCTAGCGAAGAGCTCACCCAAACAATTACCATGAAATTATTTATGCTTGTCTAATTTTCGTCTTTTTAAATTACATATATATAAACCAATGCATTTATGTTGATTTTCTAAACCTAGTTTAGATGTGGCATAAAAATTATAGGGCACACAGTAAGGATCGAACTCATTATTCAATCGTAATTGATCAAATGAGACAATTTTGTTGATCATTTAAACGGCATCAGAGTGCCCAGCAAATGCGTTTGTGACCAATAATATAGTCACAATTTTGATACATTAACAATGATAATGTATAGAAAGTTAAATTTCTCTTTTTTATTTATAAATAACAAAACATGATCTGCTTTTGTTTTTTATTTCAATGCTCTTCACGACGTAGGCGATCATGACTTTCCACAATTTCCTTTTCTCTATTTTCTACTAGAATTTTTTTTTTGCAACACGATAACGCGTGTTGGAATCTTCACAGTATTTAATATTGTCGAAGTTGGCGCTAATTTTTTTTTTTTTTTTTTGTCGAGATTTATAAACTTTATGTTTCGTTTAATTTTACAAACCAATCGATGAAATTTGTATAAATTTATTTGTTTGGAAAAATACATTGACAAAATTTTTTTTTTTTAAAAGACTGGTTGCCACCCATACTCTACTATTTAACCCATAACTAGTGAGAGAAAAGAAGTGAGAAAGTGAACGCAACAGACTATCCCGGAACTTGAAACCGGCTTAACTGATTCCATTTTCCGCGCGATAACCATTACGCTATACTTACATTGTGAAATAAAGCACTTTTTATACTCACAGCTTACATTCGAATTTAAACTGAAAACCCCGAGTAATCACATTTAAGAACCTTCCTAATTTTCTTAAATGGCACAAACTGTCAAATATTGACGCATTTCATGAAAATAATATATTTGTTTTGGTTTGTTTATTTCCTTATTTAATTAGCGCTCGTTCGAAAGCGAAGCTATACTGATCCTATTTTATCTGTGCGTGTAACAAAGCAAAAATAGCACATCATAGCGAAAGTTTTTACGAATGCAATACCGTTAATTTACTCTCACTTGCAGATTAAAACAATTCTCAATTTGCAACTTAACTAATATCGTGAAGTTTGCGTTGGCTTTCATCACGGCAATGTATATTATATTGATTCCATTTTCTCAATGGAGATAACTGCAGGTATATTAAATACTAATTATGAAATACACCCTCTTATTTATTTTTATTTGCAAATAATTTACTACACAATGTAATGATTTTAAAATTTGTAAAGTGTAATGATTTTTATGTTTTTTATTTATTTTTTTTTGTAAATAGCAAAAACGGTACATCATAGCGAGATTCGTTAGCACAATACCGTTCGCTAACTTGGAAAATAAGGCAATTTCTAGTCTAGTCATCAATGTGAAGCCATTGTGCAGTTATTAGCCTGAGATATTTTGTTTGCGAATAAATACTTATTTTGAGATTTCTCTTAACTAATGAACAAACGGATATATGCAATTTTAAGTAAAGAACAAAAATTTACATAACATTATATATCCGTTTCTTCTTAATTTAAGATAAATAATTATGAAACTCAAATGCGTTTTGCATCTGCTTCCGAATAAATCCCACAAAAATAATTTAAAAAGAATGTTAATAAAGCTTTAAAAATGGTTTTAAAAATTCAGAAAATGTTAAAAAAAATTGCAGATATCATTGACGTCAGCACGTTTTCAAACTTGACATTTGTAAATAACAGCTCAGCTTAAGGTCAAGAACTTTGTATCTTCAAAAGTATAAGTGCAATGTCTATCGCTATCTGCTGTCTTCTTAATTATACTTAATTTATTGTTCTCGTTCCTAACAAAAAGACAAAACTTATTAAGAACTTCAAGATGTGGAGGGCTATGATCGCCTACGTCCTGAAGGGACACGGCCCATAAAAGCAGATATGCAGTTGGATATTTGATGAGAAAATGTCTCACCATATGTACACTAAAACATTATTGATCAATAAATGATGTTACGTACCTGTATAATCTATAAAACTTGAAAAATATTGAAATAAATAAGATAAACAGGCCTTAAACTAGTAGGCCATTACTCAATCATTGCCTGTAGTGAATTTTGGTAATAAATAAACCTTTGTTTGCTCATTTTTATATAAAATTCGCGGACAATATCTAGTGTTTACAGAGTGTTGACAAAGGAGAAAAGAATTTTATAATTTTTCGAAATTGTTTATTTAACTAGTATTTTGTTAATTTAGTGGCTGGCTCCCTGCAATTTGATGGGAAAACATTTCACCATATATTTTATCCGCTATAACCTTATTGATTAATACGAAATATTTAATGAAGCCAAGTTAGTTAAAAGGCTAAAGGAGTAACGAAAACATACAAGAATTTATACTAAATACGCCTATTCTCTCAATTAATGAATAAGTAACTTTTGTTTTTTGCTTCCTTTCTCAGGGACGCGTGCAGAAGGGTTGGGGCCAAAGTGTGCAACGGCTCCGGGTATCGATATCGAGAGGGTATCCAAACAAAGAGCGAATGAAAATTTAGTTTTATTTTTTATATATTTAAAATGTCTTCCTTCTCACATTTCTCAACAATAGGCCCTTCAGACACAACTACTTGAATTTTAGAGGTAAACAATCAAAGAGTTGGTCCAGGGCATCAGCAAACTCTTACACGCCACTGGACACATGCAACCAATATTTCTGAAGGATTTTGTTTGTAAAATTGGTGAAAAAAAATCACCAGATTTTTATTGCCGGTGGAGTCATTAAATTTTCTTTAAACTTTTTCATACATTTCTTTCTCTTAATTATTTAAAATTTTGAGGAAAAGAATTCAAAATTAAAAAGAAAAAATATTAACAATGTTCTTCTTCTAAGAATCGTGTCCCTTCAGGAAGCGGGTGGTCATGGCTCTCCGCTATTTCCTGTTAAATTTACATCATTTTTAGAACTCTTAATGGCCTTCTTTTTTTTTTTAAACATACAAAATAAAAATTGGTTCAGAATGCTCTAAAAAGAAGGAAAAATTTTTAAAAATAATTAAAATAAACTTTGATCTTTCCTCTTAATAATAATATAAACATTTAGACGATAAAATTTTGTTTTCGTCAAGTTTGGCGTCTTTTTCATCATGCTATACTTTTTTTTTTTTTAGTGATCTCGTGGAGGTACCTAAAGTAAATCTAATTTATCAGGATATTCAGAAGATTTTATTACAAAGTGTTTTTTTTTTTTTTTTTTTTTTTTGTGTGTATTCAAACCAGATAGGCAAAAGTTTATTTCCGGTCGAATTTCTACTCGTACACTAAACTTATTCATGAATTTTGTCCTTTTACGATTCCACCCTTTCTTTGGTAAGCGGTGTTGAAATAAAAAGAAAAAGAAAAAGTGAAAGTACACGCCTTGTTGTAATATCTAACCGAAATGACTCTTAGTTCATTGACATGAGATCATCATTCGAGTTCAAATCAGGTCATGGACGTTCTTCCAATATTAAAAATAAACCCAAACCTCTCGTTCTTGGGCTATATAAAGGATGAATCCTGCATCTCGACAGAAGAGGAAACCTTCTCCGATATAGAACATCTTTTAAGGTAAATTCTTATTATTACTACTATTGTTGTTGTTGCTGCTGCTTGTTTTTAATTGTTAGTAATAAGTAGTAGTAGTAGTGTAGTTGCGTTTCTGTCGGCATCATAGCTACTGCTTAAGAACCGCATCTTGCGTAAATGAAAAAAAAGGCACACTGCTCATATGATGAGAGGCACATTAAAAAAGTCATTATAGTACTTGGCTATGGTAGAATTTAAAACAAAACAGGTACTAACTTAGTTAAAAATTAAGACGAATGTGTAGACTATAGACTAATATCACCATCGTACTTACCTTGGAAAGTCAGTTTTGGAAAGTCCGGTATTTAACAATTGGATTCGTTTTGCAAACAAATAACTTACTGGGATAGCAGGGCCCGATAAAGGTTGTACACGATCTGTATCTCATGTTATTATAAATCATAAATTATTTACAAGCATAGTGAAAGAGTTAAAAAACAAAAACAGAAAAAAAAACAAAAACAGAAAAAAAAAAAAAAAAAAAAAAAAAAAAACAAAGAACAGGTTAACGTTTAATTTCTATAAATGTAAAATAAAGAAACCCATAAAAATATGAGGCCAATGATTCTTTTTGTGTAGAATTATCAGCCTTGGGATATTGTTACCTAAAATGATGAATAATTAAAAATGAAGTCCTCACGACATGTATTGTAAATATTAACATTCCCAGACCGTAAAATGCCGGTTCCACCAGACAGCTTAAAAGTATTTAGTGCGGGGGCCCTTAAAAACGCGTGGTCCTTGAAAATTCAAGGCCCCTGTAATATTTGTTCCTTTTTTTTGTTACTTAGATTATTCTGGTACACGTTAATTTAATTTTTTTTTTAATCATTCAGGAAGGAAAAAGGAAAAAAAAAAAAAAAGCTACTAACTTCTCTGACCATCGAATTTATTTCTGTTTCCACTCGCATAGAATTTGACAAGATCGAATTTAAATAGGGAATTTATACATGAGCTTACGTCACACCAAAAGGTATTTTTCAGTGAGCCCACATCGCTATCGTGGCACAAGGTCGAGATATAAAGTAAGTTTCCGACAGTAAAACCGTGGAAAAAATTGCTCAAACACGCTCGGCACTTCCTCTTTTGGGGACACCGGGTAATGACCATAGCTCCTTCCCTGCGGAGAGGTACAGGCTGGGGGGATGATGGCCCCTTGAAGTTTGAGTTTAATATTATTTTGAAACTACGACACATGTCGGAAGAGATTGAATTTAATTAACAAATATTACTGATGGAGCTCAGTTTTCAAGCATAGGTTAGCCTGGCACAAGATTTTTAAAGAAGGCGTTGCCAGAAAGATAGGTTCATGCCAAGAGGTAAACTCTATGTATTTCTGCTTTTAAAATTATTATTCAAAACCCCGATTTTAATCAGAATTCAAATCACCGTACGTACTTAAAAAAAAAAGGAAGGAAACGTGCAACTAAACAAGAGATATGGATATTGATTCTAAATTTATTTATTTATTTAGAAATACTAAAACTGTTTGTAAATATGAGGTAATGTAGGTAATATATATATATATATATATATATATATATATATATATATATTATTATAAACTATATCTCCAAATTTCAAACTCCATCAACATCTGTCTTTATTTCTGAAATATTTTTTGTAAAAGAATTTTTTTCGAACTATTGTCCTCATTTTGTCGCCATATTTATTACAAAAATTATTAGAGTATGTCCTTGAATTTAAAATCTTCAGGTGGTTGGAAATGTCGAACTGAACCCTTTATTTCGCTCAATAAATGGTAGACTGTTCTAGTTCCACAGTTTATGTTTTTTTTTTTAAGATTTTATTATGTTATCTCCTGTTAACTAAAAAAGCCATAATCTGTTAATTTCAACGCCTTTATCCTCAAGGACGCATGGTACAGTGGATAAAGGTGTTAATTCCATCCAGTGACAGGACCCAAAAAGTGTGGGGGTCAATACCTAAGGCAGTGGAGAACTTTTGGAGAGGGAATTAACAGGAGATAACTGATAACTGATATCCATTAAGTCCGTAGGGTTCAGTTCCAACCACCTGAAGAAGGCCTTGATTGTATATGTAATAAAATATAGATGACAAAGATGATTTAGTCCGAATAATGTGCATATAAAAATTATTTAAAGTATAAAATATGCATAAACCTTTCAACAAGCCTTTTTAAGTCTCGAATGTTGGCACTTGTTGCAGATAAACGACAATCTCATCCACAAGCCAAACATTAGTCATCTCATCTTCCTTTATTAAGATGCACTCAAAATGCATAGTGGTCTTTTATAGAATTTATTTAATGAATGATCAAAAATATTTAATCAAATAAAAGAAAATGTTACATAGCTCAAGGCCTAAACATTTTCCTGATGTTGACTTTAAATTTTTTAATGAGAACAATTCAACATTTTTCCGTTAAAATATAAAAAAATTTTTTTTGCTCGAGTATGAGACGAAATTTATGTAGAGTTTTCGATTTTATGAAAAACTAAAATTTATAACCAACCCCTAAAATAAATTATCCTTTTTTAAAACTGGTTTTAAGAAAATCATGAAATTAAATAAAAAATTTAAAATATTTTGAACCAAAAAATAGCAAATAGCATGATGAAAAAGACGTAAACTTTGAAAAAAAAAAAAAATTATCGGTCATAAAAAGATGCGTCACTTGACAGGTAATGAATGATGTATTGACAGATTACGTGAGAATAATTTATTCTACGGAAGGAGAGAAGAGAAATTATTTAGATTTACGTGAACAAATTATTTATCTCGTTATTTTTAAGGAAAACTTTCAGCGCTCTAATTTTTTTTTTTTTTTTTGTACTTAGCTTTCATCTTTACGTTTACGATGCTTTATGGAAAATATAAAAAGAAATTAAAAAAAGACTGTTAAGAGTGAGATTAAATTTCATAAGAAAAGATATCTAATTAATTTATAGGTACCTTTCTTATGAAATTTTATCAGAAGTGTACATAAAATACTATAATTTTATGTACATTTATTACATTTTACTGTGTTATTTGTATTTCCATTCATTTTATTATTAATTTTGATATTTCATTTATGGAAAAATGTCATAACTGAGATTAATATAAAAATAAGATCATATAAATTTTTATAAGATGATACTGATACTTGTTATAGGTACCCTTCTCAGTTGAAATTGAAAAATCAAATTAACTTCTCCATACCTGTTTTTTTTCAAAAAAAGGCCTTAACAGCGGAGAACAATGCTTAACTCAAATAATGCAACTAAATTGTATTCTGGTTGGTCTTCCGTACTTTATAATTACAGCCCGATTATAAACACAAAATTACATTTCTTAATTACTGCGGATCTTCTGATTGGTCCAAATGATACAGTTTAATGCGCGCTAAAAAATGACAATCTCTCATAAGGACACTTTGAAAACTTGATGCGTTGCTTAACTAATTTTATAATATTTTTAAAAACTTAAATGTAAAAATCTATTATAATTAAAGAAATAACAAATAATTGTATTAAAATTCATTTTTCATTGAAAAATTTTTTTGCTTTCAGAAAATATTGTCCATATTCATAAAAACAACTAAAAAACAAATAAAAGCATTTGAAATTAAATAATATATTTGTTTTATTGAGTTTTGTATGTTACAATTCAGAGCTGATTTTCAGGTACGTTGGGGGTCCAAAAAAAAAAAAAAAAAACATGATTTGCATTCTTCAAAGCCTTGTGCTTTTAACTATTGTAATCACTAAACCCGATGCGATCGAATTTCTAGAGTTTTTCATAAAATTAGTTATGGGGTGTTAATAAATATAAAAAAAATTTTTCTGCCATGACTTTGATAAAAAAAAAAAACATTTATAATAATTTCGATCATCTGTGAATAGTTTCTGAAAATTTCATTAACATCTGACAATTATTTTTGCAAGATTTTCCAAATTAATGTTGTGTAATACAAAAAAAAAAAAAAGCGCTAAAAATTATCTATTTACTATCCCATGTTGCAACAAAGAGAAACAAGGTTTTTTTTAATCAAAATTTAGAATGTTCTAAAAAGAAGGAAAAATTTTAAAAAAATAATTAAAAAAAAATTTGGTCTTTCCTCTTCATAAAAACGTAAGCATTTAGACAATAAAATTTTGTTTTCATAAAGTTTGGCGTCTTTTTTCATCAGAATATGCTCTAATTTTTTGCGATTTCGTGGAGTTACCTATTTAAAAAAAACAACATCGTAAAAAAAACAATATTTTCTAAGTAGAGCAAAACCTAAGATAATTTTAAAAGCCAGGCAAACCTAATAGGTTTCACCTAAACAGATCTTCTTTTTTTTAAATTTTGCTGAAACGGAAAATTATGGAACAGTTTTTAATTGCTAAAAAAAAAAAATAAACATGAAAGGAATAATTTTTATTTTTTAAAAAACTCTCCTAATAACCAGCTTTTCCTATGCCGGCACCTAATAATAATTTCAAATTTTTTAGTTCAAAAAAATTTTCCTTGTTAAAAAAAATAGTTAAAATTTTTCCTCCATACATTTGAGATGAACAGAACTTTATACTTGCCTTATATTTATAACATTTTTTTTTTTTAAGTTTTTAAAATGGGGTCATTATTATTTTTTGAAAATGATTGAATTTAATATATGTGAACAGGGTTTATAGTATTATGTTTAGGTAGGTTTATGCCTTCTCCTTTGAAATTATCTTATATATATATATATATATATATATATATATATATATATTATATATATATATATATATATATATAAACAAAATAGGTGACAAAATTAACTGTTGCGTCATTAATCAACCTTAACCGAGCGCAATTAATCGAACAAAAAACCGAGGAAAAGAATTTGAAATTGAAGTTCTGAGAAAAACACATCACGGGGAAAACATATATAATAAAAACAGACATATATCTATTTATGGCAAAGTGAAAGACTGTAATGTTGCGGTTGTTGTAATGATTAACAACAACCTTGTTCAAAAAAATGTTAATTAAATTAATTTTTGCCGAAATGGATAAAGTAAGATAGGAGAAATGACATTTAAATAAAAGTTTTTTCATGAATTAAACAGCAATTAAAAAAATATAATTAGAAAACAGATTTCTTTTTAATATAAATTAAATTATAATTTTATCATGGAAAAAGATCTCATTATTTTTTTCGACTTGACGAAGGAGAGTCACAAAGAAAATGAAGGATTTTAACCTTTTTTTATATTTTGTGGATTAATCATCAAAGAATGAAAATGGATATGATAGATCAGGTATATATTTTTCAATTATATTGGAATAATTTCGCCATTCATATAGTAATTGTATTTCCAAAAACAAACCATGGCATCATCCCCTAATATTTCTCCTTTTTTGGAATAATTTATATATGACTGGCAGAGGAGGAGAAGGGTTTTTTCCCTTTCGGAGTAAATGCTGCAAATGTAGTATCTGTTCCGTTCCATTAGATTTATAAATCTCCTCCCTTGCATCTCCCCACCCGGCGGCTTAACATTTGGTCCGTAGTAGTGGTACGACCAGCTATGACTATATATATAAATTCTAACCAGCCTAGACAAACTATGATCACCTAATACCATCCTAGACAATCTCTGACCAACTTAGACAAGCCATTATCACATAAGACCAGCTTAGAAATCTCTGACCAGCTTAGACAAATTATAGTCGCCTGGTAATTTATTAAAAGCTCTAACTTAGACAAAATATATGATTACCTAAGACCAAAAATGACAAGCTCTGACCAACTTAGACAAGACACCTAAAACTATTAATATACTAACATACATTTTATATGCAATTGGTCAAAAACTATGACAAAGCTTATAACTTAACAATTTATAACCTAAGACCAGCTTAAAAATATATGCTAAGTTTATTGTTGATATTCACCTAAGACCAAACAAAGACAAAATCTGACGAGCTTAGACAAGCCACATCATCATAAAAAACCAGTTTAGACAATCTGAGCAGCTTAGACAAGCTATAAATACCTAAAACCAGTTTAGACAAGCTCTGACGAGCTTAGACAAGCTATTATCACCTAAGACCATCTTAGAGAAGCTTAGAAAGTTATTATCACCTAAAACCAGCTTTGACAAGCTCTGACCAACTTAGACAAGCTAATAAACCTAAGACTAGGTTAGAAGAGCTCTGACCAGCTAATTTATGCTATAATACCTAAGACCAATTATAAATGGTAATATAAGCGGCCCGTGTGAAAACTCGGTCTCCACGTAAAAACCGACTTTGTGTCACAACCTGACTTTTAATGAGCGAGGGTTAAGTAAATATTGACATCATCTGCCTGCTGAATTCTGAAGTGGATAGTAAGATGATTTTCTAGATCTGTTTTTATTATTACACACCTAAAACCCAATTCTTTTTGAATTCCTGGAAGGATTCATGATCAATCAAATGTAATAATGTATAGGGTTACAGTCGCAATACCGTATCAGTTTAATAACCATAATTGAAGGAAAGCGAGATGAAAGGACTAAATATCAACTGCAAGAAGACCGAATGCATGATTGTTAGCAAAACGATCAGCCCGACATGCAAATTACTATTCGGAGATTCCAAAATCATACAAGTACAAAAAAAATTAAATAAACGTGTAGTGTTTTAACAGAGGATGGAAAGTATTTGACACTGATAACCGAAGGCGCATTGGGATAGTGAAAGATGCCTTCTAAAAAATTTAAAAAAAGTATTAAAAACAGAAAAATTTCGATAAAAAAAAAGAAAAGAGTACCGGAATGTTACGTCCTCCTGTACAGCTGGAATATATATACAGATGAGGAAAAACTGGAAGCAATTCAGAAATGTGGCTCTACAGAAGGATGCTGAGGATACCATGGATGGAATATGTGAGCAACGACGAAGTTTTGGAGAAAATGGAAAAAACAAGGAAACTTATACTTAACACCAGGAAGAATCAGTTGAAATTTCTAGAACAAATTATGAGGAAAAAAAAAATGAAAAATTCGATAAACAGCACAGATTGAAGGCAAGAGGGACAGATTTAAAACATCGCATAACATACCTATATAAACTTAATGTTACTGGATGACGAAACAAAGTATAGGAGAAATAACAAAAACGGCTACAAAATTACTGGAAGTTGTGGAGAGCCATGGTCAGCTAATATCTTGAATGGACACGGCACAGAGAAGACTCAAGTAAGCTTGAACGGTCACATAATTGATTTGATATTGAGAGGGACGTGGATTTTTTATCTTATATATATTACACTATAATGTTATTTATCTATCTAATTCAGCCTTTTGGTGATGATGTAATATCAGTAATTAGCCGTTACAAATTTCATATATAACTATAAACATTACCGGGGCCGGGCCACAAGGTTAAACATATTCTGTTTACTAGTCTCTTCTTAATTATGTGAATAGATTGTTCAGCATTCCCTGCCATATATAGGACTGATATTACCTAACAGTTCAGTAAATTTTCCTTTATATAGCTATAAATCTCTTCTTCATCTATGCAAAAGTGAATTGTCCAGTTATATTATAAAAAAACTGTATAATTACGTAACAGTTCACAGTTCTTTCTTTGTTTATAACGAAATATTTCTGTCTCATAGTTGTATTTATTGTCCTAAAAATAAGAAAATAAGCTAAATTCATACATGCGCTTCTGTTGTTCTATTATGCCATTGATTTTTCTGTTTGTAGAAAAATGCTACCATCCTGTTTGAATGGTTTGCATAATTTCAAATATATGCACTGTAATGCACACAGCCCAAAAATCAAAAGACCTGCCACCAGATTTGTACGTTTATTTGGCTGATTTAAAAATGAAAGTAAATCAGTTTGATGTCATATTTCTATGACAATGAATACAATTTAAAATTAATTACGTTTTCTGAATTCCAAAACACTGTTAATTAATAAATGTATCTATCAGTTGAATCCTAAATGGAATTGGCATCAAATACTGGACAATATCTTTTGATATTTAATCTTTTATTTTCTGTTGAATATTGTTTTGTTTTGGGGATTGATTATTTTCAATTATATTCTGTTGTGCGTCTTAGCAGATGGGATATTATATTTATTAAAGAAATAATCAATAATCGATTAAGTATCTAATATAGATAAACAAATGTGACAGGTTCACTAAATTTGATTAAAGGCGTAATGGGTGAAGAATGATGTTTTCAGATTTGCTTCAGGATATTAATAATATGATGTAATAATTACAGCTTCGATAATTGCGAATATAAATGAAATTGTCTGTCTGTTTGTCTGACTGACTGTCAGTCTATCTGCCTATATATCTATCTGTCTGTCTGTCTGTCTGTCTGTCTGTATCTCTCTAAAAAATATATATATATATATATATATATATATATATATATATATATATATATATAGTTTATGCAAAACTAGGTAATCCGTATGGGTAGACCCAAGGAGGATGATATCCAGAGAGCTCAATGTAAAATTCAGAGCAGATATGTTTGAATAAAAGACAGACCACGTTAAGATTCCATGTAATAAGCTATTTCACCATAACCCCTTTAACAGGATTCTGGATCATCAGACTTTACTTCCAAAAGTTGAAATGAAAAATGAAAAGAAATTCACACGTTTTTTTACGGACCTCATCAAGCATATGTAAAATTAACGAAGTGAGGAAGTGAGGTGGGAGAAGATAAGATATGAGTGTTTAGATGTATCATTTTAATTTCCTATTTTAACCCCAGTGTGTCGGCTAACGCTCAAATTTAACGCGTCTCGTCTCTAGATATAGGTGGGTAAGGGGTGAATAATAAGAACGACATTAAAGGAAGAATTTACAACAACCCCAAATTAATTACACGACAGGTTTCATTCAAATTCTTAGACGCTGTTAATTCGCCTTACTTTAACGGTATATTTGGGAGGTTAAGGTTTGATAAAAAACTAAATGTTAAACAATCTACGAAGAATTTAATTTGAAATTCGTTGGAGTTTTGGGTATTTTCTATGAAACAGTCGATTGGAAAAACTCATAGAGAGAACATTGAAAAAGTAATCCATTTTATATTTAGTAATTTTTTTTTTTTTCTAAAACTTTTATCTTATAGATTGTTAGGTTGACATCTATTCGTTTGATAATTATCAACGGTTATTCCCATTTAAATAATTTTATTCTTCCACACTGGGGTAGTATCTTTCAATCTCAATTAAAATACCAATCTAAACTTTCCCTTCGTGCTATTTAAAATTCACTTCCAATTGGAGAATATTAGAGGAAATATTTGGAAGAGATGTCACTAAAGAAAATTAGGTCCTTCTTTTTTCAATTTTTATCTACACATGTCTTAAACCCCATTTGTAACCATGGTGTGAGAGGCTTTGTCCCAGGTAACGCTAAAAAAAGTATATACCCTGGAGAAAAAATGGTCCCCAAATTGATAAAAAAATTTAACGTGTAAATTCTTATGTTAAAATTAAACAGGGAAGACCAAAGTATTTTTTTGAATATTTTTTATAGATTTTTAGTCCTTCCTATAAATTTTAAAAATTTTATTTAAAAATCTCGTTTTTCTTGAATAAAAAAAAAGTAAATTCGATTTATCACTTTTTCTAAATTTGTAAACAAAAATCAAAATTAGTTCAAAAAATTTTAAAAATCAATTAAAATTTTTTTTTGTTATCTTAGGAAATTTAGAATGATTAAAGTATACTTAATGTAATTTGAAAAGAAACATTACTTACTTTTTAGCAGAAAATTTTTTTAATAGAGATATTTTTTGGTACTTTCCCAGGGTGCATTACTGAAGGTGTTAATTGATGGGTGTCAATATATTGACAAATTATACAAGGAATTTTTCATAAAATGTAGCGCAGAAGTCATGTAATTCGTTCTAATTTTAAGAATAACCTGGTTAGTAAATTTAAAAAAAATAACTTTCAATTTTTTTTTTTTTTTCTGTTTGAAGAAAATTTCTGCACTGAAAATAATATTTAAATTGTGAAAAAATAAATTAAACAGTAACAACATGTTTTTAAATTGAAACTACATATTTTATTTATCGAAAAAATTAATATTGAATTTTACGCAATCGATTTCAAATTTTGCTCGTTTGTTAACTGAATGAATGTAAAATTTCTGAAAAAAAAAAAACTTGCTTCTATCTAGAAACTGCATTGACGTGACGTTATTTCAATAAATGAATCCAATTTCGTTGGAGACGATTTTTAATACAATTTTGGAATATTAAAAAGTTATTTTAAAATATTAACGGTTGTCATTTTTTAATAAATTTCAAATTTATTTCTCTACATAAAAACATAATATTTTTCACACGACAGGCTTTATAAAACTTTCTTAAATATATAACAACATTTGTCATATTTTGTATTTAAAATAGAAAAAAAAGATTTTTGTAAAAATTCATTTTTCATCCTTTTTTTCAGATAAATTGTTATATATGTTATTCAGAAAAGTCATTTTAGTTTTTAAATTAAATATTGTTCATTTTATTGGGTTTTTATTTCAGAATTGAGGTAAAAAATTTTTTTTTTCAATTTTTTTCAAAAATCGATTTCTAGAATCTTCAGAGTCTTATACATTTAATTGAAAAAATATTCAGGCTTTGAAAATAAATTTTTTTTTTCATAAAATTAAGTTCGAGGGTGTATACAGATATAAAAAAATATATTTTTTTGACTTTCAAAAAAGACAAACATTTAAAAATAATTTCATTCATTTTGTGAATAAGTTCTGAAAGTTTCATTAAAATCAACATATAGTATTTGATTTTTTGCAAGATTTTCTAAAAATGTGCTTTTTTGTTTTGTAATGTTAATATTACCTAATTTTTGACCTAAAAAAAAGATTTTCAACCTAAATTTTAAAAATAATTAAAAATACCTTCAATCTTCCCTTTAATTTTAACATAAACATTTACACGTTACAATTTTTTATCAATTTAGGGGGACCTTTTTCTCCAATATACCACTTTTTCTTTCATTGGGACAGATTATAAAAAACATACACCTACATTACATTCACATTTTTTTTATGTAAATTTCATCTTAACATTTACCTTTGAAAATCCACATGTCTCCATAAATATGTCTTTACTTATAATTTTCATATATACATATACACACAGGATCACTGCATATCCATATTATATTCATACGGGTGGGCATATATTATTCCTATATGTATACACTGGATTCAAACATTCATTACACACATATATGCATATATACATACACACATGGTATCATACACATACATGCATATACATACACAATATAATATTTACATACCCACATATATATAATTTGTTTATTATTATATTACATGTTATCTGTCCCTATCCTCAATCACCGTGCATCCATTTTATATATTTATCAGTATTTAATTAAATTATCTATATCTTTACATATAATATTACAATTTCATATTTTATATTTACATATAAGTAAATTTATAATTGTAATATCTATATAGTGTTTGTTAAAAACAAACCCAATGCTTCTTTTTCCGTATAAAAAATATAATGTACATATCAACATTCTTTGTTTATGGATTCATTATCTTTCCATTTTTATAATGTGTTATTATTTCAAAGTTTAATAGTAATATATATATATATATATGTATGTTCATATCAAGATATATATATATATATATATATATATATATATATGTGTATGTATATATATATGAATATATATATATATATGTATATATGGTCAATATTATTTATATGTATATATATATATGTATATATATATATTTATGTTTGTATATATATAAATTCATTTGTTTATATTATATATATGTATATGTTATATATATATATATTTATGGTATATAAATTTATATCCGTATATATATATATATATATATATATCAAACTGTCTATATATATATAAATATATATTTTATTAATATAATATATATATATATATATTATATGTGTATATATATATATATATTATATATGTAAAATCAAACTAAAATTGCGATTTTGATTTCCAAAAACAATAACTCATTTTCAATAACATTTTCATTACATAATACATATATTTTTATCTCTCTTACTAAGAGATAAAACAAGAATTGTTCTATTCTATGTTTGAAGAAAATCTGTTCTACAGACAAAAAATGTATAAAAAAGAATAGATTGTTATTAAATTTATATAAAAAATTTCATTCAAACAGATATTGGTTTTTATATATATTTATATTGTTTACGATGATGGATGTCTCCATTTAAATCATTACATTGACATTTCTTTTTAAGGTTATTCATAAATATATATAAATATATGATATATATATATGTGTATATATAATGCATATATTGTGTGTGTATATATATATATATATATATCAGGATATATAGATATATATATAAATATATATGTATCAATATATTTGTTATGTGTGTGAAATATATATATATATATTGTGTATATATGTATATATATATATATATATATATATATATATATATATATATATGATGATATATATGCAATATATATTGTCTTATATATGCGTGTGTAATATATTTAATATGTATTATATATTGAGTATATATATATATATGTGTATATATATATACATATATATCCATATAATATATATATATATATATATATATATATATATATATATGTATGTATATATATACATATATATATATGGGTATATATATATGCAGACTATATATATATATATATATATATATGTATATCTATATATATATATATATATATATATATATATATATATATATATATATGTATATATGTGTATAAAACCATATATATATATATATATATATATATATATATAATTGTTTTCATGGCTATAAAATATAAATTTAAATTGTCAGTTTTAGGAAAAAAATGTTCTGAGGCACGTGTAGTAACGGATAGCTGCTCGGATTAAGGAATTGGAGAGCCGGTTTCGAACTCCAGTCGAATCTATTACATTCGCTTACGTGCTAATACCCTTAGGAAAGGAATGAATCCTCTTCTTCTCTCCTCAGCTATGAGTTCTATAGCCTTGGGTGGCAACTGGTCTTCCGCAGAAAGAAATGGCAACCTACTAAGCGTGTATGATGCATGGCACATAACTGACTGACTGACGTTCTGTTAAAATTCTAGTGATGTGTCATGTATAAGTCGACGTTTTTTATCTGAATTTCTGGCATGGAGAGTTATCATTATTTACATTCGGACTAATGTCCCTAACTTCGTTATCACGTTTCGGTCGTTGTGACTTCGAGTCTTCTTCTGGTGTCTACCAATGCGGGTAAGCTTTTGAGAAATTTCAATCCACTAGGATCGATTGTCCTCCTTCTTTTGTCCATGCATTGGGATGTTTCGTCTTTTTTATTTCAGTATTATTAGGTCATCGCTCGTCCTGACTTTGAGTACTAGGATCGAACACGGATACGTGAAGAAATCCGGAAAGCACATTAACTAAAAAAAAAAAAAACTCTTATTAGCGCTACAGATATACTATTTTTGTTTAAATCACTTCACTTAAATCAATGAAATAAAGTCAATAAAACGCAAGGGGTTACTGAAGGAGAAAGGAAACGAAATTACATTGTCCATAACTTACAAACGGTAATAGAGCATAATGTTTTAATGTCATTTTCGAAATAACCAGGCAATTTTACACCAGAATGGTACATTCTCAATATCGGGGGCTTTTGGTGCTTATACTGCAAATTTGCCAATTAGTTCAATCCATATTGGGCGTTTGTAATCTTAAAGTATGGATACGCGCATAAAGTTATTTTTGTTTGTTTGTTTGTTGTTTTTTTGTTTTTGTTTTTTTGTTTTCTTTTCTTCTTTTTTCGTTTTTACTTTGTTTGTTTCTGTAAATCTTCATCGGAGGTAAACGACGGAAACTTGTGAGAAAAAAATGAGATTTCATTTACAACTAAATAAACAAATTCTTGTATTTTATTTTTGAAATTTTTGTTATCGCTTCTGGTTTGTCATTTGTCATAAATATAGTTCTGAATGTCGTTTAGAAAGGATATAGTGAGGTCGTCAACGATATTCTACAATAATTCTGGTTGGCGCATTCACTGCTTAAAATGTAAATATTTCTTAATGTTAACTTAACATTTTGTTACGATTCTATAAAAATAAAAGAAAGTCGGCATAAGGGACAAGATTGTAGTGATCGGGAAAACATCCTCTTGGAAGTCGGTTCCACAGAGAAGTGATTCGCAGGATGAAGCTGTTTGAGTGGAACTTACTTCTCACCAAAGAAATAGGGAAGGAATGAGAGAGGCTCGCTACAATCTGCGTAGAACAGCGGATCCCAGCAGTGAAAATTAGAACTGGTAGAACTAAGGAATGTTGTTCATCTGACAACTTTTCAGGGAAATAGCGATAGAGCTTGCGACGTTTCGTCTGTAAAGTACCGAAAATTTTATAGAAATCTGATCATTAATTAATTTTTGCTAGATTTTTAAAATCAGAGTATAGCTCGCCCAAAATGTTTTCGTATGCGATTTCTACGGGTAAACAGTATTTTAAAATGCAAACAAATCTTCAGAAACGGAAATCTCTGGTTTTATACATTTGTAGGGCCCTTATTTTAAAAAAGAATAAAATAATGATATATGAATTAACTCCCTTGTTTTACAACTATACCATTCCAAATTCAAATTAGGAATAATCAAATTCAAATTGATACTAAATAATTTCAAGTTGGACTAACCAATTCCAAATTGTGACTAAGCAGTTTCAAGTTGGTAGTAACCAATTTCAAATTGGCAAATATATTTTTCGACAAAACAAATGCGGCATAATAATGAAACTGAGCTAGCAAATATTTATTGTCACTAACTCATGAATTATGGAATATCAATGTACTCGTGCATGTCAAGAATCCATATCCTCAAGATCCAAGGCTGGCTGTATAAATCACTGAACATGTGCCAGCAGAGCAGTACATTTAGGAAAGGTTATTACAGGTATATTATTAGCAATCACTTGCTCAAGTTGTGCACTGCGAAATTTAGTTTGTGTTGCATTTCCCCTTACTTCGCCTGCAAGAATTCGAGGAATCTTCAAAGCTACCTCGGATTTTACACCAGCCTTAATAATTGACCAATGATCCTTCTATCGGATTCTTCATTGGACTATATGGTCCGAGGCGTAAGAAATAATGATGGGCAAACTCGGGTTCCAAACGAAGCATGGCAAGGGTCATTGACAGCCACCAATAGCACAGCTGACTGCTATCTGTCATGGGCCCGTTCTAAATAATGTCTCACAAACTCTTCAGCTTGTTCTTTTTTGAATGACTCTCGACGGATTTCATGATAGATTAATCTGAGTCTAGTGATCCCTCCAATTACGTGAATATTTACACCGCGAGTCTCGGCGGCGACTACAGTGCAGCGACTCCTCTTCCTTGATCGCCCTTACGTACGAGAAATATACCAATTAAAATTTGTTTCATCAACGTAAACAACTGGAATATTGTCGGCCTGGGATCGTAGAAGCTCCTGGGCATATTGCCGATGTTTGTCTTTGTTGATATCACTATTCACATTCTCTGGCTCATTGTAAACTTTTTTGTGTATGTGAATAAGAGTCCATTCGAATGTTGTCGAACACATTCGAAACTCACATGCCTCATTTGTTTTGCTGAAAAATATATTTGCCAACTTGAAATTGTTTAGTCTCAATTTGAAATTGTTTAGTCTCAATTTGAAATTGTTTAGTATCAGTTTGAAATTTAGTCTCAATTTGAAATTGGTTAGTACCAACTTGAACTTGATTATTCCCAGCTTGAACTTAAAATGAAAAATGTATGTATTATCGATTTTGGGGATAAATTTCTCTCTCAAAAACCCTACTTTGTAAAATACTTAAAATTTTGTCTATAGTTTTGCTTTCATTTTTTAAAACAAATAGATTCCCCCCAACACTTTCACACACACACATATATAGTTAAGCATTTCGTTTAGTAAATATTATCTAACAACGGCACCTAAAATTGGTCGTTTGGTTTAATAACTTTGTTCATACTTGTTGATTTGATTGTGTTTCAGAATAAAAAAAAAAAATTCATTAAATTTTGAAATCATTTCAATATTTGTCTTTTAAAACCAGTTCAATAAGTAAAAATATCAGAAATTGATTTTTGAACACGGAATTTTGTCATTTTCTTAAGGTCTCAATAAGCTTCCCAGCCAAGGGCAAATAGTGAAACCCCAAACAAAAGCAAAACACAATGACAGTATAAAAATATATTTTATAGTAAAAAATACCAACAATATAGTTTTATATAAATATGACCAATACATATTTTTTGAAACATTTTGTAGTTGAGCCAATTGCGTTCAAATTGTTTATATGCTGGCCCTATTACATTGACCTGTAGAGATCATTTACTGCTACAAAATAAATCAGCAAAACCTTTTCAAAAGTACAAAAATAAAAGTTTTATTTGTTTTTAGCGGAATAAAAAATATAATTAAATATTCTTTTCTGCTGATTTTTTTTTTTTTTTACTTTGGTTTATTGTTTAAATATTATCTCTCAACACACAGGCCTCGTGACCTATTCTAGTCTCTCTGGCGATGATTGGTTTTAATTTAAAAGGATTTGGTTTAATAAATACTTTTCGTTTTTTTCATACTTGTTGATTTGGGTCATTGTCAACTCTGTTTTTTCTCGTTGAATCTTGCAAAGGTTGGTGAAAAAATAATGTCGTTTTTCATCTTAAAACGTCAAAAAATATTGTAAATCTGAAATTCGTTCGTAAATTGAAATCTTATTCATCATTTTCAATATTTGTCTTTTTCCGCCTAAGTAGTTCTGGGTATTCTGAGGATAACCTACATTCCAACCCTAACTACATGATTTTAAGGCCTCATGATCATCCGTTTACTGTGATTGAAGTCACTTCTGTTTTCTTTCTCTCACTTCTACTTGTGGAGTCTCTTTCCAAATTTAGGAGCACGGAATCAACCACTCTTTTTCTTGAATCCCGTTCATCTTTTGTCCTTTTCTTCCAGGTTTTTTCTTAAATTCACCCGAGGGGTTATACGGTGGAGCAACTCATTTAAATTAGGGTTTAATTTTAATTTTTGAACCTTCTTCGTATTGGTTTTTCATACTAACGAGGGTTGAATTTAGATATCTTAAATTGACTATTCTTAACCCTCAGCGACAACATGAAACCCTTTGCAAACAAAATGTTGCAAAACACAATGACAAAATTTGTCCTTTTATTTAAAAATTTAAATATTTAACATAATTTCCTTTGCTAAAAATAAAATACCAATAAAAATATTTTTTGATGGTCAATTTGCTTAAAAATTTTTATATAAAAAGATGACATTTTAAATACATATTGATTTCGCCAAAAATATTTTAAAATCATAGTGTTTTGTTTTTATTTGGGGTTTCACTATTTATCCATAGCTGGGACCCTGACAGGTGCTACCCCCCCCCGGGTCAGAGTGGATCTGGGAACAACGCTCCTCAAAATCTCTAATCTCCTGATTAGAACCCCTGCTTCCGGGTGTAGTTTATTGTCATCCCCAGGACTGCATGTCGACCTACAGATTCATAATAAAACAAATCATATTGATGCGATCAACTATCGACTTTATTAAGCAGATATCATAAAAATGTGACTTCTTATTCTGATAGTTCTTGGCCTTCAATTTTAATTAATAAAATACTGTAAACCTGACCCAATCAAGTTTTAATATTGGCAAAAATACAATTTTTTTTTAATCAGTATCACCCCGAGCAAGGTAGTAAAGCCACTAAGATGCAAGGGGTTACAGGGTGTGGAAGAATTAGGAAGAGAAACATAATAATGAGCAGGAAGAGAAAAGAGTAACCAGAAGGGCAATAGATAACGATTAACATTGGATTTAAATTTTGCAGATTAAATTTGGCTGGAAAGCATGGAGCCAGAAGTGAGTTCCACAGGCGAGAAGTGCAAGAAAAAAAACTGTTACCATTGAACTTACGGCTACATCTAGCTAGCTCAACTATAAATTGATGATCTCGACGCCAGTTTAGTACTGCGCTTAAATTCGTAGAGTCTAGGTAACAATTGCTTATCCGAACAATTACCATGAAAGTATTTATAAAAAAAATACACCCTTGGTTTTTAGAGAAGGGAATATTTTAAAAAATATTGTGGTACATCAAATGGTATTGGAGATCCATATTCCCTATTTAGTCCAGTTCAAATCAAATTTGCTTTTGTGTAATTATTACAAAGATAAACATAAAATAATATTAGGTGAGTGAAGAAATGGGATATTAAATATACTATTTTTGTGTGTATGCTGTCAAAATTTATGGTTGCACATTTCTCTCATTAGTTAACAAATGAACTGTACGAAAACTATAGTTTTCTCTCAGTATCAGCAAATGCCCACGGAAAATTACTCCTGTTATAAGCCAACATGGAGTAGTAATGCTACCAATTTTTTTCCCCATATATTTTTCAAGTCTACAATGTTTAATGACCAACTGAGAATTTAAATAAGTAGATTTTGAATTTAAAAACAGTTAAATCTGATCTGCAGCAAAGCAGATTAAAAAAAAAAAAATCAAGTTAAGTTTTAAAAATAAAGCAATCAATACACATACACTTTTAAAGATTGTTTTATTTTAAATTTTTTTTTTAAGGGGTTTCATCCCTAGCAAACAAATTGCCCCCACCAAGATAATGGGGTTACTGAGTGTGGAAGAATTAGGAAGAGAAACATTAATAATGAGTGGAAAGAGGAAAGATTAATCTGGAGGACAGATAACGATTGACATTGCATTTAAATTTTTGCAGATTAAATTTGGCTGGAAAGCATGGAGCTAAAAGGGATTTCCACAAGTCATAGAACATCTAGAGGTTGAATATCAAACTGTTAGTCTAGTACTGCGCTTAAATTCAAAACGTCTAGGTACCATAGCGAAGAGCTCATCCGAACAATTACCATGAAATTATTTATAGAAAAGACACGGGGAGGCAACCTTACGGCGGTGGGTAAGTGACTAAAGCCGAGACGCCAGATCAGGACCAATAATATTGCTGATTCTTCTTTGGATCTTATCAAGAAACTCAAGGTAAACAGCTGGGGCACTGGACCATATGTGGCAGCAATATTCTAAGCATGAACGAATGGTAGACTTATAGATATGTGAAAGAGAAAAAATTGTCTCGCACGACACTATGAACCGACCTTCTTAGCAGCTGTCCGATATAGTCTTTCCACTTCATGTCAGCCACGAATGTTAGCCCGAGAAGGCGCAACAAGTTACTTTCCTGGAGGTTAGAATCAGCCATACTTATGGAAGGCAGAGAGGCTTTCTCAGATGATTAATGAAGAGAAATTTAGTTTTGAAGGCGTTAACATTGACAAATCCTATTTTGCCTCAGTTAACGATGGACTTGAAATCGTTTTGGACATTGACTGTCATTTTGACCTTGTCGGACTGATTAGCCTTACTACAGGAGTAAATGGTTGTGTCGTCAGCGTAGATGCCAAGTTGAGAGCTGTTGTCACCAGGAAGGTCGTTAATGAAAATTAAAAACCGTGAAGGACCAAGGATGGATCCCTGGGGTTGTTGTTATATATATCAAAAGATCTAGATGGTGGCCATTCAGGATAACTTTCTTTTCACGATTTGACTGGAATGACTGGATCAGTTCAAAAATGTGTCTCAGATACCATAACTTTTCAGCTTGTGGAGAAGAAATGAATGCCAGACCTTGTCAAAGGCTTTAGAGATGTCCAATGCTTTAGCCCAGGCTTCAAATTTTTATCTAGAGCATGATAGACACTTTTCCACAATTGTCGTCAGTATATCAGCAGTTGACCTGGAGAAATAATAAAACCATATTGCTTGTCTGAGAAAAAAGCCCTGCAATGAGAGATGATGAACCAATTCAGCATTGATTAATGCAGCCCAAGCTTTTTTTTTTTTTGGCGAAAATTGTGTTGTGTGTTTGCAGTGACACGTAACTTTTCAAAATTTTAATTTTTTGACCCTAACCAAGCGCTTTCTTCAGATCTTTTTTTTTTATCATTTGACCCCAAGGAAGGCGATATACGCCGCTAAGACGCAACGGGTTACAAGGACTGAAAGGGAATGAGACTTTAGTGAAGAGAAAGGACAATAAAGGGACAAGATTCAGGAAGACAAACGATTGTGATTGACACTGCATTTAAATTTTTGAAGATTGTAAGTGGCAGGGAAGCAAGTAAACAGATGTGAATTGCGTGAAAAGAAACTGTAGGAGTAAAAGTGGCGGTTGCATTTAGCTATTTCAACAATAAACGGGTGGGACCTAGATGCCAACCTAGTAGCACGTTTAAATTCATATAGTTGGGGTACCAGAGTAAGATCAGGTACTGAAAATTGTAATTAAAAATAGGAAAATTTGCGCTGGGTACTATATACCCTTGGTTAGTGTTCTAGGGGTTCAGAAAATATTTTAATAACAATCAAAAATAAGAATTATTTTATAAGATCCACTAATTTTACAAATTCAAAAATTCAAATTGAGAACTTTTTCCATTTCGCTGAAACAGACGTTAAACACTTCTTTCTTTATTCCTTTCTTTTTTCACTGAAACCAAGTAGCGCCTCTGGTATGTATTTTCTTTCTATCTGATCAAAACGAAATAGTCCATTATTTATGAGATATTGACAATTTTAATTCAAATTTATACAACCAACAAAATGAGACAAGCACAATTATTATAAGATTGATTTTCCTAATATATTTTCTTATATTTGATTAATTTTTATCAGAACACTCTTGCTGTATTTTGTTTATTTATATTCTTCAGCCGTTACAATATATCGGTGGTGGTAATTAAACATAAACAATTTTTTTAATTCTAATGCCTGAAGTAGAATTTAAACAGCAATTTATTTACAGTTTTACCACTATGTTTTAGTTTGGAAAAGTGTATGTTTGTTTTTTGTTTTTTGTTTTTTATGGATATGTCTTTTTCATAGTAATAGTCTTCTTATTTGAAATGTTCAAAGTAACAGACATATGTCTGATACAGACAAAGATGTCTTGTCGTAGGGAAGCTGTTATGTAGTTTCAATTGTTGGCGTATCTTTCGATTTTCAGCCATTTCGCTTATTTCTCTTGCGAAAGGAAGTCACTACACAGGTCATTTATTTCTGTAAATGGTCAAATTGATTGACTAACACCTATTGCTTTTCAGGTGATGCAAACTTGAATGTTTTTGAGTTTACTCAAACCAACAGCGGTTGGTTGAAAAATTCCAGTACGTCCGCAAATTTTAAGTTTTATTTTAGATTTTAATTTTTGGCGTTTTGTTTTTTGTTTTTTGGTTTTTCTGTTTTTTTTTTTTTCTGCCGTTTTGATAGGTTGATTTTTTAGACGTTTTTGATTTTGTATACTAAATGTTTTATTAGATTTTGAATATTATTACAAAGTAAACTTTTCATCATGTAAATTTGAAATAAGGTTCAAAAAGATTTTGTACATTTCACAACCAAATAGCATTTAAACTCTCTGTTCCTTAAAAAAATATAGGATCCAAGGTCGATTTTTAACGGAGGGACCCGAGTGTTTCCGAGTGTCTAAGCTGGTCTTAGCTGGTCGTAGCTTGTCTAAGCTACTCAGAGTTCGTCTAAGCTAGTCATAGCCGGTCATACCATCACTACGGAACAGATAGTATAATTTTATCTTCTTGAATGGTGTGTGAGGGGGGGGCAACGCAAGGATAGGAGAAAATCAATAAATAAAACATCATTATAAAATACTATATCTGCAGCATCCACCCCACTTTATTTACCAAAAAAATCTGTCAAAAGTATCGGAAGGAAAGCCCTACATAACAGTTATGTGAGCTAATTTGACCGGGGTTGCGCCTTTTGTAATTAATTCGTAATCTAATCAAGGCTTCATTCAGTGGTAGACGTCAGCTGTTCATTTTCAAAGAGTAGGTAGAAATAAAAGGCTACATTCAGAACATGTCTTACTAACAGTTGAGTTACATGATAGGCATTTGACCCGTGACAAAGGTGTTCTACTCACTGACCTGCGATGGTCCAGATGTTTTTTTGGTTTATTTATATTTGATCCAAAATTTAAATTTTTGTTCACCCCACAGAACAGAAGAAACTCCCAAAAAACGTTTGGCTTTTGCTTTTTAACGAAACGTCCTGGTAGTTTTTATATTCTACAATCGTTAAGAAAGCGGCACGGATCTAAAATAATGAAGTTAACTTCCTTTTATAATATTGTGATTTTATTTTTATTTTTACAGTTGAAATGAATAAATTTAGCCGTAAGTTCTATGCTAACAGTTTCTTCTATCGCACTTCTCGCTTGTGGAACTCTGTTCCGGCTTTTGGCTTCCCAGTCAACTTTGATCTTCAAAAATGTAAATGCAATCTTAATCCTTATTTTATGTTTTCTTAATTCTTGTTCTTTTATTGTTCTCACTCCTTAAATATTGTTTTGTTTTAATATATATTCTCTAACAATCAGCAATTTAAAAAAAAAATGTTTTCGTGACTTTAATTTTCTATTTTTCGTTACTTTGATATATAAAAATGTTCTAATAAATATTGTGACAACACTAAAATATTTTTGTTGTATAGAATGGTTATATATATATATATATATATATATATATATATATATATATATATATATATATATATTTCATACATGTTTCATTAAATAATATACACAAGTGTTGTCTATTTATTTGATGTAAATTCTTTTCATAACGTTTGATAAGCTTAATAACATTATCATTAAACGAAGAAAGAAAATCACAATATTGATCCATATTTTTTAATCCAATCTAAGCTTTCGGCTTACATGTTTATAGTTGCTTGGAAATCGTCCATGTAAACAGAAACAGTCTATCATCACATCCTTGTCCGTGTATTGCTTAATATATTGTACAGTAATTGATATCTTTGATAATGGCTTATGTAAGCCGAAAGCTTAGATTGGATTAAAAAATATGGATCAATATTGCGATTTTCTTTCTTATGAAAAGTCTTTTATAAAATAGACAACACGTGTCTATATTATTTAATGAAATCATTTTGAATAAAAATGCTGCCTAATTAAACTAATATATATATATATATATATATATATATATATATATATATATATATATATAATTTAAGAAAGGTCTATCATATCATTCAGGTCTTCTTCCCTTTTTGGAAACGCCAGAACAGTGGAAAAATGTCTTTTCGTGGAACAAACCAATCCGTTTTTATTTCTACTCTCTCGACATTTTATCATCGTGTATTGGGACCCAGCGAAAAATTGAATTTAATACCTCCTACTTCCGGTATAGTGAGAGAAAAATACTCTGACTTGCTCAAAACGAAACAGGCTGCAGAAAACATGGGAAACATTCCAGGTCCTCAAAAACTACCAATTATTGGAACAAGCTGGATATACATGAAGCACAATTTAGGTCTCTAAATCTTAAAATATTACTCTTTTTTTTTTCTTCTCTGTATTAGATTTATTTCTCTCTAGCAAAAACCGTCTTAGAGTTGTGTAATTTATTTTATGTGAGCATTCCGTACATTCTTATATGTGCGTAAGAACAAAAGAATGAATTTATATATTTACATATTAAAATATGTCATAAGAGATTTTTAGTGCCGCGCCATTTAAATAGTATTTTTAAAGCAGGAAACATTTTCTTAATCACAAAGTTCGATACAAAATATCATTTCGATTAAAATAGAAATTTTAAGGTGCTTCGCCCGACGTTTCGTCAGAAGAAAACTTTCTTCTGAAAAACGTCATCAGAAAAAGGTATTGAAATTTTTAAACATTTAAAATGAATTTTTTTATCCAATTTTGACTAAGAAATCGCCTTCCTTATTTTTTTGTTTTACACACACACACACACACACATACATATATATATATATATATATATATATATATATATATATATATATATATAATTGGTATTTGTGCCATAATTCCCCTCTTTTATATGTTTCGTTAAAACGACTGATAAGGTACTGCGATTAAGTTTTTCAATTAACATTTAATTGTTTGTATATTTTTTTTCTTTTCTGGACATAAATTAATGTAGAAATTGTCTGAATGCTCTGTATGTCCGAGAGCTTTCACCTATTCTTTTAGGAATTATCAAGGATGATTTTATGTTTAATTAAAAGTTAAAAATAAAAATAAAATTTATGAAATATTGTTTAGCCATTAACAAGGATGTTTTTATTTTATTTTATTTTTAACTTTTAGTTAAAAATAAAAAAATAACAATCATCTTTGATAATAGCTAAAGGAATAACCGAAAGCGCTCCGATATACAGACTTAGGAAGTCAAACGCACGTGAAGCCTAATTAATCAATGAAACAACATGACTACCAGAATGTCTTTCTTTTTTTTTTTCTCTCTACCTCTCATTCTCTGATGAAGCTTTAATAAAAGCGAAACATTCTGTCAGATTCGATCTATATTCGATCCCAGTTTATTCATATATATATATATATATATATATATATATATATATATATATATATATATATCAGAAAAAACCGATGTGACACGTTTCATCCTTCAAAAAGGCTTCTTCAGACTAAATAATATGGACGAGATCAGGTGAAGCTGTGAACGAAAGACAAATAAAGATCAGTTATGATTATAAATGAGGAGAAACGCTGAAAATGGAGGGATGCTTAATTTTAAATTTCTGACGTCCGATGTGTGTAGATGCACATTCTGATCATTATAACTTCCTATTGTAAGGTTATCTTTATAACATGCACTCGTACTTGGTATAACGTAATTCATATCAGGGTCTCTATATGTGATGCTTAGGCTACTTACCGTAACGCCTGTATAGTTAGTATGAAGACTGACTCCAAAACGACTAGTATTTACCAGTCTTCTCACTGAGACGAGATGCGACACAAGGTGAAGTTTACTGTAGGGAAGCCGAGCGTTTCCACTCGGCCCACTGATCCAAATTTACCCAGCCCTCGCGAAGGCGGGCTCGGATATATTATTTGTCTGTTTTTCTCAGCCTAGTCTCAATCTGAAGACAAAGCCCCGACTGAGTCACATTCTGCCCGAAGAGAGATGTCTTGTCACCTTCTGTCCGAAGACAGAAGTCTGGTCGGTCGCAAGCCAGACAGTGAACTACCTGACTCCAACTTGTCTGTTTTTCTCAACCGAAGACAGAACCCCGAACGAGTCACTCTTCGCCCAATGACGGAGGTCTTGTAACCCTCTGCCTGAAGACAGAGGTCTATTCACGAGCCTGGGACGGACTGCAATTGGTTGTCCGAAGACATTTATGGTTTTTCGCACCAGTGTCTACCAACTAGATGCGACATAGTCGCAAGCAGACAGAGAACAAGCTAGTCTGTTTTCACAGCAGTGGGAAATACTGAGTCATATATATGTTCAGTCGCAAGCCAACTATAACCCTAACTCCATATACAGCATATATAATATATATTGTATGAAGACAGAAGTATGTGGTTGAAATATAGTTTTCAGCCCACTCCAACTTGTCTGTTTTTCATTTATCCGAAGACAAACCCGGACTGAGTCACCCTCTGATAGAAGCGTAAGTAACTCATAAAGCCAGAGATGAAACATTCTAGTCTGATTTCACAGCAGTGTCTCTATACAAGACAATCCGGACTGGTCACCCTCTGCACGAAGACTGCATTTAAGTCAAGCCAGACAGAGAACAGCCTAACTCAACTGAGTGTTGACTTTCACAGCAGTGTCTCTATCGAATATAGAACCCGGACTGAGTTTGCACGAAGACAGAAACTTCCAGTCGCAAGCCAGACAGAGAACAGCCCTAACTAATGTCTGTTTTCTGTCAGTGTCTCCGAAGACAGAACCGGGACTGAGATGTCTCTGCACGAAGACGAAGTCTTCTCAGTCAAACAGACAGAAGAACAGCCTAACACCAAGTCTGTTTTCACAGCAGTGTCTCTATCCGAAGACAGAACCCGACTGAGTCACCCTCTCCGAAGATGTTGAAGTCTTCTCAAAAAAAACAGCCTAACTCCAACTAGCGTTTTTTTCACATGTGTCTCTATCCGAAGACAGAACCCGACTGAGTCACCCTCTGCACGAAGACAGAAGTCTTCTCAGTAAATAACTCCAAGTAATCTGTTTTCACAGCAGTGTCTCTATCCGAAGACAGAACCGGACTGAGTCATTCATTTGAAGACAGAAGTTTCTCAGTCAAACCCAGACAGGGAACTGCCCTAACTCCAACGTCTGTTTTTCACAGCAGTGTCTCTATCCAAAGACAGAACCCGATGAGTCACCTCTATATATATCTCATCATAAACCAGACAGAGAACAGCCTAACTCCAGCTAGTCTGTTTTTTCAAGCAGCAGTGTCTCAACAGAAGACAGAACCTGACTGAGTCACCCTCTGTCCGAAGACAGAAGCTCTTCTCAGTCACAAGCGAAGAGAACAGCCTAACTCCAGCTAGTTCGTTTTTCACAGCAGTGTCTCTAACCGATTGTGAATACCCTCTGCCGAAGACAGAAGTCTTTCAGTCGCAATACAGAGAACAGCCCTTTGTCTGTTTTTCACAGCGATCCGAAGTTAGAACCGGACTGAGTCAAGCTCTGTCCGAAGACAGAAGTCTTCTCAGTCGCAAGCCAGAAACAGGGAAAGCCCAACTTTGTCTGTTTTTCACAGCAGTGTCTCTATCCGGAACCCGGACTGAGTCACCCTCTGCACGAAGACAGAAGTCTTCTCAGTCGCAAGCCAGACAGAATTAAAAAATCCAACTTGTCTGTTTTTCACAGCAGTGTGTCTCTATCCGAAGACAGAACCCGGACTAACCCAAAGACAGAAGCCTTGGAGTCAGACAGAGAACAGCCTAACTTTGTCTGTTTTTTCACTCTATCCGAAGAAAGGAAAGACTCTTCTCAGTCGCAAAGACAGTGAACAGCCCTAACTCCAATGTTTTGTCTGTTTTTTCCGAAGACAGAACCAGGACTGAGTCTCTCAACGAAGGCAGAACTATGCACTGGGTTATCCTGTCTGTTTTTTCATAAAAATACAGAACCCGGACTCTTCTCCACAGAAGTCCAGACAGAGAACAGCCTAAATCCAACTTGTCTGTTTTTCACAGCAGTGTCCCCACCGCCCTAGACAGAACCTTACTGCTGAGTCACCTCTGTGCACGAAGACATTTGTTTTCAGTCGCAAGCCAGACAGAAAAACTGAACTTGTTGTTTTTCACAGCAGTGTCTCTATCCGAAAATACAACCCGGACTGAGTCACCCTCTGTCCGAAGACAGAAGTAGTCGAAAGCCAGACAGAGAACAGCCCTCCAACTCCCAGCAACATGTATTTTTACAGAACCCGGACTGAGTATAACCCTCCGAAATAGAAGTCTAATCAGTCGCATTGAGAACAGTCTAACTCCAACTTGTCTGTTTTCTGATCCGAAGACAGAACCCGGACTGAGTTTGTAAAAGTAAGTCGCAAGCCAGACAGAGAAAGCCTAACTCCATCTTGTCTGTTTTTCACATTTGATATATATCCGATATAGTCATATACAGAAGTATATATATATATATATATATTTACAGCAGTGTCTCTATCCGAAGACAGAACCGGACTGAGTCAGTCCTGTGCGAAAAAAGTCTTCTATCATAAGCCAGACAGAGAACATTAACTTTAATAAATGTTTTTATACAGCAGTTTGTCTCTATCCGAAGATAGAACCGGACTGAGTCAAACTCAGCTAAGTAGACAGAAGTCTTCTTTTTGTCAAAGCCAGATATAGAGAACAGCCCTAACTATATAGATATGTTTTTCTTACAGCAGTGTCTCTATATCCGATAGATATACCCGGACTGAGTACCCCTCTATATAAGACAGAAGTCTTCTCATATATATAGAGAACAGCCTAACTCCAGCTAGTCTGTTTTTCACAGCAGTGTCTCTATCCGAAGATAGACAGATCACCCGGTATATAGTCGCATATAGACAGAGAACAGCCTAAATTTTGTTTGTCTGTTTTTCACAGCAGTGTCTATATCCGAAGACAGAACCGGACTGAGTCACCCTCTGCACGAAGACAGAAGTATTCTCAGTCGCTTTAGACAGATAACAGCCTAACTCCAACTTGTCTGTTTTTCACAGCAGTGTTCTATCCGAAGACAGAAACCCGACTGATATATGCACGAAGACAGAAGTCTTCTCGGTCGCAAGCCAGACTGAGAAATGCCTAACTCCAACTTGTCTGTTTTTCACAGCAGTGTCTCTATCCGAAGACAGAACCTGACTGAGTCACCCTCTGTCCGAAGACAGAAGTCTTCTCAGTCGCAAGCCAGACAGGGGAACAGCCTAACTCCAACTTGTCTGTTTTTTTTAGCAGTGTCTCTATCCGAAGACAGAACCCGGACTAAGTCACCTCTGCACGAAGACAGAAGTCTTCTCAGTCGAAACCAGACAGAGAACAGCCCCTAAATCCAACTTGTCTGTTTTTCACAGCAGTGTCTCTATCCGAAGACAGAACCTGGATCTGAGACACCTTCTCAGTGCACCAGAAGACAGAACCCGTCTTCTATCGAAGACCCTCTGTCCGAGAAATCTTCTCAGTCGCAAGCCAGACAGAGAACAGCCTAACCCAACTTGTCTGTTTTTCACAGCAGTGTCTCTATCCGAAGACAGAACCGGACTGAGTCACCCTCTGCACGAAGACAGAAGTCTTCTCAGTCGCAAGCCAGACAGAGAACAGCCTAACTCCAACTTGTCTGTTTTCACAGCAGTGTCTCTATCCGAAGACAGAACCCGGACTGAGTCACCCTCTGCACGAAGACAGAAGTCTTCTCAGTCGCAAGCCAGACAGAGAACAGCCTAACTCCAACTAGTCTGTTTTTCACAGCAGTGTCTCTATCCGAAGACAGAACCCGGACTGAGTCACCCTCTGTCCGAAGACAGAAGTCTTCTCAGCAAGCCAGACAGAACAGCCTAACTCCAACTTGTCTGTTTTTCACAGCAGTGTCTCTATCCGAAGATAGAACCCGGACTGAGTCACCCTCTGCACGAAGACAGAAGTCTTTTCAGTCGCAAGTCAGACAGAGAACAGCCTAACTCCAACTAGTCTGTTTTTCACAGCAGTGTCTCTATCTGAAGACAGAACCTGGACTGAGTCACCCTCTGCACGAAGACAGAAGTCTTCTCCCAGTCGCAAGCCAGACAGAGAACAGCCCAACCCAACTTGTCTGTTTTTCCCAGCAGTGTCTCTATCCGAAGACAGAACCCGGACTGAGTCTCTGTCGAAGACAGAAGTCTTCTTCAGTCGCAAGCCAGACAGAGAACAGCCTAACTCCAACTTGTCTGTTTTTCACAGCAGTGTCTCTATCCGAAGATTTTAACCCGGACTGAGTCACCCTCTGTCACGAAGACAGAAGTCTTCTCAGTCGCAAGCCAGACAGAGAACAGCCTAACTCCAACTTGTCTGTTTTTCACAGCAGTGTCTCTATCCGAAGACAGAACCCGGACTGAGTCACCCTGCACGAAGAAAGAAGTTTTCTCCAGTCGCAAAGCCAGACAGAGAACAGCCTAACTCCAACTTGTCTGTTTTTCACAGCAGTGTCTCTATCCAAGACAGAACCTGGACTGAGTCACCCTCTGCACGAAGACAGAAGTCTTCTCAGTCGCCAAGCCAGACAGAGAACAGCCTAACTCCAACTAGTCTGTTTTCACAGCAGTGTCTCTATCCGGACAGAACCTGTCTGAGTAATCTCTGTCCGAAAGAAGTCTTCTCAGAAGCCAGACAGGACAGCCCTAACTCAACTTGTCTCTGTCCGAAGACAGAACCTGGACTGAGTCACCTTCTGCACGAAGACAAGAAGTCTTCAGACAGAGAACAGCCTAACTCCAGCTAGTCTGTTTTTCACAGCAGTGTCTATAACCGAAGACAGAACCTGGACTGAGTCACCTCTGCACGAAGACAGAAGTCTTTTTGTGTCGCAAGCCAGACAGAGAACAGCCTAACTCCAACTTGTCTGTTTTTCAGAGCAGTGTCTCTATCCGAAGACAGAACCCGGACTGAGTCACCCCTGCTCCAAGACAGAAGTCTTCTCAGTCGCAAGCCAGACAGAGAACAGCCAACTCCAACTTTGTCTGTTTTTTCAGCGGTGTCTCTATCCGAAGACAGAACCCGGACTGATATCCCACCCCTCTGCAATTATTTCCGAAGACAGAAGGACTTCTCAAGTCAGCAAGCCAGACAGAGAACAGCCTAACTCCAACTTGTCTGTTTTTCACAGCAGTGTCTCTATCCGAAGACAGAACCCGGACTGAGTCACCTCTGCACGAAGACAGAAGTCTTCTCCAGTCGCAATCCAGACAGAGAACAGCCTAACTCCAACTTGTCTGTTTTTCACAGCAGTGTCTCTATCCGAAGACAGAACCCGGACTGAGTCACCCTCTGTCCGAAGACAGAAGTCTTCTCAGTCGCAAGCCAGACAGAGAACAGCCTAACTCCAACTTGTCTGTTTTTCACAGCAGTGTTTCTATCCGAAGACAGAACCTACTGAGACACCCCTAACGAAGACAGAAGTCTTCCGCGAAGCCAGACAGAGAACACCCTCCAACTTTTGTCTGTTTTTCACAGCAATCCGAAGACAGAACCCGGACTGAGTCTTCTCAAAGACAGAAGTCTTCCAGTCGCAAACCAGACAGAGAACAGCCTAACAAACTTGTCTGTTTTTCACAGCAGTGTCTCTATCCGAAGACAGAACCCCGGACTGAGTCACCTCTGCACGAAGACAGAAGTCTTCTCAGTCGCAAACCAGACAGAGAACAGCCTAACTCTGTTTTTCACAGCAGTCTCTATCCAAGACAGAACCCGACTGAGTCACCTAAGACAAAGTCTTCAGTCGCAAAGGACAGGAAACAGCACTATCCGAAGACAGAACCCGGACAACTTGACTGAGTCACCCTCTGCACGAAGACAGAAGTCTTCTCAGTCGCAAGCCAGACAGAGAACAGCCTAACTCCAACTTGTCTGTTTTTCACAGCAGTGTCTCTATCCGAAGACAGAACCCGGACTGAGTCACCCTCTGTCCGAAGAGCACTTCTCAGTCGCAAGCCAGACAGAGAACAGCCTAACTCCAACTTGTCTGTTTTTCAGCAGTGTCTCTATCCGAAGACAGAACCCGACTGAGTCACCCTCTGTCACGAAGACAGAAGTCTTCTCAGTCGAAACATGTCCAGACAGAGAACAGCCTAACTCCAACTTCTGTTTTTCACAGCAGTGTCTCTCATCAAGACAGAACCCGTCTGAGTCACCCTCTGCACGAAGACAGAAGTTTTTCACAGACAGAGAACAGCCTAACTCCATCTGTCTGTTTTTCACAGCAGTGTCTATATCGAAGACAGAACCCGGACTGAGTCACCCTCTGCATGGAAGACAGAAGTCTTCTCAGTCGTGACAGACAGAGAACAGCCTAACTCCAACTTGTCTGTTTTTCACAGCAGTGTCTCTATCCGAAGACAGAACCCGGACTGAGTCACCCTCTGCACGAAGACAGAAGTCTTCTCAGTCGCAAAGCCAGACAGAGAACAGCCTAACTCCAACTTGTCTGTTTTTTCACAGCAGTGTCTCTATCCGAAGACAGAACCCGGACTGAGTCACCCTCTGCACGAAGACAGAAGTCTTCTCAGTCGCAAGCCAGACAGAGAACAGCCTAACTCCAACTTGTCTGTTTTTCACAGCAGTGTCTCTATCCGAAGACAGAACCCGGACTGAGTCACCCTGCACGAAGACAGAAGTCTTCTCAGTCGCAAAGCCAGACAGAGAACAGCCTAACTCCAACTTGTCTGTTTTTCACAGCAGTGTCTCTATCCGAAGACAGAACCCGGACTGAGTCACCCTCTGCACGAAGACAGAAGTCTTCTCAGTCGCAAGCCAGACAGAGAACAGCCTAACTCCAACTTGTTTTTTGTTTTTTTCACAGAACCCGAGTGTCTCTATCCGAAGACAGAACCCGGACTGAGTCACCCTCTGCCGAAGACAGAACCCAACTGAGTCTTCTCAGTCAGAAGCCAGACAGAGGAACAGCCTAACTCCAACTTGTCTGTTTTTCACAGCAGTGTCTCTATCCGAAGACAGAACCCGGACTGAGTCACCCTCTGCCCGAAGACAGAAGTCTTCTCAGTCGTGCCAGACAGAGAACAGCCTAACTCCAGCTTGTCTGTTTTTTCACAGCAGTGTCTCTATCCGAAGACAGAACCCGGACTGAGTCACCCTCTGCACGAAGACAGAAGTCTTCTCAGTCGCAAACCAGACAGAGAACAGCCTAACTCCAACTTGTCTGTTTTTTCACAGCAGTGTCTCTATCCAAGACAGAACCCGACTGAGTCACCCTCTGTCCGAAGACAGAAGTCTTCTCAGTCGCAAGCCAGACAGAGAACAGCCTAACTCCAACTTGTCTGTTTTTCACAGCAGTGTCTCTATCCGAAGACAGAACCGGACTGAGTCACCCTCTGCACCGAAGACAGAAGTCTTCTCAGTCGCAAGCCAGACAGAGAACAGCCCTAACTCCAACTTGTCTGTTTTTCACAGCAGTGTCTCTATCCGAAGACAGAACCCGGACTGAGTCACCCCTCTGTCAACGAAGACAGAAGTCTTCTCAGTCGCAAGCCAGACAGAGAACAGCCTAACTCCAACTTGTCTGTTTTTCACAGCAGTGTCTCTATCCGAAGACAGAACCCGACTGAGTCACCCTCTGTCCGAAGACAGAAGTCTTCTCAGTCGCAAAGGATAGACAGAGAACAGCCTAACTCCAACTCTGTTTTTCAGCAGTGTCTCTATCCGAAGACAGAACCCGGACTGAGTCACCCTCTGTCCGAAGACAGTGCTCGCAAGCCAGACAGAGAACAGCCTAACTCCAACTTGTCTGTTTTCACAGCAGTGTCTCTATCCGAAGACAGAACCCGGACTGAGTCACCCTCTGCACGAAGACAGAAGTCTTCTCAGTCGCAAACCAGACAGAGAACAGCCTAACTCCAACTTGTCTGTTTTTCACAGCAGTGTCTCTATCCGAAGACAGAACCCGGACTGAGTCCCTCTGTCCACTCTGTCTGAAGACTCTGTCCGAAGACAGAAGAGAACTTCTCAGTCACAGGAAAGTGACAGAGAACAGCCTAACTCCAGCATCTGTCTCTGTTTTCACAGCAGTGTCTCTATCCGAAGACAGAACCCGGACTGAGTCACCTCTGTCCGAAGACAGAAGTCTTCTCAGTCGCAAGCCAGACAGAGAACAGCCTAACTCCAGCATCTGTTTTCACAGCAGTGTCTCTATCCGAAGACAGAACCCGGACTGAGTCACCCTCTGCACGAAGACAAAGTCTTCTCAGTCGCAAGCCAGACAGAGAACAGCCTAACTCCAACTTGTCTGTTTTCACAGCAGTGTCTCTATCCGAAGACAGAACCGGACTGAGTCACCCTCTGCACGAAGACAGAAGTCTTCTCAGTCGCAAGCCAGACAGAGAACAGCCTAACTCCAACTTGTCTGTTTTTCACAGCAGTGTCTCTATCCGAAGACAGAACCCGGACTGAGTCACCCTCTGTCCGAAGACAGAAGTCTTCTCAGTCGCAAGCCAGACAGAGAACAGCCTAACTCCAACTTGTCTGTTTGTTTTTATCCGAAGACAGAACCACTGTCACCCTCTGTCCGAAGACAAAGTCTTCTCATCCGAACAGAAAGAACCCAACTTGGACTGCAGTCATCCGAAGACAGGGCCGGACTGCACCTCTGAAAGACAGAAGTCTTCTCAGTCGCAAGCCAGACAGAGAACAGCCTAACTCCAACTTGTCTGTTTTTCACAGCAGTGTCTCTATCCGAAGACAGAACCCGGACTGAGTCACCCTCTGTCCGAAGACAGAAGTCTTCTCAGTCGCAAGCCAGACAGAAACAGCCTAACTCCAACTTGTCTGTTTTTCACAGCAGTGTCTCTATCCGAAGACAGAACCCTCTGACTGAGTCACCTCAGTCTGTCCGAAGACAGAAGTCTTCTATCACCCTCTGTCAAAGTCAGAAATAGACAGAGAACAGCCTAACTCCAACTTGTCTGTTTTTCACAGCAGTGTCTCTATCCGAAGACAGAACCCGGACTGAGTCACCCTCTGTCCGAAGACAGAAGTCTTCAGTCGCAAGCCAGACAGAGAACAGCCTAACTCCAACTTGTCTGTTTTTCACAGCAGTGTCTCTATCCGAAGACAGAACCATACTGAGTCACCCTCTGCATATAGACAGAAGTCTTCTCAGTCGCAAGCCAGACAGAGAACAGCCTAACTCCAACTTGTCTGTTTTTCAGTAAAGTGTCTCTATCCGAAGACAGAACCTGACTGAGTCACCCTCTGTCCGAAGACAGAAGGACTTCCAGTCTGCACGAAACCAGACAGAGAACAGCAACCCCAACTTGTCTGTTTTTCAAGCAGTGTTCTCAGTCAGAACCCGGAAGCCAAGACAGAAATCTTCTCAACAAGCCTAACTCCAACTTGTCTGTTTTTCACAGCAGTGTCTCTATCCGAAGACAGAACCCGGACTGAGTCACCCTCTGTCCGAAGACAGAAGTCTTCTCAGTCGCAAGCCAGACAGAGAACAGCCTAACTCCAACTTGTCTGTTTTCACAGCAGTGTCTCTATCCGAAGACAGAACCGGACTGAGTCACCCTCTGCACGAAGACAGAAGTCTTCTCAGTCGCAAGCCAGACAGAGAACAGCCTAACTCCAACTTGTCTGTTTTTCACAGCAGTGTCTCTATCCGAAGACAGAACCCGACTGAGTCACCCTCTGTCCGAAGACAGAAGTCTTCTCAGTCGCAAGCCAGACAGAGAACAGCCTAACTCCAACTTGTCTGTTTTTCACAGCAGTGTCTCTATCCGAAGACAGAACCCGGACTGAGTCACCCTCTGTCCGAAGACAGAAGTCTTCTCAGTCGCAAGCCAGACAGAGAACAGCCTAACTCCAACTTGTCTGTTTTTCACAGCAGTGTCTCTATCCGAAGACAGAACCCGGACTGGAGTCACCCTCTGTCCGAAGACAGAAGTCTTCTCAGTCGCAAGCCAGACAGAGAACAGCCTAACTCCAACTTGTCTGTTTTTCACAGCAGTGTCTCTATCCGAAGACAGAACCCGGACTGAGTCACCCTCTGTCACGAAGACAGAAGTCTTCTCAGTCGCAAGCCAGACAGAGAACAGCCCTAACTCCAACTTGTCTGTTTTTCACAGCAGTGTCTCTATCCGAAGACAGAACCCTGAGTCACCCTCTGCAGTCTTCTCAGTCCCCAGACAGAGAACAGCCCTAACTGCAACGAATCCGAAGACAGAACCCGGACTGAGTCTTCCGAAGACAGTCTTCTCAGTCAAAGCCAGACAGAGAACAGCCTAACTCCAACTTGTCTGTTTTTCACAGCAGTGTCTCTATCTTCGAAGACAGAACCCGGACTGAGTCACCCTCTGCACGAAGACAGAAGTCTTCTCAGTCGCAAGCCAGACAGAGAACAGCCTAACTCCAACTTGTCTGTTTTTCACAGCAGTGTCTCTATCCGAAGACAGAACCCGGACTGAGTCACCCTCTGCACGAAGACAGAAGTCTTCTCAGTCGCAAGCCAGACAGAGAACAGCCTAACTCCAACTTGTCTGTTTTTCACAGCAGTGTCTCTATCCGAAGACAGAACCCGGACTGAGTCACCCTCTGCACGAAGACAGAAGTCTTCTCAGTCATAAGCCAGACAGAGAACAGCCTAACTCCAACTTGTCTGTTTTCACAGCAGTGTCTCTATCCGAAGACAGAACCCGGACTGGAGTCACCCTCTGCACGAAGACAGAAGTCTTCTCAGTCGCAAGCCAGACAGAGAACAGCCTAACTCCAACTTGTCTGTTTTTCACAGCAGTGTCTCTATCCGAAGACAGAACCCGGACTGAGTCACCCTCTGTCCGAAGTCAGAAGTCTTCTCAGTCGCAAGCCAGACAGAGAACAGCCTAACTCCAACTTGTTTTTTCTGTTTTTCAAGACAGCAGTGTCTCTATCCGAAGAAGACAGAACCAGACAGAGACTGCCCTAGTCACCCTCTCTCTATCCGGAAGAAGACCCGGAGAAGTCTTCTCAGTCGCAAGCCAGACAGAGAACAGCCCTAACTCCAACTTGTCTGTTTTCACAGCAGTGTCTCTATCCGAAGACAGAACCGGACTGAGTCACCCTCTGTCCGAAGACAGAAGTCTTCTCAGTCGCAAGCCAGACAGAGAACAGCCTAACTCCAACTTGTCTTTTCACAGTTGTCTTCACAGCACTGGTCACCCTCTGTCCGAAGACAGAAGTTATCCGAAGAACAGCCCTAACTCCAACTTGTCTGTTTTTCACAGCAGTGTCTCTATCCTCTGCACCCTCTGTCCGAAGACAGAAGTCTTCTCAGTCGCCTGCCAGACAGAGAACAGCCTAACTCCAACTTGTCTGTTTTTCACAGCAGTGTCTCTATCCGAAGACAGAACCCGGACTGAGTCACCCTCTGTCTCTATCGAAGACAGAACCCGGACTTCTCAGTCGCAAGCCAGACAGAGAACAGCCTAACTCCAACTTGTCTGTTTTTTCTGGCAGCAGTGTCTCTATCCGAAGACAGAACCCGGACTGAGTCACCCTCTGTCCGAAGACAGAAGTCTTCTCAGTCGCAAGCCAGACAGAGAACAGCCCTAACTCCAACTTGTCTGTTTTTTCAGCAGTGTCTCTATCCGAAGACAGAACCCGGACTGAGTCACCCTCTGCACGAAGACAGAAGTCTTCTCAGTCGCAAGCCAGACAGAGAACAGCCTAACTCCAACTTGTCTGTTTTTCACAGCAGTGTCTCTATCCGAAGACAGAACCCGGACTGAGTCACCCTCTGTCCGAAGACAGAAGTCTTCTCAGTCGCAAATAGACAGAGAACAGCCTAACTCCAACTTGTCTGTTTTTCACAGCAGTGTCTCTATCCGAAGACAGAACCCGGACTGAGTCACCCTCTGCACGAAGACAGAAGTCTTCAGTCGCAAGCCAGACAGAGAACAGCCTAACTCCAACTAGTCTGTTTTTCACAGCAGTGTCTCTATCCGAAGACAGAACCGGACTGAGTCACCCTCTGCACGAAGACAGAAGTCTTCTGTTTTTTCAGTCGCAAGCCCGGACTGACAGAGAACAGTCCAATTTAACTCCAACTTGTCTGTTTTCACAGCAGTGTCTCTAACCGAAGACAGAACCCGGACTGGTCACCCCTCTGTCCGAAGACAGAAGTCTTCTCAGTCGCAAGCCAGACAGAGAACAGCCTAACTCAACTTGTCTGTTTTTTCACAGCAGTGTCTCTATCCGAAGACAGAACCTGACTGAGTCACCCTCTGTCCGAAGACAGAAGTCTTCTCAGTCGCAAGCCAGACAGAGAACAGCCTAACTCCAACTTGTCTGTTTTTATCACAGCAGTGTCTCTATCCGAAGACAGAACCCGGACTGAGTCACCCTCTGTCCGAAGACAGAAGTCTTCTCAGTCGCAAGCCAGACAGAGAACAGCCTAACTCCAACTTGTCTGTTTTCACAGCAGTGTCTCTATCCGAAGACAGTGTCTCTATGCACGAACAGAAGTCTTCTCAGTCGCAAGCCAGACAGAAATGCCTAACTCCAACCCTCTGTCTCTATCCGAAGATAGAACCCGGACTGACCTCTGTCCGAAGTCTGTCCGAGAAGTCTTCTCAGTCTTCTCAGTCGCAAGCCAGACAGAGAACAGCCTAACTCCAACTTGTCTGTTTTTCACAGCAGTGTCTCTATCCGAAGACAGAACCCGGACTGAGTCACCCTCTGCACGAAGACAGAAGTCTTCTCAGTCGCAAGCCAGACAGAGAACAGCCTAACTCCAACTTGTCTGTTTTTCACAGCAGTGTCTCTATCCGAAGACAGAACCCGGACTGAGTCACCCTCTGTCCGAAGACAGAAGTCTTCTCAGTCGCAAGCCAGACAGAGAACAGCCTAACTCCAACTTGTCTGTTTTTCACAGCAGTGTCTCTATCCGAAGACAGAACCCGGACTGAGTCACCCTCTGCCGAAGACAGAAGTCTTCTCAGTCGCAAGTTTTTCAGAGAACAGCCCTAACTCCAACTTGTCTGTTTTTCACAGCAGTGTCTCTATCCGAAGACAGAACCCGGACTGAGTCACCCTCTGTCCGAAGACAGAAGTCTTCTCAGTCGCAAAGCCAGACAGAGAACAGCCTAACTCCAACTTGTCTGTTTTTCACAGCAGTGTCTCTATCCGAAGACAGAACCTCCAGGACTGAGTCACCCTCTGTCCGAAGACAGAAGTCTTCTCAGTCGCAAGCCAGACAGAGAACAGCCTAACTCCAACTCTGTCTGTTTTCTCAGTCGCAAGCAGTGTCTCTATCCGAAGACAGAACCCGGACTGAGTCACCTCTGTCCGAAGACAGAAGTCTTCTCAGTCGCAAACCAGACAGAGAACAGCCTAACTCCAACTTGTCTGTTTTTCTGCACAGCAGTGTCTCTATCCGAAGACAGAACCCGGACTGAGTCACCCTCTGCACGAAGACAGAAGTCTTCTCAGTCGCAAGCCAGACAGAGAACAGCCTAACTCCAACTTGTCTGTTTTCACAGCAGTGTCTCTATCCGAAGACAGAACCGGACTATCGAAGACAGAACCCGGACTGAGTCACCCTCTGTCCGAAGACAGACCAGACAGAGAACAGCCTAACTCCAACTTGTCTGTTTTCACATTAGTCTCTACCGAAGACAGAACCGGACTGAGTCACCCCTATCCGAAGACAGAAGTCTTCAGTCGAAGCCAGACAGAGAACAGCCCTCCAACTTGTCTGTTTTTCACAGCAGTGTCTCTATCCGAAAACAGAACCCGGACTGAGTCACCCTGCAAGAAGTCTTCAGTCGTAAGCCAGACAGAACAGCCTAACTCCAACTTGTCTGTTTTCTATCCGAAGACAGAACACGGACTCTATCCGAAGACAGAAGTCCCGGACAGAGAACACCCTCCAACTTGTCCGAAGTGTCTCTATCCGAAGACAGAACCGGACTTCTCAGTCTGCCGAAGACAGAAGTCTTCTCAGTCGCAACAGCCAGAGAACAGCCAACTCCAACTTGTCTGTTTTTCACAGCAGTGTCTCTATCCGAAGACAGAACCCGGACTGAGTCACCCTCTGTCCGAAGACAGAAGTCTTCTCAGTCGCAAGCCAGACAGCGAACAGCCTAACTCCAACTTGTCTGTTTTTCACAGCAGTGTCTCTATCCGAAGACAGAACCCGGACTGAGTCACCCTCTGCACGAAGACAGAAAGTCTTCTCAGTCCGAAGACAAGCCAGACAGAGAACAGCCTAACTCCAACTTGTCTGTTTTTCACAGCAGTGTCTCTATCCGAAGACAGAACCGGACTGTGTCACCCTCTGTCCGAAGACAGAAATCTTCTCAGTCACAAGCCAGACAGAGAACAGCCCTAACTCCAACTTGTCTGTTTTTTTCACAGCAGTGTCTCTATCCGAAGACAGAACCTGGACTGAGTCACCCTCTGCACGAAGACAGAAGTCTTCTCAGTCACAAGCCAGACAGAGAACAGCCTAACTCCAACTTGTCTGTTTTTCACAGCAGTGTCTCTATCCGAAGACAGAACCTGGACTGAGTCACCCTCTCCGAAGACAGAAGTCTTCTCAGTCGCAAGCCAGACAGAGAACAGCCTAACTCCAACTTGTCTGTTTTTCACAGCAGTGTCTCTATCCGAAGACAGAACCCGGACTGAGTCACCCTCTGTCCGAAGACAGAAGTCTTCTCAGTCGCAAGCAGAGAACAGCCTAACTCCAACTTGTCTGTTTTTCACAGCAGTGTCTCTATCCGAAGACAGAACCCGGACTGAGTCACTCTGTCCAAAGACAGAAGTCTTGCCCTCTCAGTCGCAAGCCTTCTCAGACAGAGAACAGCCTAACTCCAACTTGTCTGTTTTTCACAGCAGTGTCTCTATCCGAAGACAGAACCCGGACTGAGTCACCCTCTGTCCGAAGACAGAAGTCTTCTCAGTCGCAAGAACAGACAGAGAACAGCCCCGGAACCTCCAACAGAAGTCTGTTTTTCACAGAGAACAGCAGTGTCTCTTTCCACAGACAGAACCCGGACTGAGTCACCCTCTGTCCGAAGACAGAAGTCTTCTCAGTCGCAAGCCAGACAGAGAACAGCCCTAACTCCAACTTGTCTGTTTTTTCACAGCAGTGTCTCTATCCGAAGACAGAACCCGACTGAGTCACCTCTGTCCGAAGACAGAAGTCTTCTCAGTCGCAAAGCCAGACAGAGAACAGCCCTAACTCCAACTTGTCTGTTTTTCACAGCAGTGTCTCTATCCGAAGACAGAACCGGACTGAGTCACCTCTCTGTCCGAAGACAGAAGTCTTCTCAGTCGCAAAGCCAGACAGAGAACAGCCTAACTCCAACTTGTCTGTTTTTCACAGCAGTGTCTCTATCCGAAGACAGAACCCGGACTGAGTCACCCTCTGTCCGAAGACAGAAGTCTTCTCAGTCGCAAGCCAGACAGAGAACAGCCCTAACTCCAACTTGTCTGTTTTTCACAGCAGTGTCTCTATCCGAAGACAGAACCCGGACTGAGTCACCCCCTCTGCACGAAGACAGAAGTCTTCTCAGTCGCAAGCCAGACAGAGAACAGCCTAACTCCAACTTTCTGTTTTCACAGCAGTGTCTCTATCCGAAGACAGAACCGGACTGAGTCACCCTCTGTCCGAAGACAGAAGTCTTCTCAGTCGCAAGCCAGACAGAGAACAGCCCTAACTCCAACTTGTCTGTTTTTCACAGCAGTGTCTCTATCCGAAGACAGAACCGGACTGAGTCACCCTCTGCACGAAGACAGAAGTCTTCTCAGTCGCAAAGCCAGACAGAGAACAGCCTAACTCCAACTTGTCTGTTTTTCACAGCAGTGTCTCTATCCGAAGACAGAACCCGGACTGAGTCACCCTCCGCAAGAAGACAGAAGTCTTCTCAGTCGCAAGCCAGACAGAGAACAGCCTAACCCAACTTGTCTGTTTTTCACAGCAGTGTCTCTATCCGAAGACAGAACCCTGGACTGCACGTCACCCTCTGTCCGAAGACAGAGAACAGCCTTCTCAGTCGTTTTTCACAGCAGTGTTCTATCCGAAAGCCAGACAGAGAACAGCCTAACTCCAACTTGTCTGTTTTTTTCACAGCAGTGTCTCTATCCGAAGACAGAACCCGGACTGAGTCACCCTCTGTCCGAAGACAGAAGTCTTCTCAGTCGCAAGCCAGACAGAGAACAGCCTAACTCCAACTTGTCTGTTTTTTCACAGCAGTGTCTCTATCCGAAGACAGAACCCCGGACTGAGTCACCTCTGTCTCTATCCAGACAGAGAACAGCCTAACTCCAACCCACAGCAGTGTCTCTAACCGAAACAGAACCCGGACTGAGTCACCTCTGTCTGAAGACAGAAGTCTTCTCAGTCGCAAGCCAGACAGAGAACAGCCTAACCCAACTTGTCTGTTTTTCACAGCAGTGTCTCTATCCGAAGACAGAACCCGACTGAGTCACCCTCTGTCCGAAGTCAGAAGTCTTCTCAGCCAGACAGAGAACAGCCTAACTCCAACTTGTCTGTTTTTCACAGCAGTGTCTCTATCCGAAGACAGAACCCGGACTGAGTCACTCTCTGTCCGAAGACAGAAGTCTTCTCAGTCGCAAGCCAGACAGAGAACAGCCTAACTCCAACTTGTCTGTTTTTCACAGCAGTGTCTCTATCCGAAGACAGAACCCGGACTGAGTCACCCTCTGCACGAAGACAGAAGTCTTCTCAGTCGCAAGCCAGACAGAGAACAGCCTAACTCCAGCTAGTCTGTTTTTCACAGCAGTGTCTCTATCCGAAGACAGAACCCGGACTGAGTCACCCTCTGTCCGAAGACAGAAGTCTTCTCAGTCGCAAGCCAGACAGAGAACAGCCTAACTCCAACTTGTCTGTTTTCTGCACAGCAGTGTCTCTAACCGAAGACAGAACCCGGACTGTGTCACCTCTGACTAAGACAGAAGTCTTCCCTCAGCCTAACCCAACTTGTCTGTTTTTCACAGCAGTGTCTCTATCCGAAGGCAGAACCGGACTGAGTCACCCTCTGCACGAAGACAGAAGTCTTCTCAGTCGCAAGCCAGACAGAGAACAGCCTAACTCCAGAGTCTGTTTTTCACAGCAGTGTCTCTATCCGAAGACAGAACCCAGGACTGAGTCCTACCTCTGTCCGAAGACAGAAGTCTGGAGTCTCAGTCGCAAGCCAGACAGAGAACAGCCTAACTCCAACATCTGTTTTTCACAGCAGTGTCTCTATCCGAAGACAGAACCCGGACTGAGTCACCCTCTGTCCGAAGACAGAAGTCTTCTCAGTCGCAAGCCAGACAGAGAACAGCCTAACTCCAACTTGTCTGTTTTTCACAGCAGTGTCTCTATCCGAAGACAGAACCCGGACTGAGTCACCCTCTGTCCGAAGACAGAAGTCTTCTCAGTCGCAAGCCCAGACAGAGAACAGCCTAACTCCAACTTCTGTCTGTTTTTCACAGCAGTGTCTCTATCCGAAGACAGAACCCGACTGAGTCACCCTCTGTCCGAAGACAGAAGTCTTCTCAGTCGCAAGCCAGACAGAGAACAGCCCTAACTCCAACTTAATTCTGTTTTTCACAGCAGTGTCTCTATCCGAAGACAGAACCCGGACTGAGTCACCCTCTGTCCGAAGACAGAAGTCTTCTCAGTCGCAAGCCAGACAGAGAACAGCCTAACTCCAACTTGTCTGTTTTTCACAGCAGTGTCTCTATCCGAAGACAGAACCCGGACTGAGTCACCCTCTGTCCGAAGACAGAAGTCTTCTCAGTCGCAAGCCAGACAGAGAACAGCCTAACTCCAACTTGTCTGTTTTTTTCACAGCAGTGTCTCTATCCGAAGACAGAACCCGGACTGTGTCACCCTCTGCACGAAGACAGAAGTCTTCTCAGTCGAAAGCCAGACAGAGAACAGCCTAACTCCAACTTGTCTGTTTTTCTGTCTATCCGAAGACAGAACCTTTTGCACGAAGACAGAAGTCTTCTCAGTCGCACACAGAGAACAGAAGTCTGTTTTTCTATCCGAAGACAGAACCCGGACTGAGTCACCCTCTGCACGAAGACAGAAGTCTTCTCAGTCGCAAGCCAGACAGAGAACAGCCTAACTCCAACTTGTCTGTTTTTCACAGCAGTGTCTCTATCCGAAGACAGAACCCGGACTGAGTCACCCTCTGTCCGAAGACAGAAGTCTTCTCAGTCGCAAGCCAGACAGAGAACAGCCTAACTCCAACTTGTCTGTTTTTCACAGCAGTGTCTCTATCCGAAGACAGAACCTGGACTGAGTCACCCTCTGTCCGAAGACAGAAGTCTTCTCAGTCGCAAGCCAGACAGAGAACAGCCTAACTCCAACTTGTCTGTTTTTCACAGCAGTGTCTCTATCCGAAGACAGAACCCGGACTGAGTCACCCTGTCTGTCCAGTCGCAAGCCAGACAGAGAACAGCCTAACTTCTGTCTGTTTTTTCAGCAGTGTCTCTATCCGAAAACAGAACCCGCCAGACAGAAGAGAGAACTTCTCCAGCCTAGACAGAGAACAGCCTAACTCCAACTTGTCTGTTTTTTCACAGCAGTGTCTCTATCCGAAGACAGAACCCGGACTGAGTCACCCTCCGAAGTGTCTTCGAAGAACAGCCTAACTCCAACTTGTCTGTTTTTCACAGCAGTGTCTCTATCCGAAGACAGAACCCGGACTGAGTCACCCTCTGTCCGAACAGTCTTCTCAGTCGCAAGCCAGACAGAGAACAGCCTAACTCCAACTTGTCTGTTTTTCACAGCAGTGTCTCTATCCGAAGACAGAACCTGACTGAGTCACCCTCTGCACGAAGACAGAAGTCTTCTCAGTCGCAAGCCAGACAGAGAACAGCCCTAACTCCAACTTGTCTGTTTTTCACAGCAGTGTCTCTATCCGAAGACAGAACCCGGACTGAGTCACCCTCTGTCCGAAGACAGAAGTCTTCCTTCTCAGTCGCAAGCCAGACAGAGAACAGCCTAACTCCAACTTGTCTGTTTTTTTCACAGCAGTGTCTCTATCCGAAGACAGAACCCGGACTGAGTCACCCTCTGTCCGAAGACAGAAGTCTTCTCAGTCGCAAGCCAGACAGAGAACAGCCTAACTCCAACTTGTCTGTTTTTCACAGCAGTGTCTCTATCCGAAGACAGAACCCGGACTGAGTCACCCTCTGTCCGAAGTCAGAAGTCTTCTCAGTCGCAAGCCAGACAGAGAACAGCCTAACTCCAACTTGTCTGTTTTTCACAGCAGTGTCTCTATCCGAAGACAGAACCCGGACTGAGTCACCCTCTGCACGAAGACAGAAGTCTTCTCAGTCGCAAGCCAGACAGAGAACAGCCTAACTCCAACTTGTCTGTTTTTCACAGCAGTGTCTCTATCCGAAGACAGAACCCGGACTGTGTCACCCTCTGCACGAAGACAGAAGTCTTCTCAGTCGCAAGCCAGACAGAGAACAGCCTAACTCCAACTTGTCTGTTTTTCACAGCAGTGTCTCTATCCGAAGACAGAACCCGGACTGAGTCACCTCTGCACGAAGACAGAAGTCTTCTGAAGCCAGACAGAGAACAGCCTAACTCCAACTTGTCTGTCCAGTGTCTCATCCGAAGACAGAACCCGGACTGAGTCACCCCCTGCACGAAGACAGAAGTCTCAGTCGTAAATAACAGAGAACAGCCTAACTCCAACTTGTCTGTTTTTCACAGCAGTGTCTCTATCCGAAGACAGAACCTGGACTGAGTCACCCTCTGTCCGAAGACAGAAGTCTTCTCAGTCGCAAGCCAGACAGAGAACAGCCTAACTCCAACTTGTCTGTTTTTCACAGCAGTGTCTCTATCCGAAGACAGAACCCGGACTGAGTCACCCTCTGTCAAAAGCGAAGTCAGAAGTCTTCAGTCGCAAGTCTCAGACAGAGAACAGCCTAACTCCAAACTTGTCTGTTTTTCTCACAGCAGTGTCTCTATCCGAAGACAGAAACCCGGACTGAGTCACCCTCTGTCCGAAGACAGAAGTCTTCTCAGTCGCAAGCCAGACAGAGAACAGCCCTAACTCCAACTTGTCTGTTTTTCACAGCAGTGTCTCTATCCGAAGACAGAACCCGACTGAGTCACCCTCTGTCCGAAGACAGAAGTCTTCTCAGTCGCAAGCCAGACAGAGAACAGCCTAACTCCAACTTGTCTGTTTTTCACAGCAGTGTCTCTATCCGAAGATTAGAACCTGACTGAGTCACCTGTCCGAAGACAGAAGTCTTCTCAGTCGCAAGTCAGACAGAGAACAGCCTAACTCCAACTTGTCTGTTTTTCACAGCAGTGTCATCCGAAGACAGAACCTGGACTGAAATGTCCGAAGACAGAAGTCTTCAGTCGTCAAGCCAGACAGAGACAGCCTAACTCCAACTTGTGTTTTTCACAGCAGTGTCATCCTATCCGAAGACAGAACCTTGGACTGAGTCACTCCTCTGCACGAAGACAGAAGTCTTCTAAAGTCGAAAGCCGGACAGAGAACAGCCTTCATCCAACTTGTCTGTTTCCGATTACAGCAGTGTTCTATCGTCAAGACAGAAACCCGGACTGAGTCACCTAGGTTACTGGTCACAGAACCCTGCCCCCGCAAGCCAGAAGAGAACAGTGGTTCCAACTTGTCTGTTTTTCTCAAGTGTCCATCCGAAGACAGAACCCGATCTGAGTCAGCTAGTCCGTCTGTCAGTGTCTCTAACCGCAAGACAGAGAACAGCTTGTGAACCTGTTTTTCACAGCAGTGTTCTATCTGAGAAGACAGAACTATTCACGAACCTCTGTTTTTCACAGCAGTGTTCTATCCGTAGACAGAACCCGGACTGTGTCACCTCTGCATGAAGACAGAAGTCTTTAGAGACAGAGAACAGCCTAACTCCAACTTGTCTGTTTTTTCACAGCAGTGTCTCTATCCGAAGACAGAACCCGGACTGTGTCAAGTTCTGTGCACGAAGACAGAAGTCTTCTGTCGCAAGCCAGACAGAGAACAGCCTAACTCCAACTTGTCTGTTTTCAACCGAAGACAGAACCCCTGAACGAGTCACTCTCTGCACGAAGACAGAAGTCTTCTGTCGCAAGCCAGACAGAGAACAGCCTAACTCCAACTTGTCTGTTTTTCACAGCAGTGTATCCGAAGACAGAACCTCTGAGTCACTTCACGTCGCAAGCCAGACAGAGAACTGCCTAACTCCAACTTGTTTTTCTGTTTTTATCGGTCGCACCACTACCTCTGCCTGAAGACAGAACTTAAGTCAACAGTCGACATGTGAGGAAACCCATAATCTGTTTTTCACAATGTTTATCCGGAAGATAACCCGACTAACCTCACGAAGACAGAAGTAAATTATACATAAGAAATAGCCTAACTCCAACTTGTCTGTTTTTCACAGCAGTGTTTATCAAGTATGTCACCCCTCCTGTCCGAAGACAGAAGTCTTCAGTCGCAAGCCAGACAGAGAACAGCCTAACTATACTTGTGAATTTTTTCACAGCAGTGTCATGCTCATCCGAAGACAGAACCCGGACTGAGTCGTTATGGCATGAAGACAGAAGTTTTCAGTCGAAAGCCAACAGAGAACAGCCTAACCACTTGTCTGTTTTTCACAGCAGTGTTCTCTATCCGGAAGACAGAACCTGACCACTTACGAAGACAGAAGTAAATGCAAGCCAGACAGAGAAATAGTTAAAACTCCAGCTTGTCTGTTTTTCACAGCAGTAATGTCAATTTTGACAGAACCCGGACTGAGTCACCCTCTCTGCACGAAGACAGAAGTCTTCTCAGTCGAATGTTAAACTACTAAGTGTCTTTGTATCCGAAGACAGAACCGTACTGAGTAACATCGCAGTCGCAAGCCAGACAGAGAAACAGTCAACTCCAACTTGTCTTACAGCAGTGTCTCTATGTTGAAAAACCTGACTGTGTTGACAAAAAGACAGAAGTCTTCAGCTTAGAGAACAGCCTTTTTGTTTTTTCAAAGCAGTGTCTATTTAGACCCGGACTGAGTTTCACCTCTGCACATTGTTTCTCAGTCGCAAGCTGATTTAAATCAATTACTAATGGAACCTGATTAGTAAAGACAGAAGTTGTTCTCAGTCGTAAGCTAGACAGAGAAACAGCCTAACTCCAGTTTTCTGTTTTAAAGCATGTATATATATATATAACCTATATTGAGTCAAATATTATTATTATAATAAAAGTCTTCGCAATAAACATAATTAAAACTTGTCTGTTTTCAATACTTTGCAGTGTTCTTTTCAGACGATGAGTCACGAAAGACAGAAGTCTGGTGTTAAAATAACAGACAATTTAACTCAAACTTGTCTGTTTTTCCAAAGCAAAGATGGTGGGATCCATAAAACCAGAATTAAAAATGAGTTGTTTCAGAATTAACCAATTAAATGTCATTTACGCCAGGGAACAGCCTAACTCCAATTATTCGTCATCCTCTGTCCGGAATGACAAAGATGGTATCCTGACATAAAAACAAGAACAGCCACCTCCACTAGTGTAATTTTAATTTTGACCTGTCTCTATCCGAAGACACAGAACCTGACCCATCCTTTGCTTTCACGAAAAGAAGTAAAGCCAGATTTCTGTTTTTTCACAGCAGTTCCTTCAAAAAAGGAAATGAGTCAGGTTCAAGGCCTGAAAAATACATTCACAGCAGTGTCTCTATTGAAATAGAACCATTTGTCAACTCTGTCCGAAACAGAAGTCTTATAATCCTTTTATAATAAAATATAATAATAATATTGGTCTAGTGTATTGAGCACTTTTTAAAGTAAATGCTATAAACAGACCAAATTTAACTCCATCTCATTTGAATTTCTCTCATTTGGATATATATATATATATATATATATATATCCGATACAGAACCTGATATATATATATATATATATATAGTCGCAAGCTATAGTGTCCAACTTCTGTTTTTCAATGAAAATAATGCAAGCAGTCTTTCCGAAGTAAAAAGTCTTTCAATGCAATCAGACAGAGAACATTAATAACTTATGTCTGTAAATCTGAAGATATATGACCGAGTTTTGTCCGAAGACAGAAGCCTGTCGCAAGCCAGACAGAGAACAGCCTAACTGATTGATGCAGCATATAAGACAACCTCAATCAGCTGTCCGAAGACAGAAGTCTTCTCAGTCGCAAATTTCTTAATTTTGTTAACTTGTCTGTTTTATAGCATATATCTATCTAAGATATATATATATATATATAAGATATATATATATCGCAAGCCATACAGAGAACAGCCTAATATATATATTTTCATTTATCCGAAGACAGAACCCGATGATATATAAAAGAGACAGAAGTTATTTATATATATATATAGATAGCCTAACCCATTTATCTTTATATATATCCGAAGATAGAACCTACTGGAATTTACGAAGATATATATATATATAGAAAAGCCGCATTAGGAATTTATTTATATATATATATATGTTTTTCACAGCAGTGTTATATATATATAGATATATGAATATATGCAATTTAGTTATATAGATAGAGAACATATAAATAGTCTGTTTTTCAATGGTTATTTAACCCGATATATATAGACATATATAGCCAGACAGAGAACAGCCTATTTATTTATATATATATATATATATAGATATATGACAAGAACTTTATTATATATATATAGACAGAACCCGGATGAGTCACCTGCACGAAGACATTTATATATATATATAGATATATATAACTTGTTTATTTATATATATATATATAGATATATATAATTTATTTATATATATATATATATATATATAGAACATAACTCCAAGTCTTATTTATATATATATATCCGATATAGAACCTGACAATTTATTTATATATATATATATATATATATATATATATATATATATATATATATATATATATATATATATATATATATATATATATATATATATTATAGATATCCAGCTAGTAATCTTATATATATATATAGTCATATATATTAGTCCATGGATGCAATAATTTATATATATATATATATATATATATATATATATATATATATATATATATATATATATATATATATATATATATATATATATATATTAACAGTTATATGCAAGCAGTACTTATTGGAAAACCCAACTCTTGTCTGACAGTCAATATCAATGATAGAACTAACATATTGAGTTACGTTGATGTGAGTTTTGATCTGAGGTTCATATATACACTTTGCGATCGTCAGACAAAGTGATTAATTTTGAAATTTTGGATTTATTTATATTTGCGTATATCCGTTTTATTTTTTTATATCCCCTAACTTTTAACAGCAAAAAAGACAGAAATAAACATGTGGTATATAAATAAATCCTAAATTGAAGCAGTGTCTATTAATCAGTTTGTCTGACGATCGCAAAAAAAGAACAGCCTAACGTTATTGTCTGTTTTAAAAACCCTTGTTTTGTCTACACTCATCATCCAATAAGACTATATATATATATATATATATATATATATATATATATATATATATATATATATATATAATTTATTACACACAACCTTAAAGTGAACTGTTTTTATTCAAACAAATATATATATATATATATATATATATATACAGAGAGAGAGAGAGAGAGAGAGAGATAGATAGATAGATAGATAGATAGATAGATTAGATAGATAGATAATTGAATAATAGTTTTTAGAGGAGGACATAAGATAAGCTTTGGAGTAAAAACTGAAAAGTGAAGATGCTTTTGATACACCTTGATAGTGTCTATTTTTCTTCAATTTATTGTATCTGGTTATATCAATGAAAGTTAACCTATTTGTGCTCGCATAAAACAAATCTTAGTACATTCAGAGATAATTTTCTAAATTCAAAACCTTCTCTGGTCTTTTATCTATATTCCTAAGTAGAAGATTTCAAAAAAGTCTTCGAAACACTTTTCTGTTTTAAATAACGCTTCTATTTCCTGTTTCAATGGATTCAATCATCACTTCCCATATCCTATTTCGTATGGTGTGGAATTATTTCGAATGATATGGTAGGCACTTTCAATTCAGCTAGTATTTTGTCTTCATCTTTTCATGTCGTTTCATATGTTGCTGAGGAATCTGCAATCACACATCTCTACCTTCGTAATATGTACCTTGTTGATTTTCTTAATCACTAGTTTCCTTGCCAAAATAAATCTGATGTGAAAACGAGACGTCTAAAATCATATCTTCCTCTGTTGTCCATAGACTCTTTCTTATATGTGGACCATATATCGAATACCATAGTACCCTTGTCATATATGGACTAAATATCGAATACCATAGTACCCATGTCATATATGCGCTAAATATCGAATACCATAGTACACTTGTCATATATGCACTAAATATCGAATACCATAGTACCCATGTCATTTATGGACTAAACATCGAATACCATAGTACACTTATCAAATATGGACTAAATATCGAATACTATAGTACACTTGTCATATATAAACTAAATATCGAATACCAGTGTGCCCATGTCATATATACGCTAAATATCGAATACCATATTACACTTGTCATATATGGACTAAATAGCAAATGCTTCTATTGGCTGACACAATTGAGTGTCTCACCTATATATATATATATATATATATATATATATATATATAATCAAAATTACATGTCTATTGATCTAGAAGACAGAAAGTTTTGCGAGATCCCTTGTTGTCGAGCACTTCCCATAAGGATAAACACTTTCTTACTAAAATTGAATTTATATAAATCTTTTAAAATTCACGACTTCTTCAAAATATTTACGGGATTGTTTAATAAAAGTGAAACATGTTAGATTTTAAACGTTTTCTATTTGTTCTTTATCTTATCATTCTGTCGAATCCCGATCTATATTCGATCCCAGTTATTATATATATATATATATATATATATATATATATATATGGAAAAGAATCCGATGTGACACGTTTCATCCTTCAAAAGGGCTTCTTCAGACTAAATAATATGGACGAGATCAGGTGAAGCTGTGAACGAAAGACAAATAAAGATCAGTTATGATTATAAATGAGGAGAAACGCTGAAAATGGAGGATGTAATTTTAAATTTCTGACGTCCGATGTGTGTAGATGCACATTCTGATCATTATAACTTCCTATTGTAAGGTTATCTTTATAACATGCACTCGTACTTGGTATAACGTAATTCATATCAGGGTCTCTATATGTGATGCTTAGGCTACTTACCGTAACGCCTGTATAGTTAGTATGAAGACTGACTCCAAAACGACTAGTATTTTACCAGTCTTCTCACTGAGACGAGATGCGACACAAGGTGAAGTTTACTGTAGGGAAGCCGAGCGTTTCCACTCAGCCCACTGATCCAAATTTACCCAGCCCTCATGAAGGCGGGCTCGGATATATTATTTTGTCTGTTTTTCTCAGCCTAGTCTCAATCTGAAGACAAAGCCCCCGACTGAGTCACATTCTGCCCGAAGAGAGTGTTTGTCACCTTCTGTCCGAAGACAAAGTCTGGTCGATCATAAGCCAGACAGTGAACTACCTGACTCCAGCTTGTCTGTTTTTCTCAACCGAAGACAGAACCCCGAACGAGTCACTCTTCGCGCGATGACGGAGGTCTTGTTCCCCTCTGCCTGAATACAGAGGTCTATTCATGAGCCTGAGACAGACTACAATTGGTTTAGTATTTACCAGTCACACCACTACGGAATAGATGCGACATAAGGTCAAGTTGTACGTGTGGAACCTGAGCGTTTCCACTCAGGTCACTGGTCAAAATGTATCCAGCCTCAAAAGCAGCCTCGGATCCAGTACTGGTCCGTTTTTCTCACCCGAGTTTCTATCCGAAGACAGAGCCTGACTGAGTCATCCTCCGCTCGAAGACGGATGTCTTGTAACCCTCTGCCCGAAGACTGTGGTCTTGTCTTTATCGCGAGCCTGGTACAGACTACAATTTGGCTGGTATTTACACAATCCTCCCCACAAGTAATGGATGTGGCACAAGGCCGATTTTTACGTGGGGCTATTGCGAGCCCGCACGCTCGAGTAAATATTCCCCGTAGACATAGACTCGTCTGGGTCCCTCTTTGCCCGAAGGCAGAGATTTTGACAAGCCTATCGCAGCGAACAGCCTGACTACGGTTTGGGTACCAACCACCTTATAACATCGAATGCTGTCGTATTGACTAGTTAATATAGTCACCGGAGTGTACTCTTTACTTCACAACACTGATATATAGATGATATATCAAATATAGAAGTGCTCAATATCCTGAGGATAGAGTAACTTATTCAGATTAAAGTAAAAAAATTCAGATTAAAGTAAAAAAGAAATCATTCATAATTAGGAAAGCTTTTCCAAAAGCGAATCAACGAGCCTTTTGGTGAGAGGTAATGGTTAACGAGCTAGTCTGGTTTACCATTACAGGTTGAGAATTCTGTATCCGAAATTCTTGTAACCGGAAGTGTTTCGGTTTTCAGATATTTTCGGAGTCTGGTATACCAGCTATTTAATTTGAATATAGCATCTTCAAAATAGGGCGCTTTCGGAATGGAACCCAAGCATAAACATATCTCTTTACATTACATAACACAACTTATACATATACCCTAAAGATAGTTTTATATAAATAACATATACACCGAAATTGGTTTTATATAAATTATAATAATTTTTGAGTACATAAAGATACGGATAATAACGCTAGTCATGCTCACACGGATATTTTAAGTAGTGGAATTAAGATTTCACATAAAAATTAATGTTTTGTACTTTCTATACGTGTACAAAAACACATGATCACAGCTTACAAAAAATATATAAGTGCAGGACTTTTTGATATTTTGAATAATATCTTTACTGAGCACGTAACACCATTTAAGCTATCCACGAACAAAGGTGTTGCTGTAACGATCGCTAACAAAAAAAACTGGCGTCAACGTAGGTTACGTAGCTGGACTGGCCCACTTAGGGCAGATGAGTTCATCTACAACAACTGCACATCACCTAGGAACCTTCCAAGTGCTTTCTGAAATTTTCCATGTCAGCACCTGCAAAACGTTCGGATTTTGAAATTTCGGATAAAGAATACTTAACCTGTACTACATAATAGTGTGCGTATAGTACTTGTGACCTTGTGCCAAGTTAAAATGAGCTGAGTAAATAACAACGTAATGGTTCACACTTTCTTCTTTTAGAGAGGCCGTTCTTAAATTTGGTGACAGTTTGTTTGCAACAAACCAAATGAAATTGAGTTCACACATAGCCACAACAATTTAGGAAAAAGAAAATATACCAGTGATACACAAAGGCGTAATAACAACAATAATAATTCCATGAGGCTATACCAGGTATGGCTCTCATGGTTTCTAATCTTAACTGATTAAAGGTGTTAAAATGTACACGTTTTGTCGTGATTAATTAAGGTGGGCTACGGTAAATATCCTGTTCATTATCGCATATTCGTTTCTCAATTGCCTGAGCATAACCAGATGAGCATGTGCCTCATAGGCTGACACATTGTGCATCTCTGTTCATGAGCGGGTGCAATATGGGAACATCATGGCCGAGTGTCAAGAGGGTTGCTTTTTTAAGTTTGAAGTATGAGTAAGCCAATGCGATTTAGGGGTCACATCCAGATACTTTGAAACACCCTCAATCAGAGACCATCTAACCTAAATAGGCTACCTGACCTGAGAGTATTTCTAACCTAAATAGGCTACCCGACATGATAATATCTCTTACTGGGTCCTACTTGCAATGTTATGCTCTGTATTTATCACAATCTGTCAGCATCTCATGTACTATTGGCCGTGATCAGAAGAGTCTTTTACTGACCTTGTGGCAAACTATATGAACCTATTCTCTATATTCGGTTCTTCCTAATATAATTGGTTCTGCTCAAGTCTTCACCGCTATAATGAAATCATATGTGCGGGTATTCTGGTTGTTCGGTTCAGAGAACTGGGTTGCTTGACTCACACGTCGAAAATGACGGGAAAGTCGATTATTTCATATATTAGGTTGAAAAATAATTAATTTCTGTTTTCGTTTATTAACTTTCTTCTTCAAGAAATGAAGTGCAATTACATTTTATTAAATTATATATTTAACTGTCTTTTCTAAATATCGGCATATGGTAGACTGCGTTGTGTTTAACATCTTTGTTATTTGCCGAGTTCTTTCCCGTGGATTGCTTTTCACTAACGCCTTTAATATTCGTGATCTAGAGTGCATAATCTATAGGATTATGAAAATAAAATTGAAGAAAAAGATTACTTCTAACTGCAGTGTCTATTGTGCAACTCCAACCGAGTTTGTATCGCCGAAAAATAAATGCAAAACTTTGAAACAGGTTGTAGTCAGTCAATTGAAAAATGCCAACTCGTCTGCACAAATCTAAACCCAGTGTCTCCCTAACCTTAAAGAAATATACATAAAGGTCTCACCTAAAGTAGGAACTACATGCCAGCTTCTCTAAGTCTGTGCGCTTGTACTTTCTTTTCTCTTGTAAACTGTGAATACTGAAATTTGTTAAAAGGCATGAACTTTCTCTATCTCAGATCTGTGTTCATTTATATGAACATCTCGAGCCATATAACTGTTTGCGACGAAAAAACAGAAAATCAACTTACAATTTTACATGCAAAACATTGTTATAAAAATGTACATAAATTGCAATTTTATTTTCTATCGCAATTATAGGAGCTTTTATTTACTATACTAATTGTAACTACGACTAACTGATAAAAAGGCCCCAATAAGACCAATCTGAAATATGATAGCTACTAACGAGGGAGCCGAAAGACTACAAAAAGGCTTTGTCTACGAAACGCTGGAGCTGGGTTGCTGAATCAGCTAAGTGACAAAATTTATATTTGTATAAATCATATAAATATATATATATATATGTATGTATGTATGGGGAAGAGGTTATAATTGTTCCAACGAGAGAAAAGTGTATATATTAAAAAAGAAGAGAAAACGCAAAAAGTTTTTTGGTTGTAACGTGGATTTTTTCAAATATATATTGTGCTTTATTTTCTATAAATATAATATATATTTTTAACAAATATAACCTCTTATATATATATATATATATATATATATATATATATATATAATATATATAATATATATTGTATGTGTGTATGTGGTTGAAATATAGTTTTCAAGTATGCTATATTTATAGGTTAAAGTGCTCACTATCAAGGATAGAGCGTAAGTAACTATAAAAGTGAACATTCTAGTCTGATTCATGCTCATACACAATCGTTATGGCCTGACGACTGCATTTAAGCATGAAACAGTCGCCACTGAGTGTTGACTTCAATGTCCACTTATATAATATTATTTGAAATTAAAACATGTTAAAAATCGCTACATAATGTCAATTTTGTTTCTCACACCTCAAACGTGTCTCCTCGGGCGATGTTAAACTACTAAGTTCGCCAGTAGATTAACATCGCCCGAAATTTATATGATGTTGAAAAAAAAATTGACATTATGTAGCGATTTTAACATGTTTTACTATCCTAAAATAAATAATATTTAGCTCTACTCTGTATTGAGCCCTCATTTAAATTAAATGTTACGTACAATGGAATTATGCTCCATTTGTTCTCAGTTTACTTGTGTGTTTGTGTATATATATATATATATATAATTATTATTATTATTATTATAAAAGATTATATTGAAATCGTTACTCCGAAGCTTTCACATTTCAATACTTTGAGTGTTCTTTTTCAGGCGATGGTTAGTTACTGGTGATTAAAATGATTCTTAAGGCAATTTAGAAACAAATTGTTTCCTCTTTTCCGAAAGTTAAAGATGGTGGGGAAGCATAAGATCAGAATTAAAAATAGACTTGTGGGTGTGTCTTAATTAACCAATGAAATGTCAGATTTACGCCAGAAAGAAAGCGGAAACTCAGAAGGTGAAGGACAAATGTATTGTCTATATTTTTCGCATTCGTCAACGATGGCCTGTCTATGCTCCAGGTTATCCTGACATAAAAAAATAACTCACCCACCTCCACTAGTGTAATTTTAATTCTGACCTTATGTCCCCCACCGCCCCATCCTTTAACTTTCATAAAAGAGGTAAGAATTTGTTTTTGAATTTCCTTCAAAAATGATTTACATACCAAGGCCTGAAAAAATACATTCCAAGTATTGAAATATGAAAGCGTTTGTGTAATGATTTCAACATGTTTTTCTTATAATCTTTTATAATAAAATATAATAATAATATTGGTCTACTTTGTATTGAGCACTTTTTAAAAGTAAATGCTATAAACAGTAAAATTTTACTCCATCTGTTCTTTCTCTCATTTGGATATATATATATATATATATATATATATATATATATATATATATATATATATATATATATATATGCTGTCAGTGGAAGCCTGAAAGTAATGCAAGCAGTCTTTGCAGTAAAAAAGTACTTGATATCAGAGTGAGAGCATTAATAGAATAAATACATATATGGATTTTGTCACCCATCTGATTGATGTTAACATCAATCAGCTAAGTGATTAATTTCGTATTTTGTTAACATATATATATAACAATTTTATTACAAAATATATATATATTTTTTTACAATTTTATTATATATATATATATATATATATATATATATATATATATATATATATTATTTATATATGCTCGGTACTTATTGGAAAGCGGTCAATGTCAGTGATAGAACTAACATATTTAGTTGCGTTGATGTGAGTTTGTGGCACTAGGTTTCACGCTCTTTGCGATCGTCAGAAAAGTGATTAATTTTGGATTTATTTATGGTTGCGTATATCCGTTTAATTTTTTTTACTCCCACTAACACAAAAAAAACTATATACGCAACCATAAATAAATCCTAAATTTCAAAATTAAGCAGTTTGTCTGACGATCGTAAAGGGCGTGAAACCCAGTTTAATTCAATGATTTAATTCAGTTATGTGTATCACTGTAACCGGGACCTATAACGCTTATAATTTTAAAGTTATATTTAAGCTACTTTGATGAATATATTATTATTTCTACTGTAGAGAATTAACCTTTCCTGGATACTGTCACTTATGCAATGCTAAGCTTAGTAAATTCCGTCACATTCTTCAACGATCTAATGAAGAACATTCTCAAATCATGCAGCTGATCTCTCTTCTGATCAAACGCTAATAGTTCAATGAGGAAATAACTGGCTTATTACTTTTAAATCTTCAGAAACAAAGCTACTATTATTTAATCTCCAACGTTCAGAACCGAAGTTTTCTTCAGTCACGGTGAATAGTTGTACCCCCTATGACTTCATGTTTTGAACGTCTGTTGAATTTCAAGTTCACTCCAGAACTAAGGTAGAGCTAATATATACAATTCATTGCCAAATATAGTGGTAAAATGATCGGCTTATTCTATTACTCCAGGAAGTTTAGTTCCTTTATCTTTAGTCCAAAAATGGAGCATTGCTGCCATATTTGAATTGCGACTATTCAATCATTACTTTCCATTCTTGATAGTGTAAAATCGTTTGGGTAGCCTTGCGAGGGAAGATTTATTTTCCACTCTCCGACATCTTTTCCACGGACACAACGTCGCAAACCAAATGTTCAGATAAGCTCTATTCTTTAGTTCCACCAGTTCAGACCTTTGCAACCAGGACACGCAATGCTACTTCCACGGAGTCAAATCACCCTCATTTCCTACGTGTTCTAAATATAAGAAGACAGTCCACTCGGAGTGAATTTTCCACAAGAATTGCCACTTCCCTGAACAGCTTAATCTTGATCGCTTCAAATCAAGGGTCAATTCACTTCCTACAATCTTCTCCCACACTTCATCCATTTCAACTGAAACCTTCTACTTTGGATGGCTATGAAGTCTTATATCGGGTGAAATTTTAATAAAACATTATGATTTCACACAAAGATGAAGCTCTTGCAGTTAAGCGAAATCAGAAAGGTGCGTCGAAGCATTTTTTTTAAACTTATCAACCCATGCAAGGAAATAAAGCTACTAAGACACAAGGGGTTACTGAGTGTGAAAGAATTAGATAATGGAGATCAATAGAAGAGTAATCATGAAGACAATAGATAACGATTGACATTGCATTTAAATTTTTGATGATCAATGTTGGCTGGAAATCATAGAAACGGGAATGAATTTCAAAGCGAGAAGTGCGAAAAAAGAAACTGTCAGCATAGAACTTACGGTTGAATCTCGCCAATTCAATTGTGAATTGATGAGACCTTGTTGCCAATCTAGTACTGCGCTTATTCATAAAGTCTAGGTGCCATAGCGAAGAGAGATATTTATTTTTGAAAATACAAAATGTGGCACAAGGCCAAACTGGGGAAAAGGACGGTCTTGTTCTGTCTTAAATTTAAACTTAGCTAGCCACAATCAGTGACCCAAACATACTACAATATTCCTAACACCAAAACAACACATTCTTAATTACCATTCTTACTACAACCACCATAATGCCTCAATGTCTCTATAAAAAACTTAAATAGTCCCCATATGTACAATTCATGTTTAATGGGGGGGGCGAATAAATAACAATTTAAAATCTAACTCCCATGTGTATTTACAATATGAAAAATATACCTACATTCGAACAGTTATCATGAAAGTATTTATAGAAAAAGCAACTTTACGGCTGTGGAAAAGTGACTGAAGCCGAGATGCCAGGTCAGGACCAATAATATTGCTGATACTTCTTTGGATTTTATCAAAAATCTCTAAATATACATCAGGAGCACCGGACCATATGTGGCAGCAATATTCAAAACATGGATGATTAGTAGACTTAAAAATATGTAAGATAGGTTCAGAGGAGAAGAATTGTCTTACACGACACAGTGAACCAACTTTCTTGGTAGCAGATCAAGCTGTTTTTATTTTTAAATTTTCTATTTAATTTAGAGATGATCTCAGACGAATCATTTCAGCTTCAAAGAGCTTCAAAGGATAAATATATTTGCTGAATAGTGTTCGAGTTCATGTAAAGATCAGGATTTCGAATGTTGAAAAATATTAAGGTGATCAAACTAACCCCATCAGCTTGGAAAACTGGCGCAACACAGTCATCCTACACAGAATCTTGTTCAGTTTGGATTTATGTTGGAATACATTAAATAAATATCAATAAACATTGGTATAATCCATGTAATCCATTTATAATCTATTAGTAGTTGAGATAGTTACGTGTATATCGCCAGTGAAAATGATTGATATTCGAGCCCAGGCAACAGCTAGGATTTCGAGTGTTAATTTTCAAGGCAGGCACTTGGAAGACTGATGCAACACAATATTCGAGTACACGTTTTCCGTCATTTTAATCTATGACGAACAAAACTATGCTAAACTATAGCTTAATTTTGTAACAAGCCATAATTACCACCAAATATTTATACTAAATGATTATTTAACGTGATATTTTTTTATGCTGAAAATATAATTTTCAGGGCAGGAATACAAATGAAAAACAAATTCTAAATCGTATAAAAACAATTCAGAATTCACTAAAATTGATCATATGAAATATAGCGTTTTAGTCCATTTACCTTCTATATAAGCCATTTTATTTTTAAATGTTTCCATGTTGTAAATTTATTTTCCCACAAGTGCAAAACAGTTTCCCCGCTAAAACATATGGTTTTTTACTTATATAGGAACCGAAAACCCAATCCTAAACAGGAAACAAGCGATAAAACTCTACTCCTGTTCAAATATATATATATTTGAAGAGGAGTAGAGGTTTATATATATATATATATATGTGTGTGTGTGTGTGTGTGTGTGTGTGACGCTTTTCTATGAAAAAACTTGAAAAAGCCTGTAACGATTATGAACATCCAAGAAGATACGCTCATTTTAAAAATCTCACTGCGTGAAACAGTTTGTTGATGGGTAAATAATCAAAAAAATTATTTTTATATCTATTAAAAAAAAAAATATATATATATATATATATATATATATATATATATATATATATATATATATTAATTAACTGTGGGTAAAGTATCAGAGCTGACTGAGCTCTTTGGCCTTTGCAAGGTCACCAGTCTAGTAAACGAATAATTATGAATTCAATATCATGAAGGATGCAACGGCAAATCACCGTCAACCTTTTTCAACAAAAGACATTGCAATTCATAGTGTAAACATATAGCGTGGGGGGGGTCATTCTCAGTCTTTCACTGACCTGAAAAATCAGCTCACGTTGTGTTTCCATTTCAGTTTGCATCGGTGTGCACAAAAACCAGAAATGGCTCACAAGAACTCGGGGGTTGAAAATATCGCCACGGCGAAAATGAAAAGGCGAATCCTGTTCCTATTATATAGGTTATTTATTCATAGATTCATTTCATGCGTTTGAAGGATGACGAGCAGATGTGACTTGGGACAACTTTAGAAGCTGTTGGATCCTTCCATGACAGACTAACGAACCACATCTTCCTTTCGGCCAGCTAGAACTCCATCTGTCACCACTTCTCTGTTCACCTCTACAAAACAATGTGCGTCATGCAGTCCATTAACGTGTGGCTTGAAAAGAAATGTCCGTTCTAACTGTGACTTTACTTATATAAGTAAAAGTGGTACTTGAATCTGAAAGCTTTTATTTATTTATCTATTACTTTCACTTCTCTTCGACCTACGTCTAGACAGCGAAATGACTGCTTTGAATATCTTTCTTTCAGACATTATTGTCTACGCAGTCATAAAACCCGGCTAAGATAGAAAAACGGTCGCTCTTTCATGTCACGGGATATTTTGATTTCTGATAGACTTAGAAATCAGCTAAAAACCATCTATTACATCGCACTAAATTTTGAGAAATATCTCAACATCAATGAAGTTTAATTTGTCACAGGGAGATTGAGAAACCACTTTTAAATATGCAACATTAATTGTACTAAGGATGATGTAAATTTGCATACTCGCATTTAAGGAAAGAATTACTTTTTTGTCATTATCTTCTACATTCAATTTTAAGCAATTTTATCCTGTGTATAAATTGTTGAAATGTAGAAACAATTACATAAGGTTTAGACAATTGAAAGGAAGAGGGTGTGGTTCTGTTACATTCGACTTTAATGTTTCCTTATAAGGAAACGGCTAATATATTACATATATTACTACTGATATATAAAGTCTATGGTTAGGAACACCAAAACAGATCAAGAGACTAGAGGGATTCGGTTGGAGGTTCTGAACAACTTTTTAAACTGTGTCACATAGTTTATACAGCTGAACCTCAACAGAAAGCTGTAACAACGCGAGTCTATGCCTTTGCATCATTTTCTTTTATTTAATTTTAGCAAAATTGCCTCCCTCACAGAACCACTAGTAATGTTTGCAGTTTGGGTTCCATTTTTGTACATTTAAAACATCTGAATAATCAATGTTAAGTTTTGGAACTTTTTGCCCCAAAACCTTTTTTGCAATGTTGCATTATGTTTTACAATCAAAACAGAAAACTCAACTTTTCAACCCTTTTAAATTATTTAATTTCGCCAAAAAAGAACTATTTTAATCTAAAATTGACCTCTGATGACTTGAAGGTCAGTATCACCTATCCTGTCATCTATCCTGTTCAAGTTACCCCCGCCCATATACCAATTTATCTCCAAGAACGCAGCAGTCTGGTTCCAATACAGTCTCATACAGGTCATAGACTAATTCTACCTCTGATGACCTGTGGTGCCACCAGAGGTTGATTTCGATCTATCAGTTGAATGGTTTCCACGGGTAACTTCACATAGTATGTCAAAGCTGGATACCTATTGAGTCTTCATAACAAAAATTAGGCTACGATTTCTGTCCTTTGAGCAAGATCGTGTGGGAACACACACACAAACAAACAAAAGCCTCCAAGATGAAATGAAGGGCCAAAAGATTTAAAACAGCTACTTAGTAACGTTTGGCTCTTTCCATCACCTGAATAACAGTGGCTACGTGACGTAGAATGGAGTATAAAAGTACTGGAATTACTATGTGGGTATATGTTCCCAGGCACACCCAAGAGCAGTACATAACCGAGTTTCGTTTGCTGGATTTGGCTAGACTGAAATTTTCTGAAATGCCACACGCCCTAAACATGGTCAACGGGATTTAAATCTGGTGAGAGCGAGAGGCAATGTTGTACTTGAAACAATGTTCCTGGAACCATTTTTTTTGTCTTACACACTTGATGCATTATCATGTTGAAACAGTCACTACTGGGAAATATATTTTGATGTGAAATCTGTGAAAACAGACTCCAGTTTTACTAGTGGCCTCCGAAATTTCAACAAAACATACCCTACACAATTACTGATTCACCCATAGCTTGAACAACACTCTGCTGTCTTCGTGCAGTCTTCTCGATACACGAACTCGACCGTCTGCGTGGAATTCATATATTCTTACTTTACTCTTGCAATTGTCACCCCAGAAACAGAGTGACCCATTTTCTGTCTCCAGCAATCAATGACACCAATACGTTCCAACGCTTTTAAATCCCATTATTGTTACAAATATAACGCTCTCTCTCTCTCTCTCTCTCTCTCTCTCTCTCTCTCTCTATCTATCTATCTATCTATCTATCTATCTGCCAGTCAGTCTCCCCACCCAAGTTGTGTCTATTTTCGAGATCTGAGGAAGTTTCCAAGGAAATAGATTGAAACGTCTGTCGAATCGAAGGAATCATGTGACAAGAAAAATAAAGCGATGTGTAGGATAGGTAAAAAAAGTGCCTGTTTATAATCACAAAAATTATGCATTTATTCGATTAGGGTTACAATTTTCAGTATTAACATTTCTTGTTCGGTAGCACTGTGTTTTTCCTGTCTGTCGGTCACTTCTCGTGTGGTAAACCATTCCCTCTTCGTTCGATCAGTAACTGTTTTAGTACAAACTGGGAAACTGTTGCTAAAAGTTGTCTTCAGTTTCCCCCGAGTGTTCAACATACAGAAATTAAGTTGAAGAATCTTCTATTCTTGGCATTACGATAAGTGCACTTCACAAGAGCAGTTGAGAAAAGAAGTGGTAATTAGTTTGTTGGCTTCCGGATACTTCGCCTCAACGACAACTGCCAAAAGGGCAACATCGATTAGTTTATATTTCGAAGGCGTAGTTGGAACAGAATAATTGATTAATGATCCATAAGTCCTAATCAATCATTTTCCTCACTTTTCACAAATTTGACTTGATCAATACCCTGTCCAGTTCCAATGTTGCTACTCGGCTATTTCATTCGTTCAGGTCTCCCTCACTACTACCATCATAGCGAGACTACACCTTTTAATGTTATCAGATAATTCACTCAGGACCAATTAAGGCTTTTGTTGAAAATTATAATACCCCCTAGCGTCAATATTATCGATATAAAAAAAAAACAGGCGTCATAATGTTCTTACATTGTTATCAATTTTCTATTTAAATGTAAATTCACTTTCCAATCTCACCTCATTTACGTTCCGGTCAAGTAAATGCACAAACCTCACGAATAAATAGCTTTCGTTATCTAGTGAAACTGGGAAGTCCATCGTGTGTTATACTTTGACTCCTGCCAACCAACCGACTTCCAGGCCTTGTGTAAATATAATTGAGTTTCATTTTTCGAGACTCAATTATACAGGATAGCCATCAAGTTTGGATACATGAATTTGAATTAAAACGCCAGCTTCACCGAAGACTGTGTGTTGTTCAGAGACGATGATTACGTGAACGGTGAGGTTAACCGACAGAAGGTTGCGTACTAGTCGCAAAACAACGTTCGATGGGTCGTCCAAACAGTAAGGAACACAACAGATTAAGGTATTGTGTGCATTGTGGAAAGCTTATATGTTGGGACCGTTTGTTTTTATGGTATCGTAACTGATGAGACATAGTTACTGCACCAGATTGAAAGCTTAAGTAAAAGCCCCAAACCCACTTTTGAGTGGTTCCAACAGGAAGGAACTGCTGCCCATTACGTCATGGCAGTAAAAGACTGACTGAATGATAATTTCCCTAACTAGATTGGAAGATTTAGCCATATAGAATGGGCCCCTTGCTCACCAGATATTAGTCTCCTTGATTTCTTTGCGGGGGGGCATGCTAGATGGTGAAGGTGTATGGGTGTATTTAGACTTTACCAGTTTCTCTTGTCTCCTTTTCTTTCCAAACTTATTTCAAAATCAAAGATTTTTACTTGTATAATTAAGATAATCTCGAGATATTCCTAGTCTACTTTCAAAATCCAAATTACCTAAAACGGTCTTCCAGGCTTTCACCCTGCAGGATTAGCCCTGTTCCGACCGGTCACCAATTGTAGATTTCACTTACCTTTAAAATCCACACTAGAAATTGTGTCACACACTACACTATCACAGCTACACTGCCTCCTTATCTATTACAAGGTGAGAAAAGCGAAACTATCAAATGTAATGCTGTCTATAATTTGGGGAACACTTCACTTTATTAAAAAAAAAAGCTTGAAGAAGAAATACATCAGCTTAGCACAATGGCAAAATATGTTTTAGTCTTAGCTATACGTTTGTCTGGTTTTTAAATACATGTATAAATGAAAACTATTTTCTCTGAAAATTGTGTTGCTGTTGCCTAAAAATGCGAGAAACATCGTCAATGGTTCTACTTCATACTTTCACTGTTGCATTGTAAAAGAATTGTTACCTGGCTGTACTGGCCAGTCTTCGAAAAAGCAAGAAACTGCCATTTACTGGAAATAAATGATTATAAAGACGCTGACATTTTGGCTTGGATCAGATACTCTGTAGTACGGACTAAGCTAAACAACACCCCCAACATAGTGTATAATAAATTACGTTACAGAACAGTTCGTATTGTACGCTACACTGGATTGAAAATAACACTAAGCGCTAGTTTGCTTATAGTGCAAACGCTAAGGACTGATATTTCAGTGTCTTGAAAACGTATATATACGTCTACAGTAGACAATATAAGCATCGTAAAGGCGTATAAGTACGTCTACAGCAGTAGAAGTGTTAACTATAAATCCTAGCTTTTCACCTGCATCACTTGCTTCATTAAACATTGACCGTTGTTATCAGTACACCAAAGGAAGTTCGATGTCCTAATTGAATATTCTAACGAGGGGCTCTGTGCAACATTGACCTGATTACTTCATACTTAGCGATAGATCAGTGATGACACCATCCATAACAAATCGCATTTGTACCAATACCAGCCATAACAAATCGCACAAAACGCATCTTCATTTATATTAATCAAATTGTGAAAAATGATTCTCTGATCACAGTCAAATCTGGAATTTCGTGTTCGCTGACGGCATGTCCTGCATACATATCATTCATAGAAAAGGTACTTTGTCGTAGCTTAATGGTTAGCCAGCTGGGCACGCAGATAATTATTACAGGGTGAGTTTGGGCCTCATAAGGAAATTAAACATAGAATAAACTGTGGTGAGTTTAGTCTCGTCCAACACCGCAAATTGCTACGAAAACAAAACAGTAACCTAAAAAATTGTCAGCTCGAAATCTTTATATGGATGATATGCATGACATCAAACCCATTCAGAAATATATAAAGTGCCATCTGTACACAAACGCTTTCTCAAACCAATGAGAAAAAATAGCTTCCATCGAATGAAACCTTGTGGACTGGCGCTACAGAATCACAAACAATGAACTGTAACAAATAATATAGACCATATTCACTTGAGGACTACCAACAGCAGCAACAACTAAAATGGATAGCACGTGTAACTCGAAGAGAAAATAATGACCTAATCAAAATCTTGACACCAAATAAAAGGTTAGGAAGGAAACCCCTATCACTACTGGAAAGAGCGATAACAGCTACTAGGCTTGAAAAATATATTTTCCTAAGAAAAATTGTTTTAATAAAAAAATTTATAAATTTAAACCGAGGATGCTCAGTCAATGAATGTTAAATGTTTCCTTATAAGGAAACGACTAATAGTACCATTACCAAGAATGTAGCCTTGTGCCAAAAACTAAACTAAATTTACTAGACATAACAGAAATGTCTTGTGATATAACGGCAGTCAAGTAATTTAGAAAACTATCTGTGCTATAATTTGGATTTCCATTGCTTGACCAACATGCTAATAGAAAAGGCTTTCTTAGCCTGGAAAAAAAGTTTGTTTTGTGGTTCGGAACAGAAAAAATAGATTTTCTTGCTTTTTCTTTCCACCATCCATACAGTGTGAAGAAAGGGATTGCCTGGTGCTTACAACACCAGGCAAAAATCATAAGTGGCAACTGAGACACAAGAAATGATCAGCATCAAGCGTACCGTTCAGAATAACGACTACCCTGCAAACATAACATCAGCGTCTACAGGTGGGAACAGAAGGACTAAGGAGAAAACCAGAAAATTGCCATGATCTGCCTACTTTAAGTCAAGAGATTATCGGAAAAGATTCAGAAGATCTGCAGTCCATACAACACCAGGAAAATATTCAGAAGTAGCTCCACTCCGTGGAGAAATCTCTGCCTAACACGAGGGAGAACATGACCAAGAACTGCATGTACTCCATATTTTGCAGTTGTGGCAAATAATATAACAGTGAAGCAAGCTTCCCTATAAAAGTAAGGCGAGAGTAACACCGAAAAACTGTACTGAGATGCAAAACAATGAAATCGGGTATGACTGATCTTGTATGGAGGGATAAGGGTGGTTATCAGCTCTTGTGGCATGAAGTGAAAATACCGGACAAGGAAGAACACTGGAGAGTTAGACGTCTGAAAGAGTCAACGCATATGCTAGGTTATGAGGACCTCTTTAGTAGGCCTAGCTTAGAAATAAATACAATATGGAAGCCGTTAATAAAAGAAAGAAAGACAAATGACAGCAAGTCTTCAACAGCAGTAGCAGCAGACAAACATAGCAGGCAGCAGTAGCAGCACTAATCAGCAAGAAGATTAGGTTTAAGGCTCCAAGTCCACCACAGAGAATTGTCCTAAGAAACAATATCCTACTGGATTAAAGCGTTGGTTCATGAATTTGATGGTATAATAATTCTGGGTTCAATCCCTGGGTCAAGCAGTGTGTATCTGGACTAAAAGAAATATCCCTTGATATGGACAGTGATACGAGAACAGTCTATCTCTGTGGATTAAATAAAGGGTTCAGTGCATACTATTTTCCACCCTACAACCCCTTTCCTACAGACGAAACGTTGCCAGCCCCTCACTGCGCCATCTCTATTTCCATAGAAAGTGATCAGACGCACTACATTCCTTGGTTCCGCCATTGTTAACCTTAACTGCTAAGTCCCACCATGACACGCACATTGTAGCAAACATTGTAATCCTCTACTTCGAATGGCTGTTGGGCCTTGTACAGGGCGGACATTATTGTAAAAATATAGTAATATTTTAATAAACTAATAAACAATAGTATAAATTAAATAAATGAAAATATTACATTTTGCCTATGAAATTTGTTCAAGTCCTACGTAGCGTGTTTTTTTTCCTGAATTTTTTCCTATTATCTTTTTCATCTCGTCACATCTAACATATATGGCTTTAAGCACTCAGTTAAACTACTGATACCAGAGTTGAAAGACCCTTCCCTGCCACTCATCATTAAGGCTGATACTAATCTCCATCAGAGTGACTCTTTAAGCGACACCTTTTCGGGCTGACATTCTTGGCTGACATGAAATGGAAAGATTATATTGAACCCATTGCTGGATCTGCTGCTAAGAAAGTTGATTCACTGTGTTGTGCTAAACAATTTTTCTGTCCTGAGTCTATCTTGGATATTTATAAGTCTACTATTCACCCATGCTGTAAACATTGCTGCCACATTTGGTCTGGTGCACCTGCTGTATATTTAAAGATTCTTGATAAAATCCAAAGAAGTGTCAGCAATATTATTGGTCCTGACCTTACGTCACAGCTTTAGCCACTATCCCACCGCCATAATATAGCTTCTCTGTGCCTTTTCTATAAATATTTTCAACATTACTTACATTATTCGGAATATTGTCCTCATCTTTGTCGCCATATTTATTACAACGTTTCGGTCGTTGTACGCCCCGGCCTTCTTCAGGTGGATGGAATGTTGAACTGAACCCTTTATTTCGTTCACTTGGGTAGACTGTTCTAGTTTCACATGAAGAAGACCGGGGCGTACAACGGCCGAAACGTTGTAATAAATATGGCGACAAAAATGAGGACAATAGTCCGAATAATGTAAACAATGTACATAATACTTCATCTCAGAAATATAGACAAATATTTTCAAGGTAATTATTCGGATGAACACTGCCCTATGGTACCTAAACTTTATAAATTTAAGCGTAGTACTAGATTGACGGTAAGGCCTCGTCAATTTACAGTTGAATTGGCTAGATGTAACCGTAAGTTCTATGCTAACAGTTTTTTTCTCGCATTTCTCGCTTATGAAACTCTCTTCCTGCTCTATGCTTTTCAGTCAACTTTGATCTTCAAAGATTTAAGGGCAATGGCAATCGTTATTTACTGTCATCTTATTGTTCTAGGTCCTTAATAATGTTTCTCTTTTTCCTTATTCTTTCACACTCAGTACGTCCTTGTATCTTAGTGGCTTTTACTGCCTTGTATGATGTAATATGATTAGAAAAAAGCTATAACAAATCGCATCCCTACTGATGCTAGGTATAACAAATAGGCAAGAAAAAAATAGTCCGTTTTTGTATGTAAACATAATAAATCAACTTTTCTTTTTATTTCATAACTTTTATTCATCTTCTACATTTTTTTTTTTTAGATCCTTCAAAACATCCAGGGAAATTGACTGATTACCTCCAGAAACTATATGGCAATATCGTTGAAGAAAGTTTCCCAGGAGGAGTAAAGGTTGTCCATCTCTTTGAAGCAGATGACTTTGAAAGTGTTTATCGAAATGATGGGCAGTATCCTGTACGTGGGATCTTTCCTTTGGTTTGCAGATTTAATGCGAAATACAATAACAATTTACATGGCCTATCAACATCGTAAGTATGAAAAATATTTGACTAATATTATTTTAATATTTACACACGCACACACACACACACACACACACACACACACAGTAATATACATATAAAGAACTCGGTGTGTATGTGTGTGTTTGTGATATATTGGTTTTATTGAAGACCAACGAATATTCTTTGTTAAATTTTTTATTTAATTTTATTACGGTCTGGACAATTTTTTTTTTTTTTGTTTCCGGAAAAATTTGAACATAAATTGTCCGATATTCTTCGAAGCATTTTCAACCTCCATAGGCCATTATCAAAGAGTTTTATTTATTTATTTATTTATTTTGATGATAGAGTCGGGTCCATGTGCATGGATTTTTTTTTTACATTATATATATATATATATATATATATATATATATATATATATATATATATATATATATATATATGAAATAGTTGTGTAATTCACACTAGCGTTTCTGTTTGAGCCAGAAACAGTCAAAATTTTTGAATGCTGATTTTCATGGCAAACCCTTCTGACTTTAAAGACTGACTCAACACAATCTCCCTATTTCAATTTTAATTTGAACTGAACAAAATGGTTATTTATATCTAGTAATATTTTTTAAAATAATTTACCTTTTTCAGGGGAGGTAATCTACTTCAGATTACAGAATTTTGTAAACTTTAGTAAGGCGCCGCAGTATATATGAAAAATATTAATAATTCTTGGCAATCGCAATTCATTAAAGTACATGATCGCGTAACTGACTGACTGCAATGACCAGCGCTATTAATTGACGGAAGTTATTTGGGGAGTTACTCAATGTTTAAAAAGTAATAAATGGTCGTGTATAAACACAAAGGTAAGTTCATAAATGTAACATATTTGGTAGATTTTTTTTTTTTTGTTGCTGCAAAATGTGAATTTCTCAGCTATCGCTTTGATAAAAAAATTTAAAAATGTACAAAGAATGACTAAGATTTTCACATTTAAAGTAAAAAAAAAAAGTTAATTTGATCATTAAATTAACTATTTTTTTCCTTTTCTGCATTAATGAATGCAATTTCTTAGTCGTTAGTGACGTAAAAATGAAATTCAAATTAAGATTTCGGTGTTTACCGTTAGTGTTTAATTTTTTATTTCTTAAATTTTGTTTTGGTGTTTAGTGCTAATTCAGTTTGGCACTTTTTAAATTCAATATAAAACCCCTTCAAAAATACCTTTGTATAGTGCGACTCATTTTTTGCGTAAAAAATGATAATAAAAATTCACACTATACTCAAGTATATACGGTAAGTACAGTTTCAAACTTGACATAAAATGAAAACAAACGACAAGTAACACTTTTTATGCATCGACGTTTTCTTTTCTAAACAAATCAACAGCTCCTCCATGGACATAATCATCATTGATTTCGGGAATACTGAAAAAAGCCAATTGATTATTTATTCCGTCTTTATTCCTTATTGTATCTGAAAACTTGTTACAATTTAAATGATCGACATTTTATTAAAAACATTTCCTGCTCTTTTTTTAAGTTAATTTATTCGTGAAGATTTTGTAAAATTGAATCTGCGAAGCGCTATTAAAATAATAATCAGATGTACAAAATTTCTTTTACTTCTCCCTTGGTTGGAAATTATTGATAAAATGCAAAGAAGAATCTGCATTGTCAGAATTTTAACTTGGCACCCAATTTCAACTTTCTGTGGTGAGTTCTGTTTTATTCTATTTATAATTTACACATCTGACATACAAGGTTTACGACTATATCACGTTGAAGCATAGGTTCTTGCACGATCACCGAAGTTAAGCAACGTCGTGCCTGGTCAGTACCTAGATAGATGACTGCTTTGGAATATCAGGTGCTGTAACCTTTGATGTGCAAATGGATAAAGGCTGAGAATTGGAAATTGGAGAGCCAATGTTCCATACAGTCTCACATCGATACCGGCGCTATTACACTCCCCCCCCCACCTATGCAATGTTTTTTTTTTTTCCGGCGTCTATTTTATTTCTCTGATTACTTTTTCCTGTTCCTTATTTCCTGTGCATCATGTTCAGAACATCAAACACGCATTTTTAAACTTTTTCCTGTTTTTCTTTATCACTCTGATGGTCGTTGATGAAAGATTCAACGCACACATCATGGCAGAACTTATTCCAGTTGACCAAAGTGTTTCGGCTGGAAATTTCTAAATCTTTTCTTAGTGTTTTCACAGCTGGTTCTCGGCCTTTTCCGAATGCTTATTGTTTTCCGACAAGCTTTACCTCTTTTCTACAACGACTGTTGCAAACAATGCAGCCCATAATGACTGCTGGAGGGGCCAAAAAGGGGGAATGGGGAAAAAAGGACGGTCTTCTTCTGTCTTAACGTTAAACCTAGCTAGCCACAAACACTGACACAAACATACAACAATATTCCTTACATCAAAACGCATTCTTACTACATCCACCATAATACCTCGTGGTCTTCATGAAAGTACGAACTAGTTCCCTTATATACAATTCATTGTCTATGGAGGGTGAGAGGAATAAAACCACAAATTTAAAAATCTAACCTCAATGAATATTTACAAAAATGAACAAAAACTATATACAAGAAACTAAACAAAATAGTGTTAGTAATAACCCACCACCACCACCACCACCAATACCACCACCACCAATACCACCACCACCAATCTCTAAACGTGGCAGAAACATCAGTTCACGGGACAAAATCAATACGAGACTCCCGCATCTACCAGAGAATTAACATCACTAACCACTTAACGCGGGAGGGATGGGAAATTAAACAAAAGAAAAGTAGGGACAGAAATAAAAATGAGCCAATAAGCATACATCGCCTACCTAAGTTAGCTGGGGGATGCGAAAGAATAATAACGCTCCGATGCCTAAAAAGAGTTACCTGTACTTTGTTTTCATTTTATGTCAAGTTTGAAACTGTACTTACCGTATATACTTGAGTATAGTGTGAGATTTTATTATCATTTTTACGCAAAAAAATGGGTCGCACTAAACAAAGGTTTTTTTTTTTTTTTTTGAAGGAGTTAAAAATTATGCATTTTCGGTGGCTGGTTGCACTATACACAAGTAATTTTTTTGGAGGGTTTAAAATTCATGCAAAAAAATTAGGGGGTCGCTCTATACATGAAATCGACTTGTACACAAGTATATGCGGTATGACATTAATAACTGCATGCTATTATGAATTAGGGGAAGAAGATCAGTAGTACGCAGTTATCAATGCTGTAAACTCAGTTTCAAACTTGACATTTGTAAATAAAAACAAAATACTAATACTAAGAAGTCGGATGGATTTGAAACTATGTTATAAACATGACCCTACCCCCACTCCTTGTAAAAATGATAAAAAGTCAATATTTTTAAATTCTGACAAATGACGTTGGTAGAGAAATTACTAATGAATGCTGGTATACTAAAATGCCTTCCTGTTTTTTTTATTTTTGTTTTTTTTATACAATGAAACCAATTTAAATAGGCCCAGAATTTTAATTTGCTTCCCTAGTTGTTCGATCTCATGGTAAGCATTGTGTTATGAATAATCAAGAGTAATCTCCCCTTGAATAAAGCTTTTTTAAAGCCTATAATTGCGTACTTTTGTCATTACACATTGTTTCCTCCACTCCCGAGAAATTGTTATAAGAAGTAATTATGAACTTTTTTTTTTTATTTTTGTTTTCAGTGAAGGCAAATACTGGAAACACACACGAAGTGCTGTTCAGCAAAAACTATTTCAAAGAAAATATATTGAAGGTTGGTTTTCAAAACACAAAGAAGTTACAGATGAACTGTTGGAACTGCTTGAGAAAAATAAAAATAATGAAGGGATAGTATGTGATATGAATACCATTTTGGAAAGATATACCCTTGAAGGTAATTTGAAAAATATAACTAACACGATATATTCTTTCACCTTTTCTTAATAATTGTTTAAGCAATTTACATTAAGCATTATTAAATGTCTTTTTCCAGGCCTTGATCTTTATAAGTTTTTTTTTTTTTTATTCAGACATATACATCTTTTCTTTCTTTTTATGTGCCATGTCCTTTCAGGACGTAGGTGATCATGGCTCTCCACCTCCCTTTATCCCTTGCACTTCCCAACAAGTTCCTTTCCTCTGCTTCCTCCCCCGGACCACGTTCTGTCATCCACTTGCTTAAGCCCGCCAGGTATGTCACGCGTTGTTTTCACTTGTCTCTCTTTCCCTCTATTCGACGTGTGAGTATCAGATTCTCCAGGTCCTGCTTCCTCATTATGTGCCCCAGAAACTTCAGATGCCTCTTCCTAACGTTAAGTATAAGCCGCCTCCTTGTTTGCAAACTCTCTAAGATCGGATCATTGCTCACACACTCGGTCCATGATATCTTTAGTAAGCTTCTGTAGAACCACATCTCTGTCGCCTCGAGTCTCTTCTTCATCTTTAAGGAAATCGACTAACATTCGTCGCCGTAAAGAAGGACAGATGTCATGTAACTGTTCAGTGTTCTTTTCTTTGTCACCAAAGAAATCCTCCTGTCTCGCAATACTCTGCTCAACTTTTGGAATGAGTCCTAGGATTGACCTGTCGCCTCCTAGTGATTGAAATCGGCATTAATGGATTAAACTTTCTAATTCTCTTTTGGGTATCTAATCAAGTTCATGGATTAACCAAAAAATTCCATTTGAATATCAAAAAATTATTTTTGTAATTTTGAAGAAAAAAAGATCATTTTTTTCCAACATCTTATTCTTTCACCATTCTTTTTTATTGAAAAAACCTTCATTATCATAATTTCAACCCAAACCTGCTCTGTAAATCTCAGCTCTCAATATGCCGCGCCATTTATACTCTGACGTAATATATGACGACATCATCGCAAATAATGCAGGAACTCACACAAACAGTGAGACGTAGAGAGATGATATTTATGCGGTTCGGTTTGAACGTGTTGAATGCTAAAGAGTTAAATATAGGGATTTTGGCAGATAATTTGATCTTTTTTTTTCTTCTTTTTATTGGTTCTTCATAAAAATCGAATCTGCATTTCATATTTATGCATGTAACATTCTGCATGTAACACTAAAATTTTGATTCAGTAAAATAATTTGAAATGATCAGGGCTGTGAAGTCGGAAGCAATTAAGGGGTCACTAGAGTCGGAATTGGTAGAACTATACCAATTCCAGTTGAATTTACACTTTATGATAAAAAAAAGTCTTACATTATAGAATCTTTATTTTTATTGTTGTTTCTTCTACTGTTTATTTACTACTAGCAGTAGAGCCCGGCGTTGCCCGGGGATGTAACAGTAAGAGAAAGATCAAGTATCGACCATCATAAAGACTGAAAAATTAAATTGACAAAGATTATTGTTTAGAGGTTGACGGACACGCATGTCTTAATTAGTTTTTTTTGTTTTTTTTTTGTTTATTGGTCAAACCCAAACTCAAACAAAAAACATTGTTTTCAATCGTTATGAGTCTACCGATTGAATAGAATTTTATTATAAACAATTGTCTTGTAAATGGAATTTTTAAAGCATTCTGAATGTAAAAATAAAGAAAAAAAAAATTATTTTTCATAACAAGAAACACTACCTGCCAAAAAAAAAATTCGTTTTGTTGAAATCAGTTGAAAAATGTAGGAAATCTGATCCCATATATAAACGAACACGCACACAAACAAACTGGGGTTTATAATAAGTATAACTCGATATGAGTTGTCCCCCTTTCATTCTCGCGACAGCCTCTTAATTGTGTTTTCAAATTGATTTCGTGCAAAAACAATTGTGTTTTTCCAATTTTTGGCGCTGTCAGAACCACCGCAAGGTAATTTTATGTAGTCCTGTGAAGTTTTGTTGAAATCGGTTGAAAAATGTAAAACCCGATCCAATATATAAACGAACACAATGTCAAAACATACACACACACAACCTGGGTTTTATAATAAGTATGATTTCCTTTAAAGAAATTCCTCTCGACTTCTTTTTAAAGTATTTTTTGTAGTTATTTTGCATTTGCAAAACTATATAGTTAAAAAAATCTTACATTATAGAATTTTTATTTTTATGACTTTTACATCCTGTAAAAGATTATATTTCAACATCTGTTATAAAATAGTTTTATTTTTGTTCTGTACTTATTTCTTATTTGCAAAAATACATATATATAAAAAGTCTTACATTATAGTATTTTTATTTTTATTGTTATTTCTTCTATATCCTTTCAAATATATTCGGTCTAATTCAGTTAGAAAATATTGAAGAATAAGTATGATATAAAAGCCACAATATCTTTATTCTTTGATATAAACCAGTTATAAGGATATAGGCCTACTCAAGTGAGGTTTTATGAGATTTGTAGGTGATATGTTCCGGAAAGGGATATATTTATTCGAAGTAGCAAAGTGGTTGTTGACTACTGTAACCGAGTAGGACAATCTAGCAGGTAACCGTAATGGACTGGTCCTCGTCGTAGTGGTAAGCAATAGGCGTAGGCAATAGGTGAAGACTATAAGCGTAGCCAATAGGCGTCGTCCCTGTACCTCCACATCGGTCTGTATTTATGGCTGACACCAGCCAATCATATTACTGTGAGGGGGGAACCCAGGTGTATGCATATTCATTACATCAGTAGGCTATAATCACTTTATTACATAAAGAAGAGTCGGAGTCGAGGGTTTTGTGTTCCGACTCCACAGCTCTGGAAATAATGTTAAAATTATCATCCTTGTTCTTCAATCGATTCGTTTGGTGTCATTTGTGTAAAATCAAATATTTCAGGATGTGGGTGATCATGGCTCTCCACAACATCCTATCCTTTGTAGTTCTTAGTAACATCTTTTTACCATCCCTCCCAATCCTGTTCTTCCATCCATTCATAAAAGGTCGTCAGATAGGTAACCGACTGCCTCTCTCTGTCCTTTTTGCCTTTTGTCAAATTCTCTAGACCCTCCTTTAAGAAATATCAACAATGACTTTCTTATTTAAAGTGCCCTTTTTGTTTCCATTTGCCTTAAAACTTCTTCGTTGCTTACATCTTCCAGTCATAATATTCTCAGCATCCTTCTGTAGAGCCACAATTAAAAAAATCTATTGAGAGACATTTTCTTATCTATCAATGCTTAATTCACGTTAGATTAAATTCATTTATGAATGTAATTCTTTTTCAGTTATAACTTCGGCTTGCTTTAAAGAGAGATTGGATGCAAAGTGGACAAATTTAAGTGACAATCAGATCGGAACTCATTATCTCAGCACTTTAAAACTCGTCAATCAACTTCTCATTGAGAGTTTATTTTCCTTTCCATTGTATAAATTTATTGATACACCTTTCTTCAAACATTATTCCAAGATTAACTTTCAACTTGATAAGTAAGTAATACTTCTTTTATTGTCCAAGTTTATTTTCCTTTTCATTATTATATAGAATTATTTCAGCTAAAATTTGTCTCATTCTGAAGTTGCATCTGAATGTTTGTATACATTTAGAAAAGTACTAGTAAATTTTAATTATTGTTTATAATCACAACTTTCGACGATTTTTCTCGATCGATCATCTCTGAATGATACAGCATGTCGGACCAAATGACGGTTTCCGTATAGGAATACAGGTTCGATTCATGTCGGAGAATGCATATTTTCTACAAAATTTCTCGAACATTCAGAACGGTAAATGAAATTAATACTGTTTAATTTAACTTAATTAAAAAAAATACAGAGCTTTTACTTTAATAAATTGTATCTGTAAAATTAACGTATAAACAGAAAATATATTAAATAATTGTCGGACTTAATCCATTTCATATATATATATATATATATATATATATATATATATATATATATATATATATATATTCTGTTTTTTTCAAAAGTAAAGCATTTTCATCAAAACTTACCTAACATCACTTGATAATGGAACAAATTTAAAGTTCCGAAACATAGATATTTTCGTTGCCACGATGTAAAATATTTTCTAAATAAAAATATTATTAAAATATTAAATTCTAGGTTGTATCGAGCACTTTTTAAAAAAGTAAATGCTAAAAAAATGTGAATTTTAATCTGGCTGTTCTTTCTCATTATTTTCTTATATATATATATATATATATATATATATATATATATATATATATATATATATATATATAATATAATTTTACAGTTTAAATGACTAAATGTAGTTCTATGCTAATCGTTTTTTTTTTTCTTGCGCTTCTCAAAAGAGGAACTCTCTTCTTGCTTTCCATTTAACTTCGATCTTCAAAAATTTAAATTCAATATCAATCATTATCTTCTGTCTTAAATTAAGTCATTTTATTGTTCTCTAACATATCGTTCTAAAATTTGTTTAAAAATATTATTTTATAAATCTAATGCAAAAACATTTGCTGATAATGTTTTGAAATGTAATGTTTTTCTAAAAGCTGAATTGCTTTTCTATTCTTATACAGGTATATAATAACCAAAATGGAAAAAGAAATCGCCGACTACAGCAGCAAAAACAACAAAGCCTTGCATTTGCCTGAAAATCACAACGAAAGCTTGATTTTTCAACTGCTTACAGATAATAAACTCCATAAACAAGAGATTTTGACAATTGTTAAAGACATAATCTCTTCTTCAGTATTTACAGTAAGGAAACATTCTAATTTTGTAATTAGCAATACGAGATTTTTTTTAAGAAAATTTAAACTCTCGCTATAAAATCTAATCTTCCTCTTCTATGTGCCATGTCCCGTCAGGTTGTTGACAATCATGTCTCTCTACAATTTCCTGTCCTTTGTAGCTCTTAAAAAATGTTATCTCTTTGTTATCTCTCCTGTTCTGCCATCCATTTATTCAAGCTTGTTATGTTGCTTATGTGCCATTTTTCTCTGTCCCTCTTGCCTTTTAAAAGTCCTGTGAGTGTCACATTTTCCAGACCTACTTTCCTCATTATGTGACCTAGAAATCTCAAGTCTCTAATGTTAAGTATAAGAGTCCTTTTGTTTCTATTTTCTCTAAAACTTTATCATTGATCACATGTTCAGCCCATGGTATTCTCATCATCCTTCTATAGAGCTACATTTTTGTTAATTCAAGTCTCTTCATCTGTGAGAAAATTGTCCAGTATTCACTGGTATATAGAAGTGACTGAAGAAACTAATGGCAAAAATACATAATGTATGATTTTTATAAAACAGTGACAATGCAATTTTTGAATGTATAGCGCCACTAAAATGAAGAAACAAAAAAATATTTCCCTCTTGCAAATAGTTTAGAAAGATTGACCATATTTCTCACTATCGAACGTGTGCCAGCAGATAACAGACCTTCAAGGAGGAAGTAGTTTGTCAAAAGGGTTTAGGTTTTATTTTTTTATTTTTACAATGATGTTCATCCTTAACAGGGCCCAAGAGTTACTAAAAGTAGACTGTTACAGAGTAAGAGTATCATTTTATGGGGACATGTAGGGAAGATAGCAATTGACTCTAGACTTGAACACGTTAAGATTGTAATGATTGGGAAAGCATCCTCTCAGAATCAGTTCCACAAAGCAGCAATTTGTGGAAAGAAGGGACTGAGGGTGGTTCACTAAAATGGGCGTGGCATAACACGTTTTAGCCCTGGTGGCACTAAGGAATGTAGTTCATCTGAACACTTTCCATGAAAATAGCGATAAGGCAGCGAGAGACTTGTGATGTTTCCACTGTGGGAAAGTGATTGCAAAATGGAAAATAATTCATCACCCACAAGAACGCGGAGACGCTTTTGGACTCTATTGAGACTAGAAAGTGAAGAATGGACAACTCTTGCCTCAGTGGCAGCAGTACTCAATTTTCGGCCTGATCTGGCTCTTGTAAAAGCAGAGGATAACAGGAGGAGTCAGGTACTTACTGGCGCGGTACAGGGAACCGATCATTTTCCCAGTATCTTTATCACTGGTTTGTATGTATGAATTATACTTGAGGCGTGGGTTGAGTTTAAGTCCCAACAGGCGCCCAAAGCATAGGGCCTTCTGAGAGAACACACATTCATCGTGATAGATGAGAATTCAGGATTAGTAATCTAATACCAGTAACCTTTACTTCAAGGTCTATCCAAGCCGAACAGGTAGGGTGATTTTTTTTCTGAGAAGTATTTTCTTATATGGTAAGATATGCAATAATCAAACTAAAGGCAAATTATTAAATGAAAAGAATTGTATGAAAATTAAACTAAGCAGTTTTTAAATACATTTAGAATAAGTTTTTTTTTTGTTTTTTTTTTAATCAATCAAAACTCTAACATGCCCCAAATTATTAATTTTTCAGCTCCGAAGTTTACTTGCTTTTCTGCTGTACGCTTTAACCCAGAACACGGACATTCAAAATACGATTAGAAAAGAGATTCATGATGTTTTGAAAAAAAACAATGGACAACAATTATCACTGAACACATTTGACAACATGCCTTATCTGAAAGCATTTGTAAAAGAAACTTTAAGGTAAGTTAAGAGCTTTCGGTACTATTACACTTTCGCACCCCTCCCCAGCCTTTTTTGTAATATTTCGCCGCGATGTAATTTTTTCCCCCAAGAAATAATTTTTTCCTATTCGCTATCCTTTTTGCACTGCTTACATTCATCACTTAACGTATTTTACTGTTCATTTCAAACCAAGTATTATGGCTGATGTTCAACGCGTTCCCAATCAACAGGTTTTTGAAGACATCACCATTTTGAAGATTGGAGTACAGTTTTACAACGATATTGATAATTGCATTGACTGGAGACGTAACTATGGTTTGCTAGCAGCCAGTATGGACTGCATTGTTTGCAACAGCCGATGTCGAGAACAAACCTATTTGCGGTCAGTGGACAACAGGACTTGGAGGTGTGAACGTAAATCTTAGGGGGCGCGAAAAGTGTAATGGCGCCTAGCTTTCTAACTTTTATTTATTTACATTCTGTCACACCAATACTCCCACATAGATTCATTTCTCTACAAAACTCTGTCAAATTTCTCATGGAACAATAACATCTGGAGTCATAATTTCAGAATAAATTTTGTTGCTTTCTTATGCAATTGCTTAAATTTTAATTTCATTTAGTTACCTCCCTTGAAAATGACGTTGCATTGATCAGCAAAAGTGATTTTATTATAGGTTAGAGAGAATAAAATCATCCTGGCGTATTAACGTTTAAAACCATTCCAAGGACAGCCATTACTATGAGTGAGAATTTAGTTAAAAATTGTGTCAGAAATTGTGGATCTTTAGGTATACAGTCGGGTGAACAGTTGGTAAATTAGAGTTAAATTATTAATTACAGAAATTACCATCTATAAAATTATGGCTGCTAACTTTTGTTTAATTATTTTTACTTCTGTTGGTCAGCTCAAATGAAATCCATAGCTGATCAATGGATAATCTATGTACAGGCATAAAAGAATATATGCAATAAGATGTTATTATAACTTTGACAATGCACAATTATTTGAAAATTACAAATTCTTGTTAGCAGCTAAAATTTTCTTTTCCCAAAAATTTCTATTTTCATTTTTTGGCTTCATAGTGTAATACCTTCATTCATATACTTTTTAATCATGTAAAAAAAAAATTACATTATAGAATTTTTATTTTTGTTGTCTTTTACATCCTGTAAAAGATTATATTTCAAATTCTGTTATAAAGTAGCTTTATTTTTGTTCTGTATTTATTTCTTATTTGCAAAGATATATATATATGTAAAAAGTCTTACATTATAGTGTAATCGCTCTATTTTCATGTAGTCGATTTTGTGCACTTTTTGAAGAAACGGATCTCAGAAGTTTTCTTAAGTCTCCCCAAAACTCGCTCGCTGATTGGTCAATGCCAACTAATCAGATCGTCTGTACGTGAAGAATAACTCTTCCCGCGCAGCGATTTAGAGCCTATAGTCACTTATATAAGCAAGAATTTTTCTTAGCTAATTAGTGAGAATTCATCTGCCAAACGAATCCACGACAGTTGAAACCATGCGCCAACCTTCTCACTCACACCACCACTCACATGCTGAACATTCCTTATATACTCACATAATCTTTCCTTACAGAGCAAATCTTCTGAGAACAATTATTACAAGAAACTCTCATTAACTTTCTATCAGTGAACTTTGAAATACAAAGATAATAGTTAAAGAGAGACAACTCTTGTTTTATTCAACCTTTTCTTACTTAAATGCGTGCTTTCTTTCACATCGTTGTTTGATATTGTACATCTTGTTAAATACATATTTTATGTGTAACGATGTCTTTTGCTTATCCTTTTCCACGTCAGTTTTGTTTCCTAATCTAAAGTTAAATTAATGCTGTGAAGTCCGACAAAACGGCATTTTTATTTTTATTGTTATTTCTTCTACATCCTTTCAAAGATTTTGTCTCTAATTCTGTTCGAAAATATTGAAGAATGAATAGGTATGGTATAAAAGCCACAATATCTTTATTCTTTGATATAAACCAGTTATAATGATATAAGCCTACCCAAGTTAGGAGCGTATGCATAGTCCACAATAAGTTAAGTGTCATACGTGATACACGCTTGGGTGACCATGTCTCTTTCGATTCATGAGAATCTTATCTTACACGTTTATGATTAACTTCTGTTAAATGTAACTTGAAAGATTATAGTATTTCTGGACAAGTTTATGATTTAATTTTAATCTTTCTTATCAAATTGTGAAATGAAAGTTATCTTGAATGGCCACTCTTCTAGATCTTTTTACATTAATGCAGGGTATCCCTTGAACCTACATTGCTCCTAATTTTCATAAACGACCTTTGTTGGAAAATTTCTGTAGTTCTTGTCATCTTGGAACTCAGGTGAAGCATCTGGTCCCTCTAACTGCAGGCCTATTAGATTTCTAACTCTTTTTGGCAAAGCTTGAGAGATCCTAATCAACTCTGAATTAGTTAAGCATCTCACCTCTAATGTTTCCATCAGTGATGAAAGGGCTATAAATGCTTGCTAGAGACAATCCCAGTCAGACATTAACCATTTGGGCTTCAGTGACATTTATTCTTTCTCTGACTGGTTCCTGCTCAAAAACGTTTTTCTGATTGTTTGACTTATTAATAAGAAAAAATGTTCGTTTTTTTTTCTCATTTTTGTTTTACTTCTATTTTTCATTTCAAATATGGTAATTTTTTTATTTCCATATTTAAATCCGCCATCTTAATTCCAAAAATTTATTTCCTTCTAGTCATCATATCAATCAGTTAAATTTTAAAAGATCTGAAAATAAAGAATTCTCCTTATTTTGACTTTGTAGGTGTTATCCTGTAACACCAGGCAACGTACGACAGTTGGACAAAGATCTACACTTAAAAGAATATGTACTAACCAAAGGCGTAAGTATGTTATAATTTATCAATCAGCATTTCTTGAGAGTTAATTGATAAGTAAGGTCCTCGATCCTATAAACCAAGTTTTACACCAAATAGATTAATGAAACTGATTGAATTAAATCTGTTTTCAAAATTCCTAGGGTTGATTGTTAAGTAAGGTCCCCCAAACCTAAAACAAATTTTTAGATCGGATAGAATAATGAAACTAATGTCAAAATAGTATTTTCTTTTCAAAATTACAAATTTATTTTTAAAATATTGAAATATGAATCACAAATAAATTACATTAAAACTCAGCAACCATTACCTCTGCTTACAGAGGACGGGTTGCTTGTGTTTAATATATAGGGTGTCAAGCACTTTCAAATTGTATTCGGAATGGACCCAGCTGGTAACTGAGAAAAAAAATCTCTGGCAATCGACAAGATACAAAAAAAAAACAAATTCTCAAGTGTACATCATCTTCATCATATCCATGTTTTATTGTGTGTTTTTTTTTCGGCTGGGCAGGGATTAATCTCACACAATGCAAGGTGGGTACTGCCAGACAGAGGATCTGTTTGCCTCTCCACATACACTCTAACAACATACAGAGAATTGTCATAATAATTTAAGGCAAGGTTGAATGCTCTCCCTGGCACCCGACTCAGACACTCATGGCAATTCAGGTACGCAGTGTTTTTATCAACACAGCATCTCTAGGAAGCTTACCATTGAAGGCCTGTGACCTCATATTAGCTTTATATTTATTTATATATATGCATGTATCCACTAAGAAAAAATTTGCACCAATAATAAATGCATATAAAAAAGAAAAATTCGAGAAATATAAGCAATGAAGAGTAGACAGGTCTGCATCCGAAACCTTAATTGTATTAATTATATATATATATACATATATATATATATATATATATATATATATATATATATATATATATATATTCGAGGATACCCATCTACTAGGGCGGCTAGCCAATTCCAGTCCCTGTTGCAGACACTTGCTCGGGCGCATTGTGATTTATATTGCAACTATGCTGAGAAGATCTTAGTTACAGTTTCTAGGAAAGACCGTGTTATCAACAATTTGAACAAGGTCAGCACGCTCAAGCTCTTGGCCTCGATGACTTATGACTTCGTGCTATATATATATATATATATATATATATATATATATATATATATATATATATAAATATTATTAAAAGACGTCTTTTGTCAATTAATTTATTGATTGCTTTTCCAAAATTATGCATAATCCTTCTCAGAATTCATTTTGGGAGAAATATGGTCCAAGCTCATCATCAGGATAGGTAGTGGGTTTCATAGAACTAGGGAGTGTAGTTACGTGGGCAGTGTTATGACATAGGTGAAGTGTGACATGTGTGGGTGTTATTATATATATATATATAGTTTATTTAGGCAGGAATCCTTTGTTTCTACATGTTTCATTAAAGACGACAGACAAGGGACTATGATTACATTTTTTTCTTTTTATTTCATTATTCTTGTGTTTCGAACAAATGTTTTCTTTTCTGGACACAGTGTGTAGAAACTGTCCAAATGTTCTATAATTCCAAGCATTTTATTTTTGGATGATTTTATTTTTGCGTTTTAATTGGGTGTATGGGTTGTAGGGATGTTTTATTTTCCGAACACAGTATGTTTCGGATATAGTCTGGTAGGTTTGTGTGTTTAAATGGATTCTAATAAAGATGGGGTCAGATAGGTGTAACGTAAGGCGTCTGGATAGGCATGTAGTAGTGTGACCGATGTAATTATTTATGAATTCAGTTTGATCAGGAACACAGTTCCTTAAGGGGCATTTGAACTCATAGATAATGTTTATTTGTTGTAATTTTGATTTTGCTGGTGTGATGTTATTTTTGAGGATAAGGGTAGGTGTTTTAAATTTTTTGTAGGAGATAATTAAATATTTTAAAAATAAAATTAAAAGTATAGCCAAAAGCGCTCGGAATTACAGAACATTTAGACAGTTTCTACACACTCTGTGTCGAGAAAAGAAAACACTTGTTCGAACACAAGAAAAATTAAATAAAAAGCTTAATCGTAGTAACTTCTCTGTCGTTTTTAATGAAACATATATATAGTCATCCGAAGACAGACTGTTTTTTTCTGTATCACAGCTCCCCAGTGTGGCTAGATGTCCGTTTGCTTCATGTTGAAATCCATTCATAAAGATTCCCCATCCCATTATGTTAGTTTGGTGATATGTCATTTTAAATGTCAGTGCAGTGCTGAATACATTTAGCAGAACTAATCAGAGCTTGGAGGTGAGAATTGATCAACACATTTTAGCAAAGATCTGTAGACGGCAGTATAGGAATTTGCATATGCTTGTCAATGGTTCCGAGTCTGTGATTGCCGGATAACTAATAAGTAATTCAATTTGTGTCTTGTCTTTCACCAGATGTTTTTCTCAGTTACCAGCATGACCTATTGCAACTACCATTTGAGAGACGTTGTATACTAAATCCGAGCAACCTTCCATCTGCATGCAGAACGAATAACTGCTAGTCTTGCGATTCATATTTCAGTATTTTAAAAGTCCACCAAAAAACAAAAAAAAACGTTTACTTTGACTTTGGTATTGAATGAAAGGCAAACATGGACTTATGTGCCCGCAATAAAACGCAGTGTCAAAATAATGGTTTTTCTCATTCCTTCTTTAACTACTTTCACTCTATGGCAATGTTTATCATTTTTAAAAAAGCGATAATTTGAATTGGAATAAAACCTAAATATATAAACGTTGATTTATACATTTTCTTTGTTCTTGAGAATTGATAACAAAAATAATAAATACTATTTATTAGATTCTTTATTACACTATTTATTTATTGTATTATTTATTGAAATGCGTGGCAAAACATTGGCTAATTGCCAATCGATCTGAACTTTATAAAATTGTAAATAATAAGAATTTCCCCATAGTTGCTTCATATATTTTAATAATTTAGTAAATGTTTATAAATTTATGAATAAAAAAAACCCAATAGAATCTCTGATATGTGTTTTTTGTCTTTCCAAAAACGGAATAGTTTATTATTTATAAAGTATTGGTAAGGTGTAACAGTTGTGCTTATGGAAGGGCAAGCAGAATTATAATAAGATTCTCGACTTTAAAGCATTTAAGACTAAAACAATGAAAGGTTCTGTTATCTGTCAATTGGTATTAAGCTTGAAGTTACAATAAAACCATAGAATTGCTTACATGATGACTTTAATCAAAATAGATTCTCTCTATTTCTTATAGACTTATGTTAAAATGCATCATATATATCCAGCAATGAGTAAAGACAACTTTGAAAATCCCACTGAATTCTGCCCTGGAAGATGGTTGAGGACTAAAAATAAAATGAATTCTGCTCACCCATTTGCTGTTACCCAATTTGGTTTTGGGCCACGAAGTTGCCTTGGTAAACGGATGGCTTTAACTGAAGCCTACTTATTTGTAATGAAAGTGAGTATAATCTTTATAATCTTTATATATGAGAACGCAATGTGACTTTTATATTTGTTGGCTGTATTAATTGATAATTAGATTTTTTGCTTTGCTAATATAAGTCATTACCCAACACCACTCAAAGTGAACTTGCTTCATGTTACCATCACAATGAAATATTTAATTACTAATTATTGAGACCAGGTTGCTACTACATTGATTTTTGCTTCTTTTGCATTGTGGTAGCTTTCTTTAGATGTTTTTATTTTTAATTTTAAAAAGCAGAATTCTCTCTTTATGACCACTCCTTCTCAACAGGAAGTTTTAGTCATGAAAAACAAATTAGAATTTCTGATTCAATTACTTGGTATTAAATGAAACTTTAATGTTATAAAATAACATGTGGCAATAGAGTAAATAATTATATTTATAAAATGCTATACATATCTCTTTTCTTTTTTGTTTTTTGTATATGTGAAACTCTTTTCTACAACAGATAATTTAATCTTTATTTTTTTGATGACGTAGAAATCATAATTATTCAATAACAAACAGAATCTTAATTGTTTACTTCAATATTCAGGAAATATTAAACAAGAAAATAAAAGAAAAGTCTTTGATAATTTCTGAGAAGTTATTATTTACATGCGTACTTTTGTCTTCATCTTTTATTGTTGTTGCAGTTGTGGCAAAGTATATAAAAGTGAAACTAGGTACCAGCTAAAAGTAAAGCTGGAGAAACATCAAAAAGCTGTAATTAGAAGTGGGACAATGAAATCATGCATAGCTTATCATGTAGAGAAGGGGAAATTATAGTTATCAACATCTATGAGAAGTAAAAATACTAGACAAGGAGGAACATTGGAGATTCAGATGTCTGAAACATGCTATGCTATGAGGAGCCCTTAGAAGGCATAGCACAGAAATAAATATGATATAAATCATACATTAATAAAGAAAGAAAGAGAACTGACAGTAAGGCCACAACAGCAGCCATGGTAAAAAGAAACTTTGGTCAGTGCAATCAAGCATGGCAAGCAGCAGCAGCACTCATCAACAGGCAGGTTAGGTTTAAGACTCCAGGTTCTCCACTCAGAATAGCCTAGTGGATGAAAGCATTGGTTTGTAATTTGATGACATCGTAATTGTGAATTCAATCCCTGGACTCAGTGGAAATGGGCTGAGCAGTACTAAATAAGAACTAAATGAGAAATTCCTAGACATAGTCAGTGGAATGAGAATAGTCTAGATTAAATAAAAGATTCAGTTCAAAATTTCCTGGAGCTTACTTGGATTAATAAGCACCTGATGAAGGCCAGAAGGCGTAACAGTCAAAACATTGTGATAACAACAACAAAGATGAGGATAATAGTATGCATATAAACAATGTAAATAAAATTTTTGATATTTTATAATACATTGCAATTGGGGAATTATTTAAATATTGCTGTAATTTTTTTGAAAATTCATGTCAACTTTTAACAATATAATTCCGTTTTTTACTTTGACTTTACTCCATCTTTCTCATCCAATAAATTGCACTTGAATATTTGTTTTTTACCCAATTTATCCAGGTAGATTTCTCTAAATTTATCTGGCTGATAATAGAAACATTCACCATTTGTCTAAGAGGTGAAAGCTTGACACTAGAATAACACCAGCATGTTGTGATGTTTGTGAGTAAAGAAAGTTAGGGTCTTTTTTTTCTGCCGTTGTTATCATGCCATCTAATACTGCTTGCCAGATTGTCACTGTGAAAAAAAATGGGTAACAATCATGTAAACTTCTCCTTATTGCCTGAGGTACCATGAAAGGTGAAAGGTCAACTTGGCAATTCAATGCCATATTTATTTCTATTTCCAACCCAACATAAATCAGTCTTTATTTTTATGACTTTTCTGCCCTATTTCAGCAAAGATTTTCAATATTTCATCACAGCTTTTAATTTCATTCTCTCCACTTCCAGATTGTCCTTAAAGCCTCATTATATTTTTGTTACTTTTCAAGACAATTATTCAATTTCTTTTCTTTCCATTTTTCTCATCTTTCCTTAACACTTCATACAAGCAACTTCCTTACTATTACCAGATTTGCTTATGTATAATACTTCATGTTTCTGAAGGCTGCAAAATGTTTTGTTATTAACTAATAATTAATAAAAAAAATATACATATTATTTTTTAAAATACACCAGTTTTAAGCTATTACTTTAAATTTTCACACAATGCGTTATCTATGAAGCCCAGTGAAACAATAACCCTTCTTTTACCATCTTTAAATACAAATTGTGTAATTAATAATAAAATTGATAATATTGTTACCTCATTTTGTATCCTGAACAGCTTTTAAAAGAAACCCAACAAATTTATGGGCCATCTAATTATCCATTAAAATCTCCATGTCGTATCCATATAAATTATCAAAGAATATGAAAAGTACATAATTTATACAACAGTATGAACTTTGTTGTAACATTAATGTTATCAAGACAAGACAGATCTTGTCAATTCCCTTTATAAATTTTTTAAATCAATTTTGGTGAATTTCTTGACTTTGAGTCAAAAGACATTCAATTTAGCTGATTCCCAAATAACAAATATTGCCGACATATCAAATACCTTTTTTTTTCATTTTTAAATAGGTTGCTCAGCCTAAAATTATAGTTTTATTTACACAAAATATATTTATTCAGAGAAAAAATTCATTTATTCTCTCAAAATATTCCCTACGAGATTCTATACATTTATCCATCTCGGCAATAATATAGATTCCATTCTGAAAATTCTTCATTCAAATAACCAATCAATTCCTGAAATTTGGATTGATCCTAAATGGAGAAATTCTAATAGCAGAAAGGGATGATCTATAGGGACAAAACCAGGCAGATGGTCATCCAAAGGGAGGAGACTGGGTAAATGGCCATCTATATGGACAAGGTCATATGGGTGCCTGTCAAAAGGGACAAGTCTGGGTGAATAGGCTTCAATAATGTCTTCATCTTCAAGTTCAACTTTAGTAATTCATTTAGCAAAATCATCATTCAAGTTAATGACTCTTTCTATCCAAAATGTGTAGTATTTTAATTTTAAATGGCATGAAGGTCCACATAGAATTATGCACCTAAATTGTTTGCTAATTTGAAGGAAGTTGCTATGTACTAATCTCCTTGTGTTAATTAATATATATATATATATATATATATATATATATATATATATATATATAAAAAAGAAAGTATTGATATTTTTATTTTCACAAGACAGTGCTTTATGTAAACTTATATATATATATATATATATATATAGTGTATTTAGGCAGCAATCCTTCATTTCTACATGTTTCATTAAAGATGACAGACAAGGTACTATGATTAAGCTTTTTCTTCGTATTTCATTTTTCTTGTGTTCAAAAAAGTGTTTTCTTTTCTGGTCAGAGTGTGTAGAAACTGTCCAAATGTTCTATACTTCCAAGCACTTTCAGCTATACTTTTTTAGCCATTATCAAGGATGATTTTACTTTTGCATTTTAATTGGGGGTATGGGTTGTAGGGATGTTTTATTTTCCGAACACAGTATGTTTCGGATATAGTTTGGTAAGTTTGTGTGTTTAAATGGATTCTAATAGAGCTGGGGTCAGACAGGTGTAACGTATGGTGTCTGGATAGGCATAAATAACACCTGAATGTTTGAGAAACAAGAGAAATTTCAATTGATGTTTAAATTTCTTACTCTTCACCTGGTCCTTATAGAGATTTTCAGTTATAAAAAATCCTCTTCATCACACTTGAGGAGGAGACCTTATTAAAAGAAGGCAGATTGTAAAGGACAGGAAATCTGTTAGAATGATTAATGCTGGTCTTTATATAACTAATTCAAACAAATCCTATTTACCAAGCATGTTTTTTCTTAAATGATTTGAAATAATTCCAGTTGATAGCAGTTCTCTGATCTTTTTAACCCCCTCCCCCACATTCACACTACAACAGCCTCAAAAACTTTATCAGTGATTAAGAGCTTTGGTCAACCTATTTCCTGCTTTTTTTATAAACATTGTCCCAATGTGTATATTTTTATATTCTTAATAACATACTATCATAAACTATTCACTTCTTCACTTTTGCTGCTTACAATCCATACAATCACTCATTTGGTAACCCTTTACCTTGAATGGCTCTTGGGGCTTGTATTGGGTGAACATTTAGTTAAGAAAAATAACTTGAGATACATTAAAACTCAGTTCAAATTCATACAAGTATAAAATATAATGGTCATGAAAGGTGAAATTTTTAAAATGAATAATCAATCAATATTTTAAGATATCAAAATTTTTTTTAACTAAAAATGTCAAGTTTTAAAAAGAAAATTAGCAATTACATGTTGAATCACCCAATTTTTACTTATTGTTAAAAATCATATATTTTTCAGTTTTACTAATATTAACATTGTGTGTGTGTGTGTGTGTGTGTGTGTGTGTGTGTATATATATATATATATATAGGTAAAAAAAAAAATCTGTGGTTAAGTAATCCAAGTAGATCCTATTAATATAAAATATTAAAACTGATCCACAAAAGAGAGCTCAATATAATTTTTATTATAGAGCATATAAGTGAATTACAAATAATGAGATCCAAACAATTTACCTCATACAGATGATCATTTTGTCCATGGGAAAGTAGTTGTTCCTTGAACTTATCAATGCAAATACATTTAATAAATGTATTTGCATTGATAAGTCCAGAGAACTACTACTTTCCTACATGGACAAAATGATTATCTGTATGAGGTAAATTGTTTGGATCTCATTAATTATATAATTTTAGCAAAATAAATGAATTACATTACAATTCTAATTTGGAATATAACTTTTGTATTTTATTGTTTCAGATCCTGATCAACTATTCAATTGAATATCCGGATAATTCATTTAAAATAAGATCCCAGTTGCAGTATCATCCCCCAAATGACCTGAAATTTAAATTTACAAAACTTCCGTCTGATTTTTCACAATTAGATACCCCAGTGAAAATACAAAAATACTGATTAATGCAAACCAAGCAAGGTTAGACCAATTTTAACAAATTAAAGTTTTAACACATTTATTTGTTCTTACTAACTTCACACTGACAGCTTCAATTTGTTTATAAAATTTTAAACAAGAATTCTCACAATAATCAACCTGCACTAAAAAAAATAAATTTTAAGACATTTTATTCTCTCTCATACTAAAGATCATCCTGTCTTTTTTTTCTTTCCAGGATACAAATTGAATGTTTTGAACAAATTAACCACCTACTTACTGACACTGGAATGATGATTGGAACATGTTGGCACCTACAAACATTAAAAACAAAAGCCTAGTTATGGTTGTGTTTGTGTGTGTGTGTGAGAATAACAGCCATTGTGCAACCATGATGAGAGTTAAGATGATGTTGAACAAGATATTTGGAGAGAAACATTGAAAATAGAAAATATATATCATTTCACTCATGTTTCTAAAAATTCTTCCATTGATATAACTTCTTTGCAACTGAGAATCAAAGTCATTGATTGCATTTTCAGAGTTGAAAATGCTTTCTTGATTATTCGACCTCCAACGACAAAGAAAATTTCAACTTTGTCCTCTTATCTGTTTGCATGTTGAAAGCAGACAGCAGGTTTTCTTTTCAAAAGCTTTTTATCTAATTACTGTCAAGACTTAATTTAGCTAAGAGTTGGAGAAGTTCTAAACAATTTTTCTTCATTCTTCTGTAGTAACTTTATTTTTCTTGAATTTACGAAAAAATGGTGTACCTGTTACAATATTTGAATTTTCTCCACATTGTAATTTTCAATTATGTATTTTTTTATTATTTTTGGTGGAGAGGGGATTTAAAATATGCACAAATTGTTCGAGTAATTGTGCAGACAAATCTGAACTTAGATTTGTTTTGTTTGCCAACAATATGCTTGCAACATTTCTCTAAATCTTTTTGCCAGTTTCTTCTTCAACTGATCATAATCATTCTTTCAGAATGGAATTATTTTTTACAAATCTCCCCTCCCCAAATTATTGACCAAATGAAATTGTTAACCATGTGATTTTTACAGAAGTCTATTTTGAGAACATGTTTGTTATATAATGGAGATTTCTTTAACCTTTATAAAATATTGCCTTATTTTAATCAATATTGCTCAGGCCATGTTACGAATAAATTTTGATATTTATTGTTCAGTTGTTGTTTTTATTTATCTTTGAATTGACAAATCAATTTGCCTTGATATTTGTCAATAGTCCACAGCATGCGCATTATATGTAAATGTTATTTACTTTAACAATGAATCATTGATGTTAACACTTGGATGCAATTGTACAATAGGCACTCTAACCAGAAATAATATTTCCACAATTTTTTTTTTTTTTTTTTCATTAAGCAGAGATTAAACTTTTTTTTTCTTTTACAAATGTTATCAGAGCAGGGGGTCCAGTTTGCTATACAAGTTTCCTATAGAAACCAAAACAAAATATGTTCATACCAGATGATTCCTTTGATTTTTAAAAACAGTTTTTCTCATATAATACTATTAAGTACTCCAGATTACAATATCCATCCCCCCTCCCAATTTTATTTTGTTTAAATTTTAAGAAATCACATATTTTGTTTGTTTCTGTAGGAGGGATTAATTTACATAGCAAACTGCTCGCAACCATTAACTTTAATAAAATTAAAGAAAAAAAAGTTTTTTTTTTTTTTTTTGTTTTAATCTATAGTAATGAAAAAAAAAAAAAAAAAAAAAAACATTTTCTGGTCACAGTGCCTATTGTACAACTCCAAAAGTTGATTTAAAAAAAAAAAAAAAACTTACTAATATATCTAAAACCTCTGAACGGAGATGTTTTGAAACGTTTCAGTTTGGTTTTAATGGATGCCCAGAAATAAGCTTCAATAAAAGCATGAGAAAATTGTTAGATAAATTTCAATGGCCTAATTCCCAACAGCAAAAGGCATGTTTTACATTGAGAAAGTTCAGTGAACAAAAATAAAAACATGCAATTTAAGAAACTAAGTAAATACAATGTTTATTAATTTAGAAAAGTAAATATAAAATATTCTAGGACAATTTGTGAAATGTAACCGAGAGAAAATAAGTATTTTTGCTGAAATAGCAAAACAGTTTAACTTTTTTAAAAGCAAATTCACTCCAAGCGACAGCAACCGGATATTTATAGTCTTAATATCATATTTGAACATAGAAATCCATACAATTGCAGAAAGTTCTTGCTTATATTTTAGTGATTGAAATTCTGAATAAGTTTTAAAGCAAAATGTAAACATTCACTACTTGATCAATATATTACTCTTCATTTAACCAACAGATATTTGTTTAAATTTGCATTTACAGAAGACAATTCTTAAAGAGCTTTAAAAGAGAAATGTCAACAGAATTACAGGTTCTATTGTAAACTTCAATCTAATTCCTTTATATAAGGGATACTTACAATGAAATAAAACTCTTAAAAAAAAAAAAAAAAAAAAAAAATAAAATAAAATAAGACTCAAATCAGTTTTAATATAGGGAACTATAGACATTTATCTACAGTAATTTTCATTTTTAGGATAAATTTCCTATAAAAAAGAAAAAAATTAGATGTACAAGACAATTCTGTTCATGTAGTGCATTTACAAATGAAAATTATTCAAACTAAAATAGAATTCAATTTCTCTCTTTACTTTCCTTATCAGTTAATTTATTCAGCAATTAAAGAACCTTTAATTCTTAAATTCTCACTAAAGTAATTGGTAGTTGTTTCCATTGTTATTCTCAACACCAATAGTAACATTAGAGTTTGTCTTATCAGGTCATTCAACAATACGGAATTTGTCAAAGTGGCTGCCAAATATATTTGTTGTTTTTTCCAGATTCAAGTTTCTACCTATAAAGTTATATTTTGGTAACATTAGCTTCCAGTCCAGTAATGCCAAACTAATCAGCTTCAATGATTCCATACAGGTCTTATGTTCAATTTCTTTTAAAATGATAACTATAAAAAGTTCTTTCTCTAGTGATGTCATTTTAATATTTGGTAATAAAAATTACAGGTAATGTTCCCATATTTATAAACTGTCTTTGCTAGTTTTGAAAGCTGACATATTTCTTATATATATGAATTAGGATAAAAATGACAAATCAAATATGGATTGAAATCCGACAATGATAGAATTATAAACATTACCTATTTGTTCTTTATCCTAAAATGTTTCACTTTTATTAAAACTTCATCAGAGAATGAGATATGGAGAAAGGAATTCTAGTATTTTTATTTTTGTGTTGTTTGATTTTCATTTGTTAAGCAGCATTAGTATAAGTTATGACAATTTAAACTCAAGGAGAGATGGCAAGTCCTTTCACTGCTTAACAAGTCAAATACATGTGAAGCCTGCTTAACCAATGAAAAACAAACAACATAAAAATAAAAATAACAGGATTTCTTTCTCCAGATCTCATTCTCTGATGAAGCTTTAATAAAAGTGGAACATGTCAGATTTATGAATGGTTTCTATTTGTTCGTTATGTTATATACACTCACATAACTTTGTATAGTTATATTTTTATAAAGCTCTTGTAAGCATAATGCAATTGTTCTCTATAAATGTGCACTAAATGTATATTAAAATGTATTTTATATGTATAAGTTACTAATTTTATCTGCTTAAACATGCTTTTGGAAAAAAATTTGCATAAATTTATAGCACAGCAGTAGATTATTTGATGCTTTGTGAAATCATATTTATTTCAAACTAGATTTCATTCTTAAATTATCACCAAGTTCTCAAAGTCTCTCAAAAGTAGTATATTAAAACTAGAACATTCTTAGAAAATACATTTCAAATGGCAGGTTGAAGAAAATGGTTACCATGTATCTAATGTGGTGTTTCTCAACCTTTTTAAGCAGTGGCACACCTAGAAGCAAATGAAAATATCACAGCACATTTAGCAAAATTTTTAAAGGGTATACATTTAAATGTTATGAAATAAAACCATAAGTTTTTTTGTTTTTTTTTTAAATACACACACAAATATGAACTTACTTTATTTCAATGTTTCTATTCAAACTATTTGTGCAGCCTATTTAGTGTGAAATCTGTGCTTGGTGTTTTTTTGCAATTCCTTCCGTGTTTGGTTGAATGTGCAATAAGCAGACCCTCATTTCTTCTTCAGTTGACAATATTTCACAGTACACTAGTGTAACATGACATGTCAGTTGAGAATCACTGATCTAGTGTGTATTAATATACAGGGTCTGGCAGAAATATTCACCCACATAATGGTGAGACATTAGCTAGATGAAGACACCATTGCCACTAATTCCTTACCATTATGTGGAAGGTTATTTCTGATGCACCCTGTATAAATACTAATAAAACTTATTGTGCCTATGTTTATGGTAGCCTATCAATGATTCACTGGCATCATAATTGGCTTTTCCTTTGGAATGGTTTTTTGGCTTAGAGTCCAGTTCATACAATTAGAATTGATCCAATTTTTCATTTGCTTCCATATGAATGGATTCATTTATATTTTAAATAATTGCTTAAACTATGAAAAATAGTAAAATGCAAAATGTTTTTAGAAAGAATAACAATTTGTTAATCTTTTGTTATACTTTTTTAAACAACATGCAAGCCTATTTACAAAACAAATTGTTATGCATTTTATGATTGTTCTGTTGCTACACTCATAGAATTTTTAATATAGATTTGAATTATTGTTGTGATGTTCTTTTCAAATTCAATTACAAACCATAGGGTGTATTTTTTGTTTGCTGTTACACACAAAAGTTACTGCACCAATTATTTAAACATAATTGCTGCTTTGATGACCTGATAGAGCTCAGCATTTTGATCTGATAAGAAAAACAGCAGGCTTAAAAAACAAAACAAAAAAAACAACATTGGATTTTTGAGGTGAGTGAATTTAAGTTAAGAAATTGGCACCTAGCTACTTAGGTCTTAAGGGGGAAAAAATCCACATTACATGGTGCTTTGTGAGCCTTTGGGCTAATTTTGGTAAGAGTTCGAATAATTTTTATTTAGTTTGGTTGGTTTGTGGCCCAAACGCTATTGCCAAGTAGTTAATAATAAGCAACAAACATTATAGCAAAATAGCTAGCTAATATAAGAAAAAAAAAATAGATAGCTTTTAGAAATAATGAAGATCACTAAAGGGAAAAAAAAGCAGCTAAGTCATTTCTATGACTAAGCTGTTTCATAGTCTATATTCACTATTGTCTTTATTAATTATTTTACATTACTACATATTTGTATTTCCCTTAATTTTATCTATTTGATTCATTTCAAATACATTACTTAGAGGGAAAAAAACAATGTCAACAAAAAGGTGATAAATGTAATTAAAAAGATTAAAAAATAAAGCTTTTTTTTGTTGTTGTTTATAGCAGAGACACAACACAGTTGATTCCTGAATATCATCTTTGGCATGCAAAATGTGCAGTAGAAAATATCAATTTTTTTTTTGTCTTTATTTTAAAGGAAAAATAAGAAACAGAAACAAGGCAAACAAAATGTTTTCTACAAATGCTTCTCAGCATCAATATTTCCATTGTTCCTTTTAACATTCAGTGAATTTGAAGTGAGTGTTTTGATAAAGGTTACACATTTTTAATCCCACAGAATAGTGAGTCAAAAACAGTAAATATATCACAATAACAATAAAATTATGTGTATGAAAATCTGAGATCACAAATACTATACATGAGTATTCAACAAACAAACAGATGTGTGAGGAAATTGAAAAAGGAAGATTATGATAGAGTAGGCAGTGGCTTTCTTTTTCTTTTATTGGAGTGTATATGTGTGGGGGGAGGTGGGGGAAAGGGAGGGATTAATCTACGAAGGCTTTAGCAAAGAAGAGTTTAATGAATAACATGGCCATGTATCCAAAGGGATTAGAATGAAGGTGATTGCAACAAAAATATTTAGTAGAGAATTTTCCAGAGATGGTCATAAAAATTGAGTCTCTTGGTATTTTCGTGGGGTTGGGAGTTTCTTATTCTCCCCCAACATTTCAGTTAATATTTTATACACCTCTAAGTTAGCAGAGGCCAAAATCAGCAGAAATAAAAAAAAAAAAAAATAAATAAAAAAAAAAATTGAAGATTCTAAATTTATTTTTTCTGTGCTTGAAAACAACTTTGACATATGAAATGCAACTTAAAATTTAAATACTTTTTTTAAAGATACAAATCAATTTTGTGAAACAATATATTTCTAAAACATTTAGAAATATATTTCTAAATAAATCTCAAAAAGTGTAAATCCTTAGTTTACCTAATTTATTTACTATAAGGACTGACATAATTTTTTATAAATAAATCAAGCAGCTATTTTCAAAACCCAGTAGTAAACTAATATTTTTTTTTAAGGATTTATACTAATAAAAATGTATAGGTCACAATTTTGTGTGTATGTGTGTGTGCATTAATTTACAAAAATAGAAATCAATTGAAAAGTTACAAAAATAGTCACTAAGTAAAAATAAAAAATAAATAAAAATAAAAAATCCACATTCATATGGTTTGCTCTAGCAAATAAAGCTTTTTTTCTAGCATTCATTTTTAAATTCTAGATATTTTTATAAACATGAGAAGCTTCACGTGGTATTAGGAGTCACAATCTTTGATAAATAAGTATTAATCCAATTTCAACAAAATTGAATAGAATATTTAAATGATTTTTCCCTGAATAATGGGAACAAACAAATGAAAATTCACATTTGTTCCAATTTCAAAATCATGCATTTGCCAACAAGTTTTTCCATAGTTTCATGTCAGTTGAATTCTGTTCATTTATAATATAATCAATATTTTGTGTGTGTGTGTGTGTGTGTGTGTGTGCTCTAATTCTAACAAAAATATTTAATTCTCAAGAGATTTCCTTTACCTTAAGAAAGTATTTTTTTTATTTTTAGGACAAATCCAAATGCCATACATTAAGTGGGAGCCAAAATTATGTGAGAAGCTGAGATAATTTGATTCAATCTGGAAAGAATATCTCCCTTTCCTCAAGAGAGAAATAAGCTGACCAATTGATTCCTTAATAAGCTGTCAATAATATCTAACCCAAGATAATTTAGATAAAAGGCTATAGAAACTTGTATTGGTGAGGAAAGTATTCAAGGATACAGTTTGGATGGACTTCCCTCCACTTGAATGTCTAACAAAATAATACAGGTAGAGAATACCAACAGATCAATGGTTAAACCCTCTTGACCATTGCAAAAGATTCTTTATGGACATAAATCATAAACATGTTACACAATCTATTCTTAAAGTTAAGCAGAATATCATAACTGAGAATGTCAAAATAGGCAACCAATGTACTATATATATGTGTGTGTGTGTGTGTGTAAAATTTTATAAATTCTTTTAAATGTTGAAGATAAATACACAAATATATGGAAAAATAACAACATATGTAAAACAATGTAAAAATATTCCCAACTAAAGAGATTGTAAGAAAAAAAAACAAGAGAGAGAGATGGACAAAGTTCTCAATTCTAATCGAAACACTTGACTAGATTTCCTGTAATTCTGGATTTTAAATAATAATCTATTTAAATTAACAAATAAACTTGAAATTTATTTGAGAATTGTAATAAAAAGAAGTTTCCCCTAAAAGTTGTTTTCATTTTTTTGAATATCCTTATTTAAAATGTGAAATATAACAAAATATCAAACAATTTAACCACACAAAATAAAAATAAAAAAAGGCATATAGCAGCTCTAAGTTAAAATAAAGAACTTAAACCCTGTTAAATTATAAAAAAGATGCACATACTTCTTAATAATTTTGAAGACTTCTAGTTTTTGTTCTTTTCCCAGAGACTTGTTCAAAGAATCAAATAGTATATAGGGAAGCAAATGTGTGTGCACAAAGCAATTTGTTTAAAATCTTTTCCAAAGTTAAACATAACTGCCATAACTCTAGGTATTCTTTTTAACCAACATAATCATAAATATAGAAACCACACAAGAAAAAAAGAAGAAAATCACAAATGCATAAAATATCACATAAACTCTTACTTGTACATTTTGGAAAGTAAGATTTTTGGACCAATCCAAAATATAGAATGAAAAATTTTGGATTAATGAAATGAAATTTGACTTTCTATACTTTTTTTATTTTTTTTTTTTTACTTTTTTTGGTGTCGTTGTCAAAGATCTTCCCATTATTTTTTTTTTTTAAAAGGCACAAACATTTATCCACATTTATTCCAAGCCTTTTTTTTTTAATATGGATAAATATATAAAATAAAAACCAAATATAGTCTAATCACTTATTAAATTCTCAGAAAGTCTTAACTATATTTTCTAGTTTCCCTTATATTTAAGCTATTTTTTTTTTCAAAATATAGTGATGCATTGCTTTAATAAGCTTTACAATCCTTCAAATGTCAATATTGTGTTATTTAGAGAACACATGTTGATTGGGTTTGTCTATAATGATTCAAAAGATGAATTCAGAAGGGGAAAATGAGACAAAGTAGTAATAAGGCAAAGAAATAAATTGCCATGGTTACTGAAGGACAAAAATATAATGTCAGATGCTAAATAATAAAGAATCTCTCTACTACAAATCTGACTACTTTTTCTGAATATATCAAAGGATTTTAATTAATATAAATAGATCTAAACAAAAGCAGATGCTATCATAGGAATGAATTCTTTTAACTTTTTTATACACTTAATGATTAGCAAAGACAAATTTGATTATAAAAATCACTAAATATTTTTTCTGTAAATATTTCCTAAAAATCCAACAATTGGAAATAATTTCTGAATCTCAAAGAGATTTTTAGACAATAAAATCTTTAAAGCCATCAGTTGTTTTATTTTTAGATTACTATTGCCAAATGTGTTTCTTTTTAAGACCAAAAGCTGATTAAGAAAAATAAAATTTTCAAAAATACATGAATAAAATCATACAAATGTAAAACTCATTCCAAAGCATTTTTAAATACACAATCAAAAACAAAAGCATTTTTATGAAAATAAACTTGCTATGAAAACTGAAATTGATCAAATAAAAATACCTTATCTAAGATTTGTTTGAATGTTGAGTTTAAAAGAATTTTATACAAAACTGTTCCACACATTCAAGCTAATAGGTTACAGGTTTTGAGGGGAAAAATCTTTTTAAATAAATAAAAAAATACCCATCACACAGGCACACACACACACACAATCCTAAAAAATGGCTGGACGTTTAACTTTGATGGTTATGCTTTATGTAATGATTGGCCTATCTTTAAATCTACCGACTTGATGGATTGGTAAGTAGTAAATGATTAAGAAAAAGGAAGGAGGGGAAGCAGTCTCAAGCACAGAAAATGCAAATCTAGCTGTTGGTTGGACCAATAATTTTAAGGATACATATTTAATATAGACTATATTTACATTACTGCAGTGATGTTCTAAAATAGCAGAAAAATAATTCTTCTCCAACACAAAAGAAAAATGGGTATTTATATTGTCCAGTCAAAACAATCAGGTGGTGAATTGTCCTTCAAGCCAATCTAGAATAGAATTGAATATACAAAAAGTTATAAAAAGGAGGAAAAGTGGCTACAAGAAATGTTAATTAATAACATTTCATACTAATTGATAAGTGATAAATATTTGGTATAAAATTGTAAATGTGTTGTTATCAGCTTCCTACATTTCTTTAATAAAACAAAAATGAATTGATTTTAGGGAAAAAAATTTTGCTAACATGTGAATTAAACTTGTTTAATAAACTTATTATCATTATGAGTTTTGCACCTCAAGTCAAGTTTATGCTATATTTATTTTTCAAATCAATCTTTTTGAGATTATTAAAGACAACAATGCAAAGATCTATACTGAATAGTTCTCAGTAGCTCAAAGCGAAAATGTTCTAACATTAGAAATTTGAAGAAGAGATATTATTTTGGCGGAGTGTATGAAACTCAACATGTCTTATTTAAAAAAGTTTTTCTTATATATATTTCCATTTTTTCTTTATCTTAAATTTTGAAAGCAACACATAAAATTGCATCTTCCAAAATGCATGTAATCTCCAACTGTTGGGTTGACTAGAAATATTTGAGAAAACTAGTAGCCAATTATTTGAATTCACAAGAAATAAAAGTGGAGAAATGTTACTAAACATGCATGATTAAATAAATGACAAAAGAACTCCAAAAGGGTAATTATTTGGGATTATGAGAAGTTATTTCAAATTAAACAAATTTCAATCAAAATATAATAATTAAAGCAGAACACTAATGCACGTTCTATACATTTGTAAAAAGAATACTGCATTGCAAAAATTGTGGTTTTCCTAATGAAAAATATTACATACCATAGAAAAACAAAAAATACATTATTAAAAAAATGTTATATTCTAGTAAACAAAATCAAAATAATCATTAGTGTTTTTAACTAATGTTTCTTTCATCTTAATTTCAGTATTTCTATTAGTTTGATTTTTTTAATGCCAACTTTCAGATTGTCATTCTAGAGTTTTCAGTAAGCAACCCAGATCAGAACTAAAGAATAATCTTCTAGTTAAGCAACTATCACATTAAGATGGGCTTTCCAAGAGGAAAAAAAAAAAAAGAGAGGAAAGTTCAACCACACTGAAATCTTACTCTTTTTTTCTGTTTTTGATAAGATTTGTGTTAAACAAAGTAACTGAAATTAAATTGAAAGAAATACTGCTTCAAAAACTAATAATGATTGACAATGCTTCATCTACAAAATTCAAAATGTAAAAGAAAAACATGTAAATTTTTATGAAAGATTTTCTAATAAAAAATATACATCTTAATTTATTTAGCAGACAAGTTCATAAAATATATTTAGGTGTACAGACAGACACAAATTCTACAGCCTAAAAGCAGTGTTTTGCATGGTTTAAATGGTCACCTTTACTGAAAGAAATAATAATTAAAATTGGTCATATAATATTTTAAAAGAAAAGAATAAGTCAAGAATGAGAGAAATCGTTTTTGCAAATTTCTGAAAAGAGATGAATAAAATGAAGTTTTTACGAGGAGATTATTGCTACAATTTAGTAAGAGTAAAGATTTTGGCACAAAGGATTTTTAGATGCTAAAAGAATGTCTTAAATGACTACCATATTTTTTAATTTCAAAAATATTCAAAATATTAGTCCAAAAGAAATTAAAGCAAATTACATAAAAAAAATGTATTAAATTAATATATTCTAGATTCTCATTTGGACTAAAATTTTTATTTTCTGTTTATGACAAGTGTGGGTTTCATTTTTAAACACAACACGCAGGGGTGTGTGCATGCATCTTTATATCTTTAATATACATCGATAACACAACTTACTATTTGATTCTTAAACAACATTTTCTCTGGTCAAATTGAGGATCATAGGCAATATAAAATTATTATCTTTCATGGCTCAATATACTTTGAAAGTCACTTTGCCATATACGGGTCAGATAGTTTTGAATATTGGGCAATTTTTCAGCCTAATAAATATTTGTGGAAACTGTATAGTTAACTTGCTAAAACTTTTCATAAACACACAACCAAAGTAAAATTTGGATCAAAATCAGTTAAATGAATAACATTTTGTTTCCCAATATTAAAATTAGATTAACATAGGTAGGCTCCTTTTATTCACATTTATTCGTGTGTGTGTGTGTGTACATTAAGTCTATTCAAAAGTTCTATAGCACTTTTTTATGAAACTGAAAACTTATATATATATATATATATATATATATATATATATATATACACCTAATCTGCATGCTGCCAACATGTACATCTATACAGATCTGTGCTTTTTTTTTTTCCTCTCTATGTTGATGAAATATAGAATCAATCATAAAGTGGAACGAATAACAATTCTCTGTTCATAGTAAAATCAGAGAACAAATCAATTTTGTTTTATCAAACACAAATCTTTAGAAATACACATAAAATACATTTTACCTAAAATATCACACAATGGCTTGCACTTCTACAAAAAAAAATAATCTCTAAAAATAAAATTATCAATGAAGCAAATTGTTTTAAAAAAAAAAAAAATGTGCTAATGGTATCAACTTGAAAAATTGGTTGCATCTAATGATCAAGCAGTTACTTAACAATAAAACTTATTTTGGACTAAAGAAAAAAGAAAAACTGAAATCAAGGAAAGTAGAGAAGTAAAAAAAGATCATTAGAAAAATATTTACAAGTGCTTTAAAAAATTAAATTAATCACAAATATTGTAAAAAATGTAATCCATCACAAAAGTTTCAAATATTAATATTCCAAAGTAAGCAATAAAGAAAATCTGACAATGTTTGCGACAAATTTTATTAACAACGCAAAATTGCAATGCATTTTGAGTGAATAGTTATTAATGATACTCGTAGGTAATGAGTGAAAATTTCTTTTTTTTCTTTTTAAATTTTACACAGTAAAATCCTGGCTGTTTGAATTGAAACGTGTTTCATATTTTATCAAATTTTAAAGGTCAGATATTTATAAGGGGAAGGTTAAAATAAAATCTGAGGCTGCATTAATTCTAGTAATGATTATATAAATGCTAGCACACTATTATGGGAGAAAAAAAAATGAAACATTTTCATCAACTATAAAATCTAAAGTACATTTAAAGCTTTTAGAAATAATTACAAATATTCCTAACATCAAAAAGTCACTAAGTTTCTTAAAGTATCTCAAAATAAGACAATCAAGGGTAAATATATAGTGACCATTGACTAATTAACATGAAACTAATTTTTTTTTTTTTTTTTTTAAAGTAAAACTTATATAATTTTCAATTATTTTTTTCATAATACTTTCATTTAGGTTAGGACTGATCTTGTTTGACTTTATTATTTTAATATTTTTTAAATTTGAACTGTAAATATGTGTTAGGTGAATGTTTTAACAAAATGTGAAATTGAATTTTTTAATGGCTGTTGAAAGAAAATAGATTTAAAATTATAGTTCCATGAATATATTTTACTTCATAGAGCATTAAAATCTAAGACTGATATTAATCTTTTAAAATAAAACAAACTATATTTGGTTGAAGATGATCAACAGACCATAGCTACAACCAAGAATGCAGAACCATTTTATCATATAACTTATTCTAGATTATTCTGGGAAACAGATTTTATTTCTTAATTGCAATAATTTACATTTTGAAATAACACATACAGCTCCATATAATGTATACCTGATAAAAAGATTCTCCTTTTAGTTGATGTTATTGATGAAAGTGAATAACAGATTTTTAAACAAACTTTGTTATCAGTATAAGAAATAAATTAGTAATAAAATAAACTTTATGTGAAGACAGCTTCTACTTATAGTCAGATTATCATTCTATCACATTTTCATCCAACTTTATTCCTATTAATATATGTTGCAGTTGTTGTGTTCTAACAACAGCATATTGCATAAACAATTTAACTAGAACTACATTGATGAATAATAATTGCATGGTGTATTTTAACTTTTGATAAACAAAACTGCCCTATAGAAAAAATATCACCTTATTGTCATGACTGAAAAATTAATTAATTTCTTTTTAGTCACATGAAAATACCTAAGCAGGTTATTTCTCTCTATATATATATAACAGTTTGTTTGTATATCAAGATGAAATCTCAGAAAATATGGAAATAGATTTGTTGTTGGTCAGTTATAGTGATTAGTAATAAAGATGAAATAATTTAGGTAACCATATAATTATCCTAAAAATTATTGAACAGAGCAATGAAAAAAAGTTAATGTCAATGCAAACAGAGCAGACAATCAGAAAAGGTGGTAATCTTAACTTGACAGATTTCCTCCATGATTCTGAAGCCTTCTTGCTTTGTTCATCAATTTTGATGGCTAAATGAAGAGAAACAAGTTAATTGCTAAACCAAAAAGTCTTTGTAAAACTAATGATATATTTACAATGATTTTCTTATAGTGACATCAAAATAATTCTTTAATTTTATGTGCTGAGAAATCAAACTTTTACAGATTTTTATTTTAGATATTGTCCCTTTCTCGTGACTAAGAAGCATCTTGTAGCTACTACCAATTTCTGAAATATTAATGACAGTACTCAATTATTAGAATTTTTATGCCAATGATTTTACTAATTATAAACTGCTTTGACATATGGCTTTGGAGTGTCAGATCATGAGCTCAAAGTCAAAATTAACCTCAATATTTCTAGCAAGATAAAGGATTCTAAAAGCCATGCAACTCTTCTGCCTATGTTTAACCTTTGATAGGCCAATTGTATTTTGTAGGCTGTACCAGATTTACAAGCAGTTAGAAGCATAACGTGAGGCATGATTGATATCAGTCAAGATGAATTTAGTCACTTTGAAGTCACAATCATTTCATGAGTAATATTGCTACTACAATAATTATTTTAAAGGAGCAAATGAAAAAGCACAAAAAATAAACAACAAAATGCTGTTAAAATTAATCTGAAGAAAACAGTAAAAACTTAAATTTTTTTCTAAAATTTCCACTTCTGCTAAATACAACTTAAATTGAAATCAAGTTTCCATTTATACTCTTGGACTGTTATTTCATGAAAGAAATGTGTAATGCACATAAAATAATTTAAAAAAAATATATGATAAAGCAATTAGAAAGTTAATTAATAATACAGACAAAACATGGTCAAAATTAATTGAATACCACCTTAAAATATTCAGACTTTATGAACTACCCAAAACATATCATTTAATAATAATTATGAGAGATGCTTTGAATTATTGTTTAATGTTTATTTAATGAGCCTATTAAACTTAAGCAATCGTTTAATTGGATATTCCAAGAAATACACAACAAACTGACTTGCACCATATAAATAATTTGTTTCTGTATTATTAAGAAAGTTCATAGAAAATCAAGTCATAGTGTCCCAACTAAACAAGATTAACAAACAATTTGTGGTATGTCAACCTATTATCTATTCTACATTGAAATTCAATTTCAGTAATCTGGAAAATTGTGCTAGAGGAATTAGCTGGAGCTGGGCAAAAGAACAAGCCTGGTGACTGTACAAATCTTATTTAAAATTTGAAAAGAAAAAAATAATAATATGCAAGTCATTTTCACAAATCTGCTGGTAACAGGCATATACAAAATCCTGTTTAAAATCATAAAATTCTACTTACAAATGATATACGATTCTTTATCAAGTGACCAGCAGTAGCTAAAGAAAGTTGAACCTGGTTAGCAAAGACAAAGCAAAGAGTATTAAGAATGCAGCTAAGAAATAAAATTCTGTGATGGAGACACATATTTGCCTTCAGTGTTAAAGCCTATGTTGCGTAGACAAGTGGAACTGCCAAGCCACTTTCAATTTTCTTTAATGAAAATAGCCATTTTAATGAGTGAAAAACAAGCGTATTTCTATTTACAGATGTTTTTATTTTACATCTACCCCCAATGTTACAACAAAATAAAATGTGATACATTATATTGAAAATACACTGGCAATAAATAACAAAGTTAAGATATGTTTCAAAATGATAAAAAAAAATTATTTCAGTAACCTTCATTTTCTTGAATATCTATGTTATACTGGTAAAAATTCTAGTGGAAATATAGAAAATATCATCTGGAACAAGGTGACTCTGCTTGAACAAGAACCAACCTAAGCTAGTAATAGCCAAATATACATAGACAATTGATATATAAAAGTGGAAAAATTATACTTCCAAAATATCAAGATAATAATACATAAGTAGAAATAAATATTCACAAATTTAGAACCATTGAAATGTGTAAACTGAATCAAAAGACCAAGAGTAACCATACTTGAAATGAAGCATTGTCATTATTCTATAACTAATATCCTCATCTTTGTTGCTTTTTTTTTAATCCAATGTGATTTTATATAGGATGATATTCAGATCTTACAAAGTTTCCTAAAGATAACTTTTCCTTTGAACACATCAGTGTAATAGGTCTTATTTGCTCTATGCTTTAATATTAACACAAAAAGATTACTCTCCAATATGAACTTATAACTGGTAATTGTAAGTAATTGAACCAAATAGTAACATTCAAAATAAAACACTAACATTGCAACATAATTGCAGGATTGTTTAATTCACTATTTTTTAAAGCCATTTCATTGTGTGTGTGTCTGTGTGTGTGTGATGGACACTTATGACAATATAAACTCTATAAAAAACAAATTTCTAACCAATCAACTACTCATTCTTTATTACTTTAAGGATTAATAACTTTGTACAAATCTTTAGCTTATAGCATGATAAAAATAAATGTGATATCAACTGTTTTATACAGTATTACTTCCCTTTGAGGAATGAAAACTCTTCATCAAGGAATATCTACATTATTAAATAACAATTTATATTTACAAAAAAAAAAAATGAACATAATTCAAGATTCGTTTCATTCAGTGCTTTTTATCAATCCATTAACAAGATACATTTTTGTGAGTGTATATATATATATTTATAGAAATATAAAGATAAATATTTTATATATATTTCTCATGATTTATCTTATGAAAGATGCATCTTACATAAGATTGGACAATATTATATAAGACTGAATAGTAAAAAAAAAAAAAGAGATTGAAATGGGTGTAAGACCTGTTTGATTTAAATGATATCCAAGCTGATATAGCTGAATAATTTGGAAAGTATTTTAAGTGTTGACATGTTAAACATTTTGAAGGTAGATATGCAGATACAATAAAGAAACTGATTGGCAAGAGAGAATACAAAAAGAACTGGTGCAATTGTTATAAAAGTAGAGGCATGAGTATCAACAAAATATTCATATAAAAGGTCTTGAAATACACAATGTTATAAATAAATTAATACATGCATACATCATTGGACTTTGCAGATATGACTCCTTTTTATAAACTAAAGATTTATGGCAACTCTGTAGTGAACAAGTTTATTGGTACCATTTTGCCTATCATATTTGCTCAATTTGTACGTCTCTTTCATGTTTTGGTAATTACAAAGGATTTTTTTTTAATATAAAGGTACATACATTGTTTTTTTTAAACCTAATGCTATTGCACCCTTAATAAACTACAGTATAGTACAAAGATCACTATTTTTAGATGTACAGAGAAACCAATAACACTTGTGTGAATTAGTTTATTGAATTATTCAGTTCATTACGGTGATCTGTAATTGAACACAATATTCCCTATGGTATGCCGGCATAGGAATTAAACTTTAATTAAAACAATCTTTAAGATCTTTATCCTTAAGATAAAGAAATCTGAAGAGAGTGATTATAGTGAATTCCAATTCTAGAAACTAACAAGAGTTATAGAAACCAGTAGCAAAAGAAGAATTATTGTCTGCCAAATATTGATGAGATTACAAGAGAACTTTCTTCAGGCTGAGACAGGAAGACTGTAGAAAACACTAGTGCTATTAGATGAGGTGATGATCATGAAAATCCTTAACAAAGAAACACTAATGGGTGACATATGAGGTCTGTTGCAAACAGATGATCTCTAGTCAAAATAGCATGAAAAACAGTTTGTGAATAAATAACAAGATAATAGTGATAAAATTTTGTAAGCATTTCTTTCTGCACAAAGACTCATAGTCAAGCTCTGGTCTATTGTAATATATTAAGATTTTAAAGTGAGAATTACAAAAAATGTATAATGCTGTGCCAAGCATTATGAGAAAATAAGTAATCTGTAAATTCGGATATTTTAAGAGGCATAGCAGAAGTGTCACACATTGACTGAAAATGAATGCCTAATAAAAGGAAGCCTAAAAAGCAATCAGTTGATTTGTGGATTAAAATAGTTTTTAAAGAAGTAATAAAAATTATAGTTCTATAAAATAGTCATCAAATGATATAGAAATGAAACATATTTGTATTGAAGATGATTGCATACATACAGGAATACAAGCAGAAGCCAAAATATTTAACGTGTAAACTGAAAGCATAGTTCTTTTCTCAGTAAAACTTGTTTCAAAATTTATCTTTTTTTCATCACTGAACTCTGTTTTATTACAGCACATCAAATATAATAACTGTATATAAGAATGAAAAAAAAAAAAAGCAACATATTTTTTAATGCAAGAATCTATCTGAAAAGACAATGAAATACTAAAATTATACTAATCAATATTTGAGAATCACTTAAATAAATGTGAAAGATAAAATAAAAATAAATTATGAACCGATCCTAATTTCTCAAAAACATTTAGAATCTTTCTAGATTTTAACCAAAATATGAATTTATTCATTTATATGGATAACAATCATTAGCTATTTATGAAACATTTCAAACTAGCAACAATAAAAGATGTTGATAAAAAGCTGCAAATAAGATTTCATTTTAGTTATAACACCAAAAGAGTAAAATATTTTAGATACTGCTTTAATCAGTCTCTACTGTACTAAAATAAAAGGATAATTTACAGCCATTATAGTTACAGTCAGAAAACCTGCAAATTTTAATTCTACAGGCCTTCATAAATGCTGAATAGAAATTAACTTCAGTAGTTCAGCTATCTTGAGGCTAAAAATGATTCTCGGATGCTGAAAAGCTAAATAATGGAAAACCAGCAAAAGGGGAGTAGCTTTCTTTTAAAAAGTTATCTATATTGAAATGCTGTCCCTAATTTTATTGTATAATGAGAAATAAAGATGTAAAACAGAGATTTTTTTTTTTTAAAGTTGTATACATTAAAAATCACGATGTTTAAAAGAATTAATTCAAACAAGGTCAGCTTCAGAAAGAAATTCTTGTTAGAGCATTACCAGTTTGTCCATTACATATGACAAAGAAACTATAACTCTTGATAAAGAGTTGTTTCTGTGAGAGTTTGTCACTAATAGTCCAATTTAATGAGGTTTTAAAAAATAAAAAACAAATATTACGTTCTACTTTGAAATCCTAATCCTTTTCAAGTTATTTGGTAACTCATATGCTTTTTACTTCTTGTCACTTTTCAAGATGTGAAAACTTTTAAAGATTCAATACTTGTTTTTTAATGTTTACCTTTCTTTAGGAGTCAAGTATATTAATTGATAAGCTATTTAGAAATTTTATTTCTTGCCAGATTTTTAAAATACAATCCATATCATTTGCAGCACATATTTGACACCAATGATATTTCAGATGATTTATAATCTTATTTTCTTGCTTTATGATTTTGAAATATTCAGATTGTCTTTGAATCAGAAATATTCAGTGCCTTTGAAATTTCATGAAAATTTTACGCTGTTTGATTTGATTATGCAAGTTAACATTTTCACAATAAAATTGATACTAATCTACAAATTTTGATCCAAATTTCAGTAAATACTTATATTTATATGATAAATCTACTAAGCAAATTTCAACTTTTAATATTTTTCTTGGAAATATTTACAATTTGGTGGTGTGAGGTTTTATTATACAACTCGATGGTTGTTGATCAAACTATGAAAAATTATTATAATATTGAAATTTATTTTGTAATTTTGGATTATATAAAACTGCCATGGGTCATAAGAAAGATTTAACTTTAAAAGAAGAAAAAAGATATTGTAAAGTTATTAACTGCAGGAAACGCAATGTTAAAACTTGAAAAAAAAACAAGGATCATAGAACAATCAGAAAAGAAATTGAGAATATTGGCAAGATAAGAAAAAGGGAAAATAAACTGACTTTAATGATATCATAAAGAGATTTGAGAAAAAAATGTAAAGGTGATGAAAGCAAGAAAAGTGGCTTGACCAGCAAGAGAATATTTAAAGATGATATTGCAAATGTAAACAAAGAGAAAAGATGCAGAATATTATTAAGGACATTTGGCTAAGGACAGAAGCAACCAAACTGCCACCTTTAAATAAACATCACAAGGAGAAACATATATGTTAAGTGAAGAAGTATATAATTACTGATTTCTCAACAATAATTTTTACTGATGAAAGAGCATATGAAGTGATGGCAAGACTAGAGGTTAGAACATTTGACTTAGAAGACAAGAGACAGGAGGTGGAGTAATATTTTGTGCTAGTATTTTAGGCAGTAAAATTATAGGTCTTTTCAAAGATGATGACAGTAGAAAGGTAAAAACATTCAATTATTCTAAGTTGTTGGACATTTTTGCGTGGTTCAGTTCATAATCAAGAAGCTTTATACTAAATATATTAATGCAAGAATGCACTTTCACATTCTGCAAAAATAGCTATTGTCTACCTTTGACACACACTAAATTAATGGAATGACATCTCCATCCTTTCCAGATATTAATCCAAAAAGATTGTGGTTCATCATTAAAAGATATGTATATGAGAATGGAAAACAATATCCAAGCAGTGACAATCTTTGGGAAGTAATAAAAACTGCTGCAAATAACATTAAAAATAAGATTAGAAAATGGTTAAAAGACTGATGAAGGGTATAGTATGTTAAATAGCCAATATTAACATGTAATATAATAAAACTCATTCATTCAGATATACTGTGTTAATCAAATACATATTTCTATGGCTTTTATCTTTTGGATCTACTTATAAATAAAAATTCATGTTGCACAGAGTTTGCTTGCAGAATAAAACCTGACACCTCCAAAACAAGTCATTGTCAATATTTTTAAAGACGGATACTGTAAAGCTAAAACTCACAAGATATTACTTATATAAATATATCTCAAACATTTTATGAACATCAGTTGGTTAAATATCAATTTTATTGTGAAAATATTGATCTGAATAATAAAATCAGATAGCGTACTTTACAATTCTTATAGATTAGAAACCTTTCTACACTTTTCAAATCTAAAAATTTCTTGTCTATTATGATCACTTTAGATATTGGATATAAATGATGCATATGTATTTTTATTTTCTTCCTTTATTTACTGGACATGTTTTCAATATGAGTATATAGAGTTTAATAGAAATATTTCATTATTTAATAAATTATTTTTCCTAATTCAAAATATAGTTTTTCTTAAATTTACTTTTATTTTTTGGTGGCACCTCCTTATAATGACAATCAAATCTGTGTAATGCCTACAATGACTTGTAAACTGTAGTATCCAGTTGGTTAAGATGTCCCTAACAAACTTGATAGCCAAGGACTAACAACTTTCTTTAGTCATTTTTTTAGTACTCGTTTCTTTTCAGAAAAAATTATTTTCACTCAAGACTTCAGCAAAGTTACATTTTTTTTTATATTTCTGTTTAAGAATTTAATAATAAACTCATTTATATATGGCACCCATGAGCTGCACAAAGAAACCCAGGATTTATACATATCCAACATTGTTTAAATTTCTTATTATCTTCTTTGTAAAAATATAAACTTTGTAACTTTGAGAAGATTCATCAGCCTATTCAACATTGGATGCTCAAATCTCTTTTTTGTATAGATGCTGTTGTCAATGATTAACAACAGCAAATCAACAAAGAGATTCAAGCATGTTGAATGTGTGAATGACATGTTTTTAAAGTTAGAGAAATTAGAACTTGTCATTTGCTGCAAAATTTTATTTTTTTATATAAAAATTCATAATTAGTTTAACTTTAAATTCTTTTATTCCCATCAATAATTAGAATATTTAACAAACCTTCCATTTGTTTAAAAATGATAACTGAAGACTTTACTTTTCTAGTAACAATTTTATTTTCAGCAAATGGTTTTATGCTTTGTTTATTTATAAAATGATTATTAAATCCTCATCTTATATAGAATAAAGCTTCAAAAAAATTTACTTTAAGAACACAAAGATCTTCTTGGTGGGTACAGCATTTAAGTAATGTTATAAAAACAGACATATTAAAAAAAGTAAAGAGGACATGGAGAAAAAATACAATTGCCATAAATGGTAACACAAAAAGAAACTGTATATTAATATATATATATATTTTTTCCACCTGCTTTCTTAATATTTCTTTTCAAGTTTATGGTAATTGTAAATTTTTTCTTCATTCTTTTTCCTCTTGATAAATATGTCTGTTTTTAATGCATTAGTTAACGTGTTCAATTCAATAAAATTCTATATGAGAAACTGTTAAATGTCTGTTTACTTTGGTTATCAACCTTACTAAAATAAAATTTCTTTATATTATAAACCATAGATTTAGATCACCTCATAAACCAAAGACTATGCACACAAGCTTTTTTTTTTTTTAAAAAAAAAAAAAAAGCAATTTGATTCACTCTTAAGAAAAACTGTTATAATAATTACAGTTAGATATTTAATATTCCTTCTCAAAAATATTTCTGCATTTTTATATTTAATGAAATATAAATTAAAAAAAATTAAAATGCTTGTAAAATTAGTAATGATTGACTACAAGTGATCAAAATAGATGTTAGCAATGTTTTACTGATTACCGTCATTTTTGTTAATGTCATCAAATTATAATGCTTGATTAATTATATCTGCTTAACATATATCGTAACAAAAGGACAATTGTAACTAGTTTACTACAAGTCACATTGTTACTCTTGAACATGTGATGAGGTAATGTTTTATTTCTGAGCAAGAAAAATTAAAGAAAAAGAGAATATAGTGATTTTATCCAAACACAACCCTTTAAAGTATTTATTAAATGACACTTTATCTTTGAAAATGTTTTGTGAACTTTAATTTTGTTTAGCATTAACTTTTATTATACCAAGACTGAGATCACAAAGTTAAAATAATTTTCAAATTGAAACTAAAAACTTATTCAAAAGTTCAATTTACAGGGTTCCTCACAAAAAACAGGAAATTTGGTAGTTTACTTAATTGTTAGAATTTTTGTTACAGTTATTTAAAACAAAATCAAAGGATAGAAATAAACTAGCTTAAAACAATAAAAACACAAGTGTTGTTGTTGGAGGAGGAGGAGGTGGTGGTGGTGGTGGTGGTGGTGTTCAAACTAAGAAAGTTCATTTTTTTCATCATATAGTACATCTAAAATTTCCTGTTTTTTATGGAACACCCTGTATATAAAATTCATTAAATCAAAATAAAATATTTTGACAAATGAACAAAATAAGCAATACAATCAATTATTATTGATCGCCATAATGAGCTAATAATTAATTAATAAAAATCTCAAAAAGTAGACTAGTCCCCAAAATGTTCAAATAAATATAATAAAAACATAAAATAATGTTGGGACAATTTTTTTTATAAACAAAAGAAAAAAATCAGATGATAATACTTGTGAAAATGATTTTAAAAGTGATTTTGTTCAAATTGATGAGATTCAAATAAAATTCTCTAAACATTAAAAACTTTAAATAAATTCTAGAAAACACTTGTGAAAATGACTCAACACAAAATAACAAAGTATATAAATTTAAACAAATCAATTTGTTCTTTATCAATCCTACGAAATCAATCAAAAATATTTGTAGAACTGATCATTTCTAAAAATACAAAAAATAAATAAATAAAATAAGCATAATTCAAATAACAGGTTAATTAATCCTACCTAAAAATATATTTTGTTTTGATGCATATCAACTGAGACTGTCCTTTTCAAGTACTGTGCATGTGTGTGTCAAAATGTTAAACAAAAGCTGGAAATGGCAGAAACTTACAACAGTAAAAACAAAGCAATTAAAATCAATTCAGATATTTTATAAACAACAGACTAACTTGAAATCCTTTTCAGTTTTTGTGATGTCACAAATAGGTGAAAAGTACTAAAAAAAAAAATATTACACAGAGCATTGCTAATAGATACCATCATTTCTTCTCAACTTAAAAATTTCATAATAAAGAAGTTGAGGAACCCAAAATATCTGCACTAATTTAATTTTAATCATTAAAACTTACTTTCTAGAATTTCATACAAATAGAAATACAGTATTATAGCAATATTCTACAAACAATTATTAAATTTAATAAACCTCAAAAGACTACAACTATAGTTGCTAACAATATAACTTAATGACAAATGAATGCTTTACCTATTAAAAAAAAAACTATTAGAAAATATTAAATTATGAATAAAGAATGACATGAAAAATGATTGCCATCTTGAAAGATCCTGAGTTTTCTAATCACATTTGTTAAGGGAGAAAAGCAGAAATAAAATGATTATTTACTTTTCTGTAAATATAATTCATAAATATAAATAAAAGTTGAAAAAAACTGTCATGCTATGTAAAAACAGTTCAAGTTTTTAATAAATGAAAGGAATAATATTTGATGTTCTTATCAGCTGTGTATAATTCAAAATCAAGTCAAACAAATCAAAGAATTATTGAAAATAATATTCTTCCATTTACTGTGTGTGAAAAGAATTGCAGACAATTATTCAATGCATCCAAAATACAGTTATTTAATGCCCAAAACTCTTAGAGTGCCTCAGTTAAAGCAACTAGAAAGAAGTCTTTTTTCCCTTTGTTAAACTGTCATACTAACAAAATAGAACAGTGCTGAGGAGCAAGTGGTTTAAAATTCATTATATGATATTACTGAATGAAAAGTTTGTGGATGGATAGAATTATATGCCTATTCAAAATGAATCCCTACCCAATACTTTTAGTAAACAACAACCATGACACCTGCTGTTAGATATTCCAAAATGTTGCTATTTCTTTAACATTTAGAAAAATTTTCATCAAATAAGCAATTAGGAGTAATCTGAAATATCTACAGAGTGCAGCATAAATGCTGTTACAAAATTTCAAATGAATTCTACTTTAATGTTTTGGTCATTACATTGTTTTATGGTTAGACACTCGCCCAACAATGTAAACTATTTTTTTTTGTTTTTTTTTTCAAAGTGTTTTAGTATTTACTGGCAACAATGTCTATAGAACTTAAAAGAAAGTATATAATTAAACAACATGAAAACGGACTGGAAAACAACTTGTAATCAACAGAATGTTTCTCAAAAGGACAGTTAATCAATACAAGACTTCCTCTATCAAAGATAGACCAAGACCAGGTCATCCTTACACCTCCAGAATGCCAAAACTCATTAAACAGGTGCATGAAAAAATCAGGCGTAATCCAAGAAAGTCAATGAGAAAATTGCCTAATGAGGCTGGAACATTGAAGAGAACCATGTGGAGGCTATGTTGAAATGATCTAGGAATATCACCCTACATGATAACCAACAGACAGCTTCTTTCAGCAGCCACAATGAAAAAGAGGCTCCAAAGAAGTAAGTGGTTGCTACAAAACATCTTCTTCACTGATGAGAAACTGTTCATTGTTGATCAGACTTTTAATCATCAAAATGATCATGTTCTTTCAACAAGTCATCAGTCAGTTCCTGCCGCTTCAGGAAAATGCCTCAGAACCCAGAAACCGGCATCAGCTATGGTTTGAGCAGCCATTTCAGAAAGAGGAAAGTCTCCTCTTGTTTTCATGCATCAGAGGGTAAAGATCAACAAGGACGGTTATATAGGGGCCATCTTGGAAGGTGCACTCAAGCCATGGTGCAATGCCACTTATAGTGATGAAAATTGAACACTTCAACAAGACAGAGCAATAAGCCATACTGCTCATGTAACACAGCAGTGGTGCAGAAACAACTGTTCTGGCTTCATCACCAAGGATTAATGGCCACCCTCATCACCAGATATCAATGCTCTTGACTATTGTTTATGGGCAGTTCTTGAGAATGAGGCCTGTTCAACTCCACACCACAATATTGAAGCTCTGAAGGCAAAATTGAAGAGAGTATGGGACAAAATATTCATGGCAACTGTGCATGCTGCCATCAATGACTTTCCTAAAAGACTTTGATGTGTAGTAATGGATTAAGGGAACCATATTGAATGAGATTTTCTGTGTTATTTAGCAGATTAATACTTACTTTATGATAAAATTGTATTCTGATATATTAAATTTTTCAGGAGTTATGAACTTTCTTTTATAACAGTATTTATGCTGCACCTTGTAAAAATACATAATCTTTTATAATAGTGCAGTTAAATATAAAACAAAGATATAATGTAAATATTTATACTTCTAAATTCTTTACATTTCTGCAATCTAATTCTAATAGACATTTTTCTTATTCTGATACCTTTGTTCCTATATAGACATTTTCTTTTTTATAAATATTATCCAAGTCAGCAAACATCCATTATTTTAATACACATTTTACAATTTTCTTATGACCCTTTCTTAGATTACTTGAAGCCCATCAGACTAAATGCAATCTTTGCTAAACTGATTTAATTTAATGAGAAACAAATTACTTTTGTCAGTTACATGTAAATAAATTATCAAGAAAAAGAAGAAGCTATCAACTATACCCATTTTATTAAACTTCTTTAAAACAATCAACTCTGGTTATTTTTTTGTTTAGTGTGTTTATGTGTATATTATCTTCTCTGTCATTACAAGGTTATGCCATTTTACTTGGCCAACATGTTTAAAAGATATTTCCCCCTGATATTTCATACTATTTTCAAATAGTGGCTGTTTTATCTTTTGAGATCTTATACCACAATACTATCACAAAGGACATTAAGAAGAAATAAATTCCAAATTGTGTGTTTCACTGAAAAATAAATATATAAATTACCATTAAATTTTATGAAAGTTAAATCACAAATATTTCTTAGCCTTACATAAGAATGGCAATTTTTTTGAACTTTCAGAAAGTGCTTTTTGTAAATTAAAATGTTTTATTCATATATATATATATATATATATATATATATATATATATTTCTAGAATACAATGAATAAACTAGCATCTAATAAAATGTATGCTGTGGCTGTCATGTCTATTATGAAGTAAATGCCATGCATAACATAGATGCCATAAATGCATGCATAACATAGATGCCAATAGTCAGTCAAAATTTTAAGTAAATTACATAGGAATGAAAGGATCCTTAACTTATATAAACTTCATAGGAAATGATTGAAATATAGAAAAATACAGAAATACAATGGTGCAAAAAATGTCTAGGTGCAATTGGAGTTGTGCTTTAAAGTATATTTGTGGATGATCACAGAGGCAGTTTAAGACACTTGCTGGGTACAATGGGTTAAACAAATTGTAAGAACTACTCAAATGACAACTAATGAGCCAAAACTCTCAAAGAAAGGAATAAAAAAAATTTTTTTACATAGCACTTAAGTAAAACCTTTATAGACCAAATTGCTTAAACTGAGAAAATTTATGAATAAATTGTTCCTGAAAAAGTTTGGAGTGGGGCATACATGAAATTCTATGAGCAATGTTTAAATTATGCTAAATGAACAATGAAACTTAACCAAAACATCAAATATATATTCATGAATATATCTATATACACAAACTTGATATTATGAACGTGATTTTGAAAAACATCCTTGCTAGTAAAGAATGATTAACAAATAAGAAAAAAAAACATGAGAAAGCTTTAATAAACTGCTATATTTATTAGCATCAAGCACATATGAATTGTTTAACAATGATGTAAAATATATCTGAATATTAGAGCTTACTCATGATGTCTCATTCAATCAAATGCAATTACTTACAAGAACACACCTTTTGACAACTTTTTTTTTTGCATACATTATATATATATATATATATATATATATATATATATATATATATATATATATATATATATTATATGTACACATTTATATACACACAGGGTGTGATGGGTTTGATTTTTGTTTTTTTTATATTTTTAATTTTGCAGTTGGGCACCATCTGTGAGAAAAAAGAGCACCATGATGCAATTCACTCCACCAGAAATTTGGAAACAGCATGCTGTACTGCTTGGCATTCATGCTGGAAGCTCCAATATGAACATTTCAGAGTGTTTGGGTGTCAATCTGAGGATATTTTAGAGGATTCATAAAGAGTTGGATGAGTCTAATGGTGATTATGAAGGTGTTTGGAGTGATCATTAGTGATGGTGACATTATGCCTCCATTCATTTTCCCACAGGAGCTCAGACTCAACACGGAGACCTATATCAAGTTCCTTGAGGAAGTAGTACTGCCCTGGGGTCAAGAGGGTGGCTGGTGGAAGACCCTACATCTGGCAACAAGAACCTGCACCAAGCCACACAAGCAGGAGAACCCAGTCATGGCTGCCAGACAATTTCTGCGACCACATCACCCCTTATATCTGGCCACCTAACTCCCCAGACTGCAATCCCCTTGATATTTATGTGTGTAGGGCACAGTTGAGCAAGAGACCAACAAAACTCCTTGTAACACCAAAAATGAACTGAAGGCAAGGATTATGGCAGCATTCACCAACTTAAACAAGGAGACTGTCCAGAAGAGTTGCAGGAGATTCCAAAGTTGTCTGGAGGCCGTGGTTGAAGCCAATGGCGATTTTATTGAATAAATTTACTCTTTAGTATTTCAAGATATTTTTGTGTAATTTTGGTAAATATATCTGTTAAAATGAGATGTCAGTGTTATTTTCATTTTTGCATAATTTAGATGACAATTTATCCATCGCACCCTGTGTGTGTGTGTGTGTGTGTGTGTGTGTATGAAGAAATATAGTCTTAACATGTGCTATATTTATGGGATAAAGTGCTCAATATCAGAGATATTTTCAACACTTTAATGACATCTGTTTATATATATGCAATTCATTGGCCTGACGATTGCATATAACCATGAAACAGATTGTTGCCTTAAGTGTTGACTTAAATGTTATATACTTTTCATATATATATATATATATACATACATGAACACACACACACACACACACACACACACACACACACACACAATGTTTATGTGTGTATATTAACATATAAACAAACTGACAAATTCACAGATTAAAAATAGTTTTGCAATGTACAAAACCAAAAAAAATTGAGTGTTGAACACCAAACACTTTATGACCACATACATTCCTTTCCAATTCTTTTCAGGAGAAATTATTTACTATGATAATCAAATTAAATTCCAATACTGCAGCACTTCAATTCAATGCATGTGTCCAGTGTTCTTATCCTATGAAAAAAAAAAACTACTACTACTTTGTTGTCCATTTACAATTCTAAGTAACCTATATATATATATATATATATATATATATATATATATATATATATGTGTGTGTGTGTGTGTGTGCGTATTTGTGTATATATGTACAAGTACACATAGATATACAAAAATATAAGATTAAAAAAATGGTTGTTAGAAAATGATCAATTCCAAATAGTTAATTTTATAGTTACTGCAATTCTAATTGGAATCTACCAATATATATTAGTAAAATTGATTTTATCAGTTTAATATCAATTAATGATTTTTTTTCATTTTCAAACCAAAAAATATTAAAATTACTATATAAGCTAAAATGAAGAAGTTAAAAAAAACAAAAAAAAATTAAGAGAAAATGATTGTATCATTTGAAAGTAATTGAACTTAATTAAACCAAAGAAGTTATTTTAATTACTTTTATAAAACAGGAAATTTAACCATCTCATCCTCCTTTTTCATACTTTTTATAAATCAATTATGCAATCAGAACACTTGGTTGTTTTGAGTGCATATTAAAAACGAGTACATTCAATCCAAGAGTTCAGCTTGGTTCATTGTTAATGAACTAAACAAAATCACTACAATAGTCGCATATAACTCTTGCAATTATTTTGGAGATGCAAGTATTGTAGTCTCTGACATAAGAGAATTAGAATTCTTAGAGCTGATGCTGTTACCATTACTTCTGTCAATGACCACAGTAGTAGCAATTCCTCCAGTACTAAAATTGGTGCTGGGAGTAGATGAGGATACTGGAGCACTGGATGAAGATGCAACAACATTAGTCAGGTTTGCTGACACTATGTTTTCTCCTGCTGAAATTGCTGTACTTGTAATGATGATGTTGGGTGTTTCTCCTGTCATGGGAACTGTTGCATAGAAAATATTTTGATAAAGTCATTACTAGAAAATATAAACAAACAATATAAATGGAAACATTAGAAACAATTTCATAGAGTCATATTGAAAAGCTATGAAAACTCCTGCCAATATGAGAGTCAAAACAGAATTTTAAGGTTGAAAATTGTTGGATCTTGAGACATTTTGTTAGACTTGAGAGCAACTTCCTAAATTCTGTGATAATTCACAGGCTGTCAAACTCAAAGATCAAGTGGTTACATTCAGAGAATAGAGCTGACCAACTTGTGAAAGTATCCCAAGAATAGCCTGAAATAAACCTGCTAGCTTACCTGAGGTAATTGAAGTTTTCTGTTATTCTACAATCTGTTTTATAGGAATGGCACCATACACTTGGCATCTGATAAATCATCAATCAAGCATGAAATTAAAAAACTAGCAACAAAAAAAAAAAATGATAACAAGAATTCTTCTAATATTATAGAAGATGGAAGTGTATGCAAATGTTCAATTGAATGGCAGGAGTGAATAAAATACACACATCTACAATTATAAAAATATGTCTTCCAATTGAAAGAAATACAATAAAAAGTTAAATAAATTGTTGTTAAATTGTTTCATGAAATGGTTTTGTCAAAGCACAAAATGTTTTTTTTCTGGAGATTAATAATAAAAAAGAAATTCACAAAAAAGAGATTTACCAATTATATTATTTTATAAACTTAATAATGTTCCTTAAGAGATTTTAGATTTCTGAATAAAATAATTGAATTGAACTTCTGATTTAAACATTTGTTTTTGTGTCCAAATTCTTAGTCCCAACAAAGCAATAATATGATGTAATTATTTTATACCTCAATCTTAAAGAACTACCAATAAACCTATTTAGCAGTAGTTAATTAAATATGAAAAATTATTTTAACAAAACATTTTTTTCTTTTCAAGTTTTAAAATATAAATTCTGTAATGTTAATTACTCCCAACATAACATAACCTGATGATTATTGCTTATTTTACAGACCTTTTCTCTATGTGAGCTCCTCATAAGGAACAAAGTTTTTGTTTTTTTGTTTGATTGTTTTTTTTTGGGGGGGTATATTAAAAACCTTCCTCTGGATCCTGTAATTATGCATATTAAAAAATAGTTTGGCCATATATAAAAAAAAGAAACAGATTCTTCCCAGTTAAAAAATTAAAAGTCCACATCTTGTCTCTATTTACAATCAAGTCCTGACAAGCAGATGTGTGTGCAAAACACAGTATGGACAAGATAAATAAGCTTATAATTTTATTTATTACTATTAACATATTTCTGAATACTGAGAATGATAATTAAAAAAAACTTTTTGCTTTAAAATTTCATCTTCCAGAAATAACCTAGTCAATGATTTTTTTAGGGAAGAGGGGACTAAAATCTTTGTTTTGTTATTTATATAATCTTTAAACAAAAACTATTTATTGAAGTTAGCAAAAAAATAAAGCATATTTATTTCAAGTAAAATAAAATAAAAAACATGAAAAGGAAAAGTTCCTGAATGTTCTTAATCCTCCATACCTGATCAAAAATTTAGTTTCTTGCCCCAACCCCCACTATCTGAGCTAAGAAATTTGAATATTATATTTGAATAATAGAAATAAGAACTACCAACAATGATTAATGAAGGCGAACATAGAAAAATTAGTTATAATTCTGAAACTTACTTTAATGTAGAAAATATCTTGGTAGTATATCTTAAGTTTAATAATTTATTATCTTTCAATGTTGTGTGTATATAAATTCTTGATGACACTCACCAGTTTGAATGGAAAGCTGACCCATAGATTTCTGTTGAAGAGTGATTGGGCAGTCTTTATGAGCAAGAAGTAAAGATTTTAACTGTGCCACTTCTGTTCTTAAAAGATTTACTTCACTCTGAAAAAATATGGAAAATATAAACAGAAAAAAAATAATTACATATCACATTTTTTTCTTTTGCTATTCAACCAGAAAAAAAAATTCAACTCACCAAACTAATACTCTTTATTTTTAAAAAATAAATAATAAATAATGTACCATTTATCTGAAGATGGTTTAGGAATTCTCAAGCAAACATGTGTAAGTAAATAACATTTATTTGTTACTAGCCCCAAATGAACAAGGTTAAAGATTAAGTTAACAGTGATCAGTTCATTGAGAGAGAAAAGAATAAGAACAAAAGCAAACAATATACGAAGCAAGATTCCAGACTAAATTATAAAAAAAATTGTCACTTTCTTTTTCATATACATTATATACCAAACACTCAGCTATGAGGCTTGGGCAATTTGTTGTAATTTTGGAGTCTTAAACTTAACATCTGTATACAGAAAATGGAATTGTAGAGTTTCTTTTTTTTTTCTTGATCAGAGGATCCCAGATGTTATTCATCTTCATGCTAGGTCAACTAAGAATTCAGAGGAGCTGTGATTCATAAAACATCAGGACAATATTCAAAAGTAGTTTGGATATATCTCTTCCAAAGTAGACCCCATCTGAAGAAAACATCACCAACAACTTTGTGTATTCTATCCCATGCAATTGTTACAAGGAATACAAGAGAGAAACCAGCCACTTCCTAAAAATAAAAGTGGAGGAACCTCAAATTGAAAGACTGTAGTTCAGGGAGAGACATTAAAGTCAAACATGGTTGATCATATAAGGAAAAAAAAATGTAAGTTATGAACCCTTGTAGAATGAACTCAAGTTAATAAACAGAGAACAATATTGGAGGATAAGACAACTGAAAAATTCACAAACTGACAACCTCCTCAGTAGACCTAGCATAGAGATGGATACCATCTGAGAGCCTCTTAAGAAAGGGCACTCATAAATTCCATCACCAGAGTACAGACATTAGATTTAAGGTTTCAAAATGACACCACTGGATTGTCAACTGGCCAGGGAGAATAAACAGAAAGCAAAATGAGAACAATCTAGCCCCACAGATTGAATAAAGGGCTTCATTAAAAATTTCAAGAAAGTTATCAAGTATAGCCTGTTTATATAATTACAAAGTAAGTGGAAGTATATCTGATCTGTTCTTATAAACAGAAACTGAAGTGGAAGAGGACAAGACATATTTGCTGTCCAACAACTCAACATCTCTTTCCGTGAAAGATATTAGAAAATCCTGACTTGCACTTCAGAAAATTTCTCAACAGTCACTAGGAAAAGGAAACAAGACAGGCACGCATTTTTTTTATAGCAGATCCTTGAACCCAGATGACAAAAGAGTCCTCCTGCAAAAGGAATTTCTTGCAACAAGTGCTGTAATAGTGGGCATTACTCACAAGCATGCTACACTCAGAGCAGTAGATGTAAAAAGAGAAGTTCATGCTGAAACATCCATAAGATGAACATTAAGAAGTCATCTGGTAAAATTATTAATGGGCTGTTTTTGACATAAGCAGTATCTATGCATATATGTCTCAAAAGAATTTGCCCTCCCCACAAAAAAGGAATCTCATTTGTGTCTTCCTTCAAGACTGCTTCTTCAGCTAATTCTAAATCTATAATCAGACAAATATTCCTCAATTTTACTTACTAGGATGTCCCTTTACAAGAGATGTCAAATGTTTACAATAAAATTTCTTGAAAGGTATTGTTTTTTTATCAACAACTAAAAACAATGTTTCATTTGTAATTCATACCAATGCAGCCATGAGCTGTAGATGCAACAATGATTCCAATTGACAAGCCTTTTCCATTCTTTTTAAAATGTAGACATAGTTCACTTAAGAGAGAAATATCAGAGTAGAAAGTGGTATTATTATTTACCTGCTAAACATTTTACTACTTGCTCAAAACCAAAAAGTGATGTCATATTCAATTACAGAAATTCCAAAGGAGAAATTAAGAATGATAAAAATACAGGGGCATAGACTTAAACATGCATGCTTTTCATATATCACACAAATGTGAAAGAAGTAATATTGCAAATCTTATTTAGTCTCTATTTCTTCAGTAAACTCAGTCAAATTAATATACTTTAAAACTTATACGCAAAATGATTTGGTCACTCACTATGATCAAACAAGTTGAAATCATTTGGCCAGGATGAATCATCTGTGTCTTACAGCCAATAATGGTTTTGCATGAATTGTCCAATATGTGCACAGTTAAAACCAAATTTCTACAAGCCTGATTGCTCTATGTTAGCCAATGAAAAGATTAAACATTGAATTTTTACCCAATGGCTGTTTCTTGCTTACTGCTATTGAGGAAAATACCCAAAATTCTTTTGGATTTACATGCAAGGATGTTAGATTAAAAAGTAACCTTAACAAGTCTGATCAAAAAGTATTGGGACTTGTGCTATAAAAAGAAAACTACAACACATATCAAGTCAGCATTTAATCTTCTTCAAAGTAGTCCCCTTCTGAAGCCACACACTTTATCCAGTGCCATTTCCATTGATGGATGCATTCCTGGAACTCCTTATGTTGTGAAGTAGAGGTTAGCACTAATCAGTCGCTAGACTTGTACCCTTCGTGGTTATTCTGAGTGACCACTTATAAGAATGTTCACTTCTGCCTATGCAAATTATGCATACTAATTTGCTAGTATCACTACACCTTATATGGGATAGTGAGCATCTGCCTCATTGCATTTTCTTGGATTTCTTCGATATCTTGAAATCTTGTTCCTTTCAAGTGTGATTTGATTTTTGAAGAGGAAAAAATTACAAGGGGCGAGGTCTAGCGAATATGGTGGTTGTCAAACTCGGGGAATATTGGGCTTGGCCAAAAACTGTTGCACAAGCTATAGTCACTGATTGAACCTCTGTGGTGTGGTGAAACAACCACAATCCACACAATTTCTTTTCAAGCACTGCTATAAACAATGAAAGTTAGTGTATGTGTGACAGAGTCCATGGTCAATCTTCACTACATACTTTAGCTCAGTTACCATAGTAACAGTCTCATCATTTTTTGGTCAGAACTTGTATATGCCTCCAGAAAATATTTTCATATTTTGGCAATACAGATATTGTCCACTCCAACAATGGAATGTCCTTTTAAATCAAAAACTTTTAGTAACTTTTTAATAAATTTGGAAATCAACTAAACATGTGTTATTCTCTTTAAAATACCAGGGTTAACAAGAAATGCGAATGCATGGATAAAATTGTTTCATATACTTTGATCTTAATTTCAGATTTAAAAAAAAAAAAAAAAAAAAAATACTCCCATTACTACTTATTGACAAGGCACTTCATTCACTCTGCTTGTTTCTCTTTATCTCTGCAAGGTACATGACACATAAATAAATTCTTCTCTTTCAAAAGACAATCCTTTACAATTAGGCAGTTTCTTCAATGGGGCATCAGAGCCCCATTTATATCATGAATTTTTATAGTGTAAACAAAAATGACAACAATAATAAAATGCTTTAAGGAAAGGAAATATCAGGTATGATATTCCAGTAGAAAGAAAATAAGTATTGAATCCAAATTGTAAAGAGAAAATAGATATATTCTATTTACACATGATATAGAACATGTGTGTGTGTGAAACATCTCAATATCCAGTCTCTCCATCTCTCCAAAATGAATAAAGAATCCTCATTTTCTCAACAAAGTCATTAGAGATCCTCTTGAACTCACTGTACTCCTGTCAGTCTAAATCTGGGGAGTGGAGAATATGGGGCGGAACTGTGATAGCATCTTTTAAAGTTGCCTCTCTTTCCCTACCTACTTATATAATTTCAAAGTAAAAGGAAGTAAAAGTCTTTTGTTCTTGTAAACAAGCACATCAGTATATGTTTGTGCATGTGTTTATATGCTAATTTGTGCCTATACAATAGTATTTCATTTAAGGTTTGTAATTTAGTTGAAAAAAAACAGTAAGAAACCAATGTGTTCTTCATTTCAGGCAACATGTTATTGTAAAAAATTCTGCATTTCCATAGAATTGTTCACAAACCTGCAATCGTGAATTCGTATTTTGCAATTCTTCTGCTTTCTTTTCTAGATTGGTAATCCACTGCTTCCTCTTCTGCCGACATCTGGCTGCAGCAGCTCTGAAGGAAATAATTGGAAATACGTGAAACAATAAAGCAAAATCATAAAATGCTTATTAATTGAATTTGTAGATTTCAATAAACTAAAATTTGAATTAAAATTATAAAAGCCAACAATAATAATAATAATATACAAAAAGTTTTTAAGTATGCATTCAGACATTTAAAAAAAATTAGGGCAGTTTTCAACCAATTGTAAATTTATTTAAAGGAATTTCAGGAAGAATATTTTAAAAAAATATAAAAATTAACATTAAAATACAATGAAAAATTAAAAGATGTCCATTGTTAAGGAACCTAAATATGAAACAATGAAATGTTTTCAAGTGGTCAGTAATTGTTTTAACACAAACAAAAATGAAACTGTTTATTCATGTTTTACATATTTTTTTTAAATCGATTTCATCCCATTCAAAGCAGTAAAGCCACTAGAACACAAGGGATTACTGGGTGTGGAAGAATTAGAAAATAAAACTTTATTAAGGAGCAAAAACAAAAAAAAGAGTAATCCAATTTTAGAAGATTAAAGTTGGAGTGTTTGGAGTGATCACTAGTGAAGATGAAATTATGCCTCCATTCAACTTCCCACAGGGCCTCAAGACTCAACACTGAAGTCTACACCAATATTATTGAATGAATTTACTTTAATATTTCAAGATATTTTTGTGTAATTTTGGTAAATATATGTTAAAATAACATGTCAGCATTATTTTAATTTTTGTGTAATTTAGACAATAGTCTATCCATTGCACTATATATATATATATATATATATATATATATATATATATATATATATATATTAGTGGAAAGAAGCATGACAAAAGTAGAAAAAGTTTTCATGTGATGTGTTTTTTCCTTTAGGATTTCATCGGACTAAGTTTATGTTTATGTCAATGCAATTACACATAAATAAGTGACAAAATTATTCATACACCCAATTGAGTTTTATATTCCTTTTTTTTGTGCTTATTAACATATAAAAAACCTGGCATCATATGGTCATTAGATTCTGAAAAATAGATAAAAATATTCAAAATTGATGGGTGTATGAATATTGTTGACTGTATGAACAAACAAGAGACAGTAAGAATTTTATGTTTCCATCTGTTATTTAAATAGCACACATTGTGATAATAGAAGATCTGCCAAGAATGGTGAAATGTTGAAAGAACCTGGATGTAAATTTATTGTGGATGATCTAGCAACTGAAACATTTTTGTCTTAGTAAATTGTTTTCTATTTTAATTAAAGTAGTATTTTTTAAAATCAAAATGGTAGTCAGTCTCATTACTGTGAGCAACTAATGCATTTAATGTGTTGTTTTGTAAAAGATTTCTTTTACAAAACAAAAGAAAAAGAAACTAAATGAAATCAGATAGATTACATAACCAAAACACATGATACAAAATAAAAAAAAATTATTTTTAAATTTTCAGTGTTTCATATTCATATGCATGTGTAGTTGTATCGACAAAAATATAAATTTAATCCAATGAAGTCCTAAAGGACAAAACTCATCACACAAAAAAAAATCCACTTTGTCATAGTTCTTTCTCCCGAAATTGTTCTTGCTATATAAAAAAAATTTAAATAATGTTATCCTATACTCTATATATATCAGGTCATCCCATAAGTTCTGTCCGAATTTTGAATAAAGAAAACAAGTGACCAAATGTTACATTTAATTACAGATTCAATCAACAATGTATTTTCCCTGATTATCTATGACTTCCTTCCATCTATTAACAAGCTTACTAATTCCATTACTATAAAATTCTTTTTGGCTTTGATTCAAGAACTCACAAATGTCAGTTTTAACCTCTTCCTGTGTTACAAAAAGCTGTTTCTTCCAAATGATTCTGTAAGCTACGAAACAAATGGTAGTCTGAAGGAGCAAGTTCGGGAGAATAAGGTGGATGAGGAATTTTCTCCCAACCAAGTTCTTCAATCTTTTGTGACGTGATTCTTGCTGTGTGGGGTCATAGATTGTCCCGATGAAACATCACCTCTTTTCGATTCACTAGAGCAGGTCTTTTTTCCTCAAAGTTTGGTTCAAACACTCTAATTGCTGACAGTATATTTGGTAAGAATTCAAAGTGGATTATTCCTTGGTGATCCTACCAGATTGAAAGAAGAACCTTTTGCCCATGAAGTTCCCTTTTCGGCTGTGGCTGGGGTCCTTCCCCTTTACCAAGCCACTGTCTACGATGCTTAACATTTCGATAAAAGATCCATTTTTCATCGCCACTCACAAGTCTATCCAAAAAAGGTATAACAAGTTGGCGAGAATGGAGAGAAGAGCAGATGTCAACTCGGGATTTGAGGTTGTTTTCAGACAATTCATGAGGCACCCATTTTCCAAGTTTAGGAATTTTTCCAAGATGACGATAAACAGTTGTATGGTTTGAACTGAGAACCACTGCCAATTCCTCAACTGATAAAGCAGGATTTTCTTCAAGGGCTGCTTCAAGAAGCTTTTCATCAAACTCAACTGGACGTCTGGTTCGATCTTCATCTTCAAGGGTGAAATCTCCACCTCTCAATTTTGCAAATCATCTTCTGCAAGTTCTTTCATTCACACATTCCTCTCCATAAACTGAGTGAATGTTTCTAGCCGCTTCGGCTGCTGAGTTTCCTTTCTTGAACTCATAAAGCATTATGTGCCTCAAATGATTCTTGGGTACTTGCATGTTAGCAGGGTTTTAACCAAACAAAATTTAATTTTATTGTTCTCTGAAATAAAATTTGATCAGTTTAAATGCATCTAAACATAAAAATAATGTTCAGCTCCATTAGACATTATAAAATACTCTTTAAATTTCCTTCATTTTAACAAAAAGGTAAAATTCGGACAGAACTTATGGGATGACCTGATATATATATATATATATATATATATATATATATATATATATATATATATATATATATATATGATCAAGAGATGATATGGTATGATAATATAGGATAGGAATAAAGAACAAATAGGAAACATTTATAAATCTAACATGTTCATCAGAGAATATAGACAAAGAAAGAAATTCTGGTATTTTTATTTTTTGGTTTGATATTCATTGGTTAAGCAGGTTTTACATGAATTTGACTTTTTAAGCAGCATATAAGCTATACTATTCTGAGCTCAAGAAGAGATGGTGTACCATTTCAAAATTCAAAAAAATAAGTTTTCAAGCCTAGCTAAAAAAAAAACAAATATTGCTTTATGTATGTATGTAAGTATATAATAAGTTCAGTTTGTCTAAGTTGAATTCAGATTATGCTTGAGGGTTGTCTGCATGTTGATTTTGACACATTTTTACATAAACATCAGTTGTTGTAGATAAACATAGATTATTTAAGAATGAAATTTTATAAAAGTTGGTGATGTAATATAGTGTTTTTGATGTGTGTTTTATCAGGACTACCCTGAAGTATTTTTGACATATAGAATTATGTTCTTTTTTAATTAAGACCAGACAACCACCAAACATAAATAATGCCAACTAGATGCACACACACACACTTACAAATATACATTATCATCTGAAGCCCACAAACTAGAATTATGATACATTTACATACAGCAATATTTTTTTTTTTTTCACTTAGGCTTGGAATCTATAATTTTTGGGGGCTTCATAAGGACACAGTGTCTCTTCTTCAGTTCAGAACACCAGAACTTATATGCTGCTTAATATGTGAAACCTGCTTAACCAATGAAAATCAAACACAAAAATAAAAATCTCAGAATTTCTTTCTACATATCTGATTCTCTGATGAAGCTTTAATAAAAATGAAACATGATAGATTTATAAACATTTCCTATTTGTTCTTTATCCTATCATTCTGTCGGATTCCAATCTATATTTGATCCCAATTCATACACACGCAAACTGTGGCCAAATGAATCAACAGTGTTTATTCCTATGTCCACAGTGTCTATATCTATAAGTATTATCCCAATATTGAGAACTCATACCCTATAAATATAACAAATTTTAAACTATATATGTATAGAGATAATTTTTTTAAATGAAACAAACTAATTTTAGAAAAATTATGTATAAGTAAGAGGAGGCACAGTGGAGTAATGGATAGCAGTTTGGATGGAGGAATCGGAGAGCCGAGTTTGAATTCAAGTCAAATCCATTACATTCACCTACGTGCTAATACCTTTGGGAAAGGTATGAATCCTCTTCTTCTCCACCCAGCTATAGGTAAATAGCAAGACAGACTGGGTTCTATAGCTTTGGATGGCAACTGGTCTACCACTGAAAGAAATGGCAACCTACTGCAGGAAAAAATCTGCATCATCAGTAATGTATCGAAAGATACATGATCGCCTAAGCGTGTATCACACATGGCACATAACTGACTGACTGATGTATAAGTATACAAATCTTAGAAACACATTTAGAAGTATTTTGAAATAATTATTTTATACTAACATCTAAAATATGCATATGCCCGGCCTTATGTATGTACCTTTATCACAAAATTCTATCTTTATTTCTAATACTAATGTATTACTTTCATTCAATGATCTGAGTGAAACAACTGATGTAAAGTTTCCTTTAAATGCTCCCATATTTAATAGGACTGATATATTTAACAGGCAATTACATTACCTCGAAGTGTATCAGCTTTTTTCTTTTTATAAATAGTTCTTATTTTTTATTAAAAGCGAAAATGTGAAAATAATAATATTGTTGTGGCTTGTAACGGTTTTTAGTAGCTTCCAGCCCTCACTCTTTCAAATTATCAATTAACATAACTGATTGGTACCAAGCTGAAAACTTAATACTTTCTCAAATCAGCATTCTTATTAGGTGAAGTGATTTGAAAAAATTTCTTGGGTATATAATGAGGAAAGTAGGCTTAAAAAATTCAACACTCACAGGACATATTAAAGGTAAGAGGGACAGAAGAAAGCTGTGAATAACCTATGTAACTTGTTTGTGTAAAAGGGATTAGGAGATAGCAAAAAGACAAACATTACTAAAAGCTACAAAGGACAGAATTTTGTGGAGATTCTGAAGGGACATGGCACATACAAGATGATTTATGTATGCAGCAGGTTTAAGCATGCAAATCTTTTGAACTAGAATAGAGGTTTATTCCTTGTTTACTGTTTAAGAATGGGTTTCCAGTTCCTTCTAAAGTATTCTTAATCTTTTACTCCAAGTAGACCCCTGTGTCTTAGTTGCATTATCACTTTGCTTGAGGTGAATTGATTTAAAAAAAAAAAAAAAATTCAGTCATGCCACTTGTATTAATGGTCTCACTTCCACCTGGTTAAATTAAAATACAAGCAATCTTCAGCCGTTTCCTCTTTTGTAGATAAGGTTGCTTCTTGATTTTTCAATGCAAAATTCTATGATTAATGTTGTAGTTTTTGTGAGGAAATTAATAATTTCTGATAGTTTTACAAAATCAAAAAACTTTGACTTGATATTACAAATTATAAGTAAAAACATGATTTACGCTCCTTTCTTCTTTGATGTGTTATTTAATGTGCATCTTACCGATTCCTTTCAAGAAATTTTCTTCTCCTTTCATCTGGATCATCTTCACCAGACCGTTTGGGTCTTTTGCTAATAGAAGAAAAGAACACATGATAAGTTAAATCAGTTGAATACAAACATCAAGCAAAAATATGATGAATTATTCATCAACAGATTGATTGGAGAAATAAACAAAGTTTGAGAATATATATATATATATATATATATATATATATATATATATATATACACACACATATCAATAATTCTATTTATCACAACTTATTGGTTAGAATAAAAGGAATGCTCATACAGTTCTATTTCATAAGTAAATGTTTACATTAAATAGCAGTCAAGAAATGCAAGAAGCTCAGAAATGTGAAGATAAGAGTAAAGGGAAGTTTTAAAATATTCAGATAAGACAGACTTATTTTGATGTTACTGATAACTTGAAAAATAAATGGATCAAGAAATGAAAATACAGTCAGCTTATTGTTAAACAGGATATAAATAGAAAACTTCATATTTTTAGTGAAATCATTGACTCACTTTAAATATAAAAAAACTTTTTTTTAAATTGACAACAGGAAGGAAATCAAGTTATAAAAGTTATTAAGTTACAACACAGAAATTAACAATTGATTTCCATGAAATATTTACAAGGATCAATTTAGACAAACTAAATTATTGCCTTCATTTATACAAAAAAATGATGTATAAATGCAAGAAAAATTATTTTTAATGAAATTTAAAAATTTAAAAACATAAACACATTTAAGTATATACCAAGAAGGTTATCAAGTGCAATAGATATCTGAAGAAGGCCGGAAAATATAATGGCCAAAACAATCTAAGTATAACAACAGATATGAACATACTAATCTAAAAATAAAGATATATAATAAAAGCTTCGGTTTGATGCAAAACTTTTCAGTATCATCTTTTACCCAACATTAGGAAATTCTTACAAGTGTTTTGAAGTTTACTCAGCTCTTTATTGTAGTACATTGTGAACAAGGAAAATCAGCTTATGGTACTACATGATAATGACTTACTTCTGGCTTCCAATGCAACACAACAATCATTGAGAAAGGAGAGAAAATTCTTCCATATGCCACATAACCTGCAAATTTATTATTTGCTTTATTCACACAATATTCATTTCTAATGAGCAGTTTTGAATGCAAGATATCAAAGACATTCTTTAAAGAATTCATTAAAACTAATCTTTCTTTTATGAATTTACAATTTACATAGAAAGTGATATAAGGTGATCAAAAACCAAATGATTGAATAATGATGCTATGATCTTATATAAATAAAATAATTTTGACAAGAACAAAATACTGATAACTTTTGCATCAACATAATAATTTGTTAATATAGGTTTTTTGCTATTAATTTCACCCCAAGCAAAGTGATGAAGCACTAAGATGCAAAGGGTTACTGAGTGTGAAAGAATCTGAGAAAAAAACTATTAAGGAGAGAGGTCAAAGAACAGGAATTAAGAAGACAGAAGATAATGACTGACATTGCATTTAAATTTTTGAAGATCAATGTTGACTGGAAAGCCAGAAGCCAGAAGAGAGTTCCACAAGTGAGAAGTGCAAGAGAAGAAACTGTTAGCATAGAACTTATGGTTACACCCAGCAATGAGGAGACCTAGCTACCAATCTAGTTCTGTGCTTAAATTTGTAAAGTCAATGTACCAAAGAGAAAAGATCATCAGAACAATTATCATGAATGTATTTCTAGATTCTAGAAAAGGTAGAGGGCGAATAACGTTGCAGATTCTTTGGATTTTGTCAAGATTCTCTAGATATATAGCAAAAGTAACAGACCAGGTGTGACAGCAATATTTAAAGCATGGACGAATGGTAGACTAACAAAGGTGTAAGATTCTGGTGAGAAAAAATTATTAAATGAAAATAATATTTTGGTACTTACATAACACCACCACTAATGATGGCAGCATCCAAACTTTCAGGTGATGATGCAGTAGCATCAGAAGCAATGCTAGCTGTTTCAGTTTTCACGGACACAGATGATGGAGAAGGAGATGCCATTTGACTGATGTGATTTGCTGAGTCCACCAGTCGGCTGTTATTGGAAGTTGTTAAATCTTGAGGGACATTCTGACTACTTTGTAAAGCAGCTTTTAACTTCTGACAAAATAAAATACAGCAGAAATCTTTATCATTAGAAAATTGAAAAACCTAAAAAATATTAATCCAAGATATATGATCAGAAGTAATAATAATTCAGGGACAATATCAAAATCTTTGTTGATAGAAATGTGAGAACAAAGATAATCATTTGAAAAAATAAAAATAAATGAGTAGAAAACAAACAGCAATGTAAACCCCACCTGAAAAAAATTCTATTTGAAATACTGACTACTACGTGTGAAGAAAACTTGCTATCAATAAGATGATCTGCTCAACAATTAAAAGTAACCATTTCATATAAAAACATGAACAATTTCAGATTTACTTTTTACAACAAATTCATTATTTTTTTTATCTTCTGTGCTCTGTTTATAGATTTAATATAACAATGTTTAATAGTAAAAGAAATCTGATATCATAAATTTAATGTGTATTTATTATATACATTTATACATTTATAGTAAATTTTCATAAACTTAAAAAATAAATTTGACCAATTCATGTTTTCAACACTTAGTGAAAAATAATTCCACAAATAATTTTCCTGATAATAGGAAACTTTTTTTACCCTTTTCAAACAATAGAGTTATTTTGATTTTCTTTGACTTGATTTGTATTAAAAGTTAGAGACATTTAAATAGAAGGTAATAGGCTACAAGAGAGTCAACACTTATTGCTTAAGTGTGTTGTTTATTTTCATTGTGAATTAATATGTTTACACTATAGTTGATATATTAATTTTACAGTTGTTCTAAATTTGCTCTGGGTATTGTTAAATTATAAACCAATCAGTAATATTTGTGAAGATATTGATGAGAAAAACTTTATTTATGCACATACATTAAGTTGATGAAAAATTATCCATGCCAGCTGTACACAGTATCCAACTTCATAGAAGAGTTTTTGAAGTTTACATATCTGTTTATTGTCTGAGAAAACTCAACAATTTTAAGTGATTTTGGTAAAAACAAGAGCTGAATATGAAATATGTATTTGATATGGTTTAATTTTTCTGTTTAAACTTGGAAATGTGAAACAAAATGTACATAATGGATTAGTGAAGCTTATGGTAATGATACAGTAGGTGGAAGCAGGAGTCAAGAATAGTTCATGAATTTTAAAAAAGAAGGCAATGAAAAACGTCACAACTTGAAAGTGATAAAATAAAGGAATTTTTTAAGGAAAATGCAGCAAACTTAAAGAATATTGTATGAATGAAGTATCAAAAGAGAAAAAAATTTTTTCTGGACAAAGAAATTGACTGGTAACTTTGCCATATAATAATAGCTATCCTCATGTTGCAACTACAATACATAAAAAGGTAATGAGCTAAAGATCTGTCACTTTCAGACAAATTGTCTTTCACTCAGTACAAGACTGTCCGGTTTGTGATTCCAACAAAATGGAATTATTCTTTTACGATAGAAGAAACAATTTAACTGAAAAATTGTAAAGAATCATAGAAAGTTAAAAAAAAAAAAAAACCTTTTGCAAATGAATATTGATGATACAAATTAATAAAAATAAAAGACTTGTAAAAAGTGCAAGAAAATTTTGTATCACTCTCATAAATAATGTAATATGGTGAGAGAGAGAAGCTCTTTAATGAAGGTGAATAAAGAGAATGAATAAAAAATATGGCAAAAGAGAGAGAAGCTCTTCAATGAAGATGGATAAAGAAAATGAATTAAAAATATGGCACGAGAGAGAAGCTCTTTAATGAAGTTGGATAAAGAGAATGAATAAAAAAATTCCATTAAATCCAGATTGTAAAATTGTTAAACAAGTCAAGAGAAATGGCTTGTACAACTTGGAAAATTGAGATTTTCAGTCCTTATGACCATTGTAATTAATGGCTATGATGTGCAGTGTGGTGTAATAAAATCTAAGAATGCGATATCAGAAGCCCAAGTTCAAATTCTAGTCAGTTTTATTACATTCAACTACATGCAAATACCTTTGGGAGATGTATGAATTCATCCATTCACCCTGCCCCCCAGTTATGGATCGAATAGTACGACAGGCTGGGTTCTATAGCCTTGGTTGGTAACCAATCTATTGCAGAAAGAAACGGCAACCTACAGTGGGAATATCTTCTGCCTTGTCACTCATGAACCAAAAGTGATATGATCGCCCAAATGTGTATCACATATTACATTTAACTGACAGACTGCTTGCTAAAAAACTTTTCAGAATTTCCTGGAACCCTTTATTTAAGAAATGCATGTTCTGGGTTCTTTAAAGATGTCTTTGTTGTATTCATATGCAAGTCGCCACCATATAAATAGCAACTGATACAGCTGGAGGCTAAACTAGTCCTGACCTCGAAGATTAAACCACTAGAGAAATAGTAGTGAATACTACTTTTTTTCTTTTTTTTTTTTTTAAGCGTTTCAACCCAAGCAAGGCGGGAAGCCACTAGCATGCAAGGGGTTACAGAGCAAATAGGAGTGATAGAGGAAAGGATGAAGAGAAGGATAGGGGGATAGATCAGCGCATCTGGAGACATCGATTGACATTATATATGAATAGTTGGAGATTATAGCTATCAGGGAAACAGGAAGAGGAGGGAGTTCCACAGGCAAGACGTGCGAGACATGAAGCTATTGGAGTAGAAGAGACAGCTACATTTAACAGTTATGACAATGAAAGGGTGTGAGCGAGATGCCAGCCTAGTAGAACGCTTAAATTCATGAAGTTTGGGAACCAGTGAAAGCAGCTCCTCGGAGCAGTTACCATGAAAGTATTTGTAAAAAAGACAGAGGGAGGCAACAGCATATCTGTGAGAGAGTAACTGTAGATGAGATGCCAGATCAGGGCCAATTATATTGCATATCTGTCTCTGGATCTTAAGAACCTTGAGACAAACATAAGGGGCACCAGACCATATATGACAGCAATAATCCATGCAAGGGCGATTGATTTCCAGATTTGAAGAATTGACTCAGGTGAGAAAAATTTCCTGGCGCGGCACAGGGAGCCAACTTTCCTTGCAGTGAACGAAGCTATTGACTCAATGTAATTGTTCCATCTCAGGTCAGCAGTCAATGTGAGACCGAGTTGTCGCAAAGAGGAGCTCTTGAGAAGTTGCGCGTGAGACATTCTAATGGAGGGCAGTGATGGTTCTCTGTGGTGAGTAATAGAGAGCAGTTTCTAGCTAATTATAATTTACAACATTCTATTCACTACTAATTGTTTTGCTTCAGATATCAACATGGACAGGGTACTAAAACCTAAAATTCTGGACCTAGATAGAGAAAATATGAAATTATTGGTACTGAACATTTTTAAACTTCCTCAAGCATATTGAGGGTGAAGAGCTGGATATTCTATTATAAATTACATGTCATTTAATGTATATGAACTGTTCAGCAAGTGTACAAGCTTTGAAGAAGCTATTAACATTCTAAAGTGAGTTTTCACCCAAGAAAAAAGTGATATATATGCTAGGGATGTACTTGCAACCAGAACTCAACAGGCTGGTGAAACCTTGGATCAATATCTTCAAGTATTGCACATTCTGGCCAAGGACTGTAAATTGAAAGATATTAATGCTCAAGTTTACAAAGAGGAAGCTATTAGAGATGACTTTATTTCTGGGTTATCCACACCTCCTATTCATCAGAGACTTCTTGAAAACAAAATGCTCACTTTCACAGAAGCTGGAAATCAAGCACAAAGTGTGAAAAGGGCTATCCTAAATTCTGAAGCTTATACTGCTGATACCCAAACAAGTTATCAAGCGGCATTGGTATCGGAACCCCGAACTAACGTCTTAACTTCTCAGCAAGATGAAAATCAAAAGGAGAGTGATTATTGGACATCTGCTGCTAGCAAATCCCTTTTAAAAGAAAGGTACTTTTTCTGCAGAGGCACACTAAAAGTAAGAGTCTAGCTGGAGAAGAGAGTTGCTACAATTGCAAGAAGAAAAAAGTCTGTCGTTTGAAAGCTAATAAGTTTTCTGCTGTATTACCTCTCATGGCCACAGTAACTACTGGGCTACAAGGAGTTTAGAAAACCACAGTAAAATGCCTTGTGAACAAAATAAACTTACCATGCTAGTAGATTTGGGAAGTGGTGTCAATAAAGCTGTTATAGCTTTATCGACACCAAGATAGTAGTTCTAACATCCAAACCCATAGACTGGGCTAACACTACTGTCAGCATAGTTTCTTCTGACTTGTTATTAAAAACTGTAGGAAAATGTAAAGCAAACCTTATAATGGGTACAGAAACTTACAAAAAATTTAATTTATTTTTAATGGATAATTTATGTGTTGGTGTGATCATTGGACAAGACTTTCAAGGCCTGCACAAAAAAAATAGAAATTTTATATGAGGGTGACAGACCACCTCTAAACTGTGTGGACTAGCTTGCATGAGGATTTCACCTCCCCTTCTGTTTGAAAATCTGTTTTCTGGCTGCAGACCGATATCTGTGAAATTCCGAAGATACTCTAGAGAAAAGGAGACATTTATAAAAATAGGAAATAAAAAGCCTGTTGGATTCAGATACCACTGAGCCCAGTAGATCTCCATGAAGAACTAAGGACAGGAAACAGAAAAAAAGAAAAGTTAGTCATAGATTATTCACAAATGATAAATCATTTTACCTTAAAAGATATCTATACACTACCTAAGATTACAACGATGGTTTCAATAATACCAAAGTATAACCTGTACTCTAAACTAAACTTAAAAAATGCATATCAAGTTCTCTACGTAAAGCAGACCCCACCTCCAGCACAGCTTTTGAAGCCGCTGGTAAATTGTATAATTTCAAAGGGATGCCATTTGGGACTGGGTTCCAATAAATCTTGGATGAAATAATCGAAAAGGAAGGCCTAAAGGGAACATTCGTGCATATAGATGATGCGACTATTTGTGGTATTAATAAAAGAGAACATGACGCTAACTTGATTCAAATAACTGATTGAAAAGTAGAATCTAACCTTAAATGATAATAAATGCATCTGCAGAGTAACAAAAATAAAACTTCTGGGCTATGAAGTAAGTAAAAGGACTGTTAGACCAGACCCTGAAAAGATGAGACCTCTGTGAGAACTCCTTCCTCCAGGTAATATAAAAGCTTAGATGAGAAATGTTGGAATGTTTGCTTACTATAGTCATTGGATCCCAAATTATTCGCTAAAATTTCATATGCCAAATAACGACACCATATTCCCCTTACCTGCTAAAATAAAAGATTCCTTTGGATATTTGAAAAGGGAATTAGGAAGAGCTCTAGATGAGGAAAAACCCCTTGAAATTGAAACTGATGCTAGCTATATGAGCTTAGCTGTGACACTAAATCAAGGAGGCAGGCCTGTTGCATTCTGGTCCAGAACTCTAAACCTCTCCCCAGTAGAGAAAGAAGCTAATGTGATCATTGAAGCAATCAGAGAATGGAGTCATTACCTGAAAGGTAAATATTTTATTCTTGTCACGAACTAAAAAGCTCCATCCTATACTAGCAGCATGGCCCGGCGTTGCACTGTAGTTATTTTCAAGGAAGCCAGTCTTGAACCTGGGATCAAGATATGTTGCTAGAATAAGGTTTTTGTTTTTCAAGTAGTTGCTAAATCTAGAATTAAAAGAAGCTTTCCATACTGAAAGGATTGAACCTAAACCTATCAAACAGTCCCTTTTCTTCTCCCCTTTTAAAAAAGTGATAAATGACTTTAATGTGTAGTATAAGAAGCAGTTGCTTCTCAATTACTTAATAAATTTGTACAATCAATGAAATGTTTAAGTATTTTCAGTAATTTCTGTAAAATTTTCCATTGGTTGGATTCTAAAAAATGTGGTTTTGCATGATCACCGCAATATGAGATAAGAGCATTTTTTTTTTTTTTTGTTCAAATACTCTGGACACCATATAATACTGACTGTTCCATCTTGTCTGGACATCAATTTATGATCTGGTAAATTAAATTTTTTCTGGTATTCCTGATACTTTGCAAAAGCTGCAGGTGAGTCATTGAAGTGTCCAACTATCTGTTTACAAATTGAAAGCATATCCTTCATATACCTTTGTGCAAAGATGGCATCATTAATGGTCAACTGCAAAATATGTAGAAAACAAGGTGATAACTCCTATTGGGCTTGTACAGCTACTGCTGCCATATTAGTAGGTATCTCAACACTCAGCTCACAACCAATAAAATTTTTAACTAAAAAGTCATATATTCAACTTGCTGTGTTATTTCATTCAATATCTTCATAAAAACATAATGCACACCAAATAAAAGCTTACTTCATGAACTTTGTTTCTATCTCATTTATTTTTTATATGTACCACAGTGTGCGAGAAACATTACAGTTTGAAAATAGCAACCTTTTGGTAATTTCTCAAAATTACTGATGGCAATTTGGACTTCTTCAAATTTTATAACATGCACACTCTGCAGAGTTTATTACAATTTTGGTAACACGTTAATTGGAAAGTTAACATTCTAAGCTTCATTTTCATATATTTTATATTTTTTCATTTTAATAAGAAGTTTGTGAACAAGTTGAATATAAAGTTTGATCGTAAAATTCAAATGCTTATGTGGTGATCAGAACTTACAGCTGTCAGAACCTCATCAACCTTTTGATCAAAATTTGTGACAGATGAAATATTTTTATTTTAATAAATTTAGTGGTTGAATACCACACTTTATGATATGGTGAGTTTCCTGTTGTTTTCTTATATTCATTAGTGGATATTGCTTGGTGTATGTTAACCTTCTCTCTCTCTACGGCCTAGAAACTGTGCTTGTTGAGTCAGTACTGTACTTGTTCGGCACCTGCCCCATATACATTCTAATCTGTTGATGTTAGGTGATTTTAACCATGATAAATGGAAAGAGCACCCCCACCCCAGAAATGGCTAGATATGAAATTTGGTGTTTCTAGTATAAGAAGTATTCATTTTATGACACAATTCAAGCAAGTTTCCTCTTTGGTCTAAAATCAGCCTTTCAAGTACCTTGTGACAAAGGAGAAAAACATTTTTTTTTTCAATTTTGAAGTGGAATAATCCAGAAGATATCCATTCTATCACTCCCCCAAAAATTAGACTTGTTACTGGTATAGTCATAATATGATATTTGAAATTTGAGATGAATGTTGGTCTTATTTCCACTTTTATAAAAGGTCAAACCTCAGGTTATGAGTCGTCTGCATGTCGTTTGATTTATAAAATTTGCATATTCAGACTGAGTTTATTGAAGAAATATGCAGTGATACCATCTGTAATTTTATTATTAATTTCTTTGTTATATACCGAACAAGCTAGTGTAATTTTAACTGTTGTTCTTAATTGCTTTTTAAAATATAGGAGTCCAAATATGGCATTTTGTCCTAATTCATAATAGACAAAAAATGGCTAAGCACATGTGTAAAAATAAAGAAAAATCTGCCAAAATTAAACGGTTTGAGATATCTTGATGAAATAAAAACTGCTAAGTTTCTTTAATCATGTTGATTAAATAAATGCAATCAGATAACACCTAGCACTTGTTTGAAATTGTCATCTGTGATACCTAATATTAGCTGCATTATTCCTTATGAGAACATGAATTTTACTATAAGAAATATTAAATTTGCACCAAAGATAATGGCAGCCATTTAAAAAAAAACAATTTAGGATAAAGATAAGAGAATTGAAGCACTAGCAGTTCTTAATTGATGATATCTTAGTTGACGAATCAGTAGCAAGAGGAGAAAAAGTGCAATGTCATCTTGAGACACATGGCTTAACTGCAAACCCATCAAAATCATTGGATTAAGGTGTGGTACTTAGGTTTTAAATTACAAAAGAAAAGGGCAACAAAATTAATTTTCCAAAGAGGAAATGAGATCCCTCTAGTTAATGATGGATTGAGTGAACATCAACTATTTTCAGTAAGTAGGAAAGTGACTGGACACTAACTGGTTTGGACTGCTGCCAGCAATATAAACAGACACAGATGGAGTAGAATGGGACAATAAAGTGAGCAAAAGAACAGTTAACATAACGAAGGAAATTGTGGAGGAGTGTGAGCAGAGCAACCCAGTTTGAGGAAAATGGCATGTGCCTCAGACAAAAAAAGAAATGTGGTTGTGATGCAAGCAGCATAAGCATTAGGAGTCATGCTGGAGACAAAGAGTGATATGGTAAAAAAAACACAGCTTGGTTGAGAAAGAAAAATGATGCTGCTTATGTTAACATAGTCAAATTAGATGCAGTAATGAAGGGTCTCAACCAGGCCCTGAAATGGGAATTACATAATATTGAAGTGATGACTGGTTCTGTCTCTGTGATCACAGATGACAAGAGGGTAAAGACTAAAGGAACATCAGTGATACTTGTTAAGCATCATCTGGGAATTCAGGAGGAATGAATCTGAAGCTGGTGCCTTCCACTTTGCTTCAGATTCATTCCTCCTGAATAAAATAAAGCAAACATTCTAACATGAGTGGGAAAAAATGGATGAAGGTCCCAGAAGACCATAATAAATCAAATTGTTTCTGTGTGCAAATTGGCAAGGAATGATCTAAGGGAACTGTACTATATGCATCATTTTGGTGTAGAGAGCACCCTATTTCTAGTCAGAAAAATTAACCCCAACCTAAAACCTGTGGGGGGGGGTATCATATAGAAAATGGCTAGAAGTTGTGAGAGGTGCCAATCTATTGATCCTTTGCCCATTATGCATGAAAAGGGTGAGCTTCATGTAGATAAAGATTAGAAGTGATTAGCTATTGATGTGACATAATATTGACAGAGACTGTACCTTACTGTAATTGACAGCAGACCAGAAAAAATAGCCATATGGAAAGACATCAAAATGGAGACTGTAGGTAAAATTGTTAGGCAATTAGATGAAGTGATTTTGAAGAGAGGTCCCATGGATGAAATATTTCTGGACAATAGCAATGCTTTTTGCTTAGAAATTTTAAGAGAAACATTAGATAAATGTAATATCAAGCAGTTATTCAGAGCAGTATATAAACCTAATGGGAATTAAATAGTCAAAAGACATCACTGTACAATAAAAGCAATGTCAGAGAGGGTATAATATAAGACCAATACTGCGCCAAGAAAATCCTTCAAATATATAATATATATATATATATATATATATATATATATATATATTATGAGGAGACAATCACAAGACATACCAAGAAATTTATTTGAACCAACCCTGAAGAGGAAGTATGGGTGAAGGCACCTAATACCCATTGCACATCTCAGTGGAAAAAAGGGGTGGTGACTAGTTTGCAGTTTCTAAATAATGTATCAGTCAATGGAATACCCTAGCATGCCTTGGATATATGGTGCCAAGTAATTTTTTTGTCTGATGATGAAGCAATTGATGAGGAGCAAAGAGGCAAGAATGAAAGAAGATCCATGCAGATTGTAGAGAGTAAAGCGACTACCATTTTGAGTGTGTGACTATATTATGGAACAAAAGAAAAAAAATTGTGATCATTGAGAAGTGATTTTGGATATCAGGATGGTGTGTTATATAAAAATGAAGAAAGTAGCTGGATTATTATTTTTAGTTCATTTGTAGAAGTGTGTTAATGATGTGAATATAATGAGGAATTCATATATATATATTGCAAGACTGTTCCATTTCTCAGGATGCAGAAAATGAGAAACAGATTGAAGAATGGATTATAATTTTAAAATACTGTGACATCAACTTATAGGTTCAACTACACAAATGTAACTTACATATTTGAAAAGAAAGAAAAAGAATGAATTTAAACTAAATTTTAATTCAGTCATCAAAGAATTCAATAAACAAGAGCCAAACTGAAGCTTACCAAATTAGTAAAAAGGATAAAATAATTGAAGCAGAACTTAAATATAAATTAGAAGCAAAAGAAAATCCTCACAAATAAAAGAAAAACACCAGGCTGAGCAAAATTATGAAGCAAAGATGAAGAAATAAAACATAATTACTATGATGAATACACATAGATCCAAAGAAAAAAGTAAATTTCTCCTCACCCCAAAATATTCTGAAAAAAGAACTAATAAACAAGTGTAACCAAAATTACTGCAAAAATATCCCAACTTCACAAAAAGTAAAATTTCAAGTGATCTTAACTAAAAGGAAAAGAAAAAATATAAACCAATTATCTAGAATAAGGTCCTTTAAAAAAATAATTTTTAAAAGTACATGAAAAACTAATACATCAATTAAACAAATTATAGAGAATTGTGTTCTCCAAAGAAAAAACTAAAACACAAATAAGCCAAATGGTTACATTTACCTAATATAAAAATAAGAAATGAACAGACTCAAAAAAGACAACACTAAAAATTTACACACAAATGATAAAGAACACTTTTCTAAAAATAAATAAAAACCTGCTTAAAATGAATAGACAAAAGGTAATTGTTTAAACTCAACCAATATAAGAATTAACCAAATCAATTATAAATCCTCAAACACACAGCAAAAAATAGAATATTGTTAATAAAAATTGATAACAAATTTATTTAAAAGTGTGAATTAAACAAAATTCTGATGAAAAATGATGAGCCTTTCCACTTTAAAAAAAAAAATATCACAAAAGTATTTATAGGCACAAATATAAATATATATTTCTAACACATCTGGTTAATAAAATCTCCAAGCACTGAGCTGTAATATCCATAAGATTCAATCATTTAAGAATAGATTGCCACATAGCTATACAGACACAACAGCACATAAGATGATAGGTAAAATGGATAAAGCATTGGAAACTGGTTGTCCATGATAAATCTGCTATGCTAGTTATAAAATAGTGTCAAAAGAAATGCTAACTCTACATCACCCTTCCCACCATCTTCTCACTTCAGAAAATGGAAGCAACCAGATTTAAATAGCTTAAATAAACGCTGTGTTAAATCCCAGCCACAATAGCAACATTGTTCTACTCTCTCTCATCAACATGAACTTTTGCTAGTCGCTTGTTTAGAAAGCCAAGTGTTATGCTGATTCAATATCAAAAGTCTTTCTTTGTTAATATATGATTACATATGCAAATGATAATTCTACAGAAACTAAGGGCCATATAGATAAAGAACTATGTAACACTGTAGAAGCTGCTTTGACATAGATTTACAATGTAGGTAACAAAGTGTTAAGTAGTTGGGATAGAAGTATCTTCACAGATTTATAGTAGATATGAATCCATTCAAACATTTGATTTACAAGGAATGATCAGTTGAATATGAAAAACTTATTTAGCTTTCTCAAATGTTATTACAGTGTCAGTTCACAACATCATTATAAAGAAGAGATATTGGAAGTCTAAATCTGCCAGTATGGACCATTTTATTCCCACTGTTAGCCTAAGAATTAGTATACAAACTTTTATAAAATGTAAATAGTATTTCCCTTCTCATATAATGTTTATCCTCTCTGGACGATTTCCAATACAAGATGACCCACCTGTACCACCAAGATGGTTGGACCATACCTTCATATCTGCAACAAGAAGGTAGATACACTGTTGTGTTTCCACAATTATAACAACAGTATCTATGTATGCACAATCTAAGAAAATAGGACCATTACAAAAACTACACAAACACTTTTCTCAGCCCCAACATTATCATGAGGTGAAACAAATGATATATAGATCAAGTAAGGAAGCATAATTCAAAATTACTTATCCACCAAATTTCAATCCAACATAGTTTTTTTTTCATCACATGGGTACTACTCACCAACATTTCTACTATCTCAAGCTTTGCTATATTTTTCTTGGCTGGACCAAAAACATAGCCTGTGGTGTGTGTGTGTGTATATAAATAAAATAAAAAGTTGAATAGTGTTTGTGTATGTGAGTGAGAGAGAGAAAGCTTGTACAACAAACATTTTTACAATACAAAAAGGTGACAACAACTGGAAAACATGCTCATGGATAATCAATAATTAACAAATAATAATGAAGAGTGTCTTTTGTCCATATCTTAATGCTTCTTCCCAACATCCTCAAGTGCAAGTAACATTTTCTGCCTAAGCAGACATATGCAAAATAAGTCAATCAACAAACAGAATCAAATGGAGCAAATGTCACAGAATTTTCACACATAAAACAAAATGTGAAGAGAAGTATTTCAAAGAGGAAGACGAGAGATGTCACAGTCAGTCAAATATCTAGCTGCAATTACAGAAAATGGAAAAACTGGATTATATCTCATGGCAGCAAATATTGGTAGAGACTATGAATTGCCAAAAATACAAAACTTAGGATACCTTGGTTCAAACTGATTGTAGATACCACATCAGAATGGTATAGTAATATTTTTAATCCATTACAATCCAAATTTATTAATGACTAGACACTTAAAAAGCCCTTCATTGTAATGGAACAAATATATTAAATACTTATTAAAGTTATTCTCATGACGTATTTGATGGCATATAAGACATCTTCTATTTACATTTCATATTACAGTATTATGGAGTTGGACTCAGTACAAATACTGGTACTCTTATGGTGTCTGGGAATAACAAATATCCCCTTTTCCCATAAGATAAGGCTTGTTTTTTTAATCATTTTTAGCAAAAAAAAAAAAAAAAAAAAAAAAAAAAAGAAAGCGGTGTGGGATGTTTTGTATACTTTCAAACATAGTAGATAAGTCTTTTAACCACAAAATGCAATAGAATTTATAAAGAAAATAAGATATAAATCACTAAACAAGCTAACATTACTAAAGCAAATTATAAACTACTGCCCCAAAACTGTTTAGTTTTGCTAGTTGATTACATGTAAATATAAATTCCACATTAGTACCTATTTTATGAACCATCATAATAATAATAATAATAATAGAGCATATTAATCCATTAATTCAAAATAACTGCTCGGTGTGTATCAAAACATAAACAAATGATACCACACACAACAAAATGGACAAAGGATACAGGTTCGATTCCTGTCAGAGGACACATTTTCTATGAAATTTCTCGGACATTCAAGCCAGTAAATGTTAATACTGTTTATTATAAACAGAACATTTACTTAAATATTTGTATCTATAAAAATAACGTATAAATAGAAGATAACTTAAAATATATATATACAGTAGCAAGCATAAAGATCAAAACGATGTTAAGAAAAAGTCTAAATGTGAAATAACTTTATATTTTAAAGCTTCAAAGAACATTTTAGCAAGGAAAAATAAAGATACAAAGATAAATTATATAATTCCAAAATATAAAGATCAAGAAACTTATTTTGATAAAGTTAAAAGAATAATTATATAACATTCAAAGAAAATAGATGATCAAAAACATCAGAACGATTAAATAAATCCATAAAATTTAATAATTATTTTGCATTATTGAAAATTTTTTAGGGTAAGAATATAAAATAGGGTATTTTACTAAATTACAATGACTCTTGCATTGTAAACATGGTGAAAAAAAATCTGTGACATCATTGGAACTTAGAAAGCTGATAGTCAAGTTATGTAATGAAGATAAACCCTTGATTGGGGATATTTCAAAGACTGTGGAGAAATCTAAGTCTTATTCATAGTATTTTAAGAAAACTTGATGAAACTGGGTCATGTGAAGCCAAGAAACCACCTGGCAGGCCTAGGAAAACTACTGCAAGGGAAAACAGATAGATTGGTAATGAATCAAAAAAGGATCGATTTGCAACAGCAACCGCCATCTCTAAAAGAGCTAATGCTAACCTTGGCATTAAAATATCAAGGCAGACTATTTCCCGAAGACTTAATGAAATAAATTTGGTCAAATAGCCTCTATGAAGCCTTACATTTCTAAAAAGAATCAAATGAGCTGATTGAAATTTGCCACTAAACATGTCATATAGACAGAAGAAGAGTGGGATTGTGTTCATTTCAGCGATGAGTCAAAGTTTACCATGCTCAGTTGTGAAGCGAGAAGGTTCGTTCGATGCAGTCCTAAAGAACAATATTCGCCTCGGAGCATTAAATTTGGAGGAGGAAGTGTGATGGTGTTTGGAATGATTTCAGCTGCTGGTACAGGACCTCTTGTCAAGCTACTCGGTAAAATTTACACAACTGTATACAAAGAGATATTGAACATGTTGTACCTAATTTGAGAACAGCAATTAATCAACCAGCTGTATTTATGCAAGATTACGCGCTGTGTCACACAGCGAAGTCTGTTAAGACATTTCTTTCTGAGGAGGACATTACTGTTATGGAGTGGCCTGCTCAAAGCCCAGACATGAGAATGTTTGGAAGTTACTAAATGAAAGAGCCAAGGAAAAGAATCCAACAAACAACAAAGAACCATGGACTAATTTGAAAATAGAATAGGAGAAAATATCCGTTAATGAATGCAAGATATTAATTTGCTCATGTAGCAAAATATGTAAAGCTGTTATTGAAAGTAAAGGTCTACACATAAAGTACTAATGAATTATGAATGCTATTTTCATTTGGATACGATGTATCCATTATAATAATATGATTATGTTAATCGTTCTGATGTTTTTGATCATCCATTTTATTCAAATGTTATATAATTATTCTTATAACTTTATCAAAATAAGTTTATTGAGCTTTATATTTTGGAATTATATAATTTACCTTTATAACCTTATTTTACCTTGATAAAATGTTCTATGAAGCTTTAAAATAAAATGTTATTTCACATTTAGACTTTTTCTTAACATTGTTCTGATCTTTATACTTATATATATATATATATATATATATATATATATATATATATTACACACACACAAAACCTCAGCTTGGTATTAGCAAAGAATAAGCCAAGTAAATACATCCCTAAAGTCATAAGTTGAGACAGTTAAGTGACTTGTGTACTTGCTAACATCAGCATAGATGGCACCTGGTCATTAGGACAATGAGTGTTCTTTGTGCAAGGAATCAATAACTCACCCATAGGAATAATAGATTCAGCTTCATTCTGTACTGAGCTTTCACTGAAATCCTCACCATCAATAATAATTTTATCTGATGTATTTGAATTGTCAAGAGTCAGGACTGGGTGCTGAATTTAACACAGGATATTTTATGACCTGCTGGGTCTAAATCTCTGAATGGCACTGTTATCTCCCTGTCATTACGAAGACAAATATGGGCATAAAGTGGATTTACCTCTGGGAGACCCGCTTCTTCAACAATTGGGTTGTACTTTACTTGGTGACATGACACCTCAAAAGAACAACTCCAGGTTGAAGACAACCACACTGGAATAGAATGTTGGGAATTAAATTATTTATGTGGAATAGCATCAGTAGCAGTCAAAAGCAGGGTGAATATTGAATGCAATGCCTCTGAATGAGTTTGCAGCAATCAATGTGATTTAGGTGCAATGGTTAGTGCCTTCTATGTAATTCTATTATGATAGTCATTGGTCATTGCCTTGAGGAACAAAGGGGAATAATGGTCAGGCTCATAGAAATTCCACAGTTGTGCAAAATGTGTGTCATATCCGATGACATGAATGAAGTACTTCTGTCCAAATGTGGGCATGTCAAAAATAGGAATTAACTGGCTGAAGCACTGGATCATTGAGACAGCGTATCTGGTCAAGTGAAAAGTGGGTGAGAGAAATCATCGATTTATAGTAAATACAGGTTAGTTGAAATTGTTGGCAAAGGAGCTTTCAAGTTAACACCGAATCTTTCAAATGGTACAGCCACATTGATCATATGTGATCAATCACATTGATGAAATGGATTTACACTCAACTCAAATAGGCCACAGGGTTGAAACTCGAGTTGCTGACAATGAATTTGTCTATAATACACTGAAAACAGGCAACTTTATTGGCTACAACAAATGGAATCCAGTCGAATTGGTAGAGTTGACCACAAGATTGTCTTATTCAAGTATCTGGACTTGATTACTCTCGTGTCTATTGCCATGCTCTTTGTAAAATAAAACCAAAGAAATAAGTTATTTAATTATGTGTGTGTAAGTACTAGAAACCAAATATATTTCTTAGGTTTTATTGAACAAACAACATAACAATATACCTACAGCAACCTATGTAACCTTTTGGTAAGAAAAAATTTACCAACTTCATATGAGAAAGCAGCAAAGTATATTTAAAGTCTTGTCATCCAAAACAAGAGTAATTGCACACTAAATAGTGCCATTACAATACAGAAAAGAGTATAACAAATAAACAATATTACCAGACTAACAATAACTACAAAGATGTTTTTCAGAGTTACTTTCAACCTTCAAATATATACATGCACGTATATATAAATGGTAATTTTAATATTCATAAACCTTAAACAAAGAGAAAGAAACATTGAGAAAAATTTTAATATAAAGTGTGTGATAAGTAAATTGTTGCCATTTTATATTTTTAATTTCACACGTGCATGTTGTTTATTTTTTTATTTTGTCGACTGCACAAGTATAGTAGGGTCAATTGGGCACCATTTGTGAGAAAAAAAAAAAAAAAGAGCACCATGACACAATTCATTCTGCCAGAAATTTGGAAAGGGCATGCTGTACTGCTTGGCATTTGCACAGAAATCTCCAATATGAACATTTTAGAGTGTTTGGGTGTCAATCTGAGGACAGTTCAGAGGAGTTAGATGAGTCTAATGGTGATTACGACAAAATCCTAAAATTAACCTATTGTTTTTATATATATATAATTCCATTGTATCTTAAAATTATATTCTTAACCAGATATAATGGTGACACGTCTAAAAATGACAGTTCATCTAGACAAGTATGAATAACACATGCCACTAACCTCTAACCTATATTTTTCACTTTTCTGCTTTAGCTTTGACCAGTCTCTTGATTGATCAAATAGGACATACCAATAAAATTTTGAAATCTTGTTCCCCACTCCTTAACTCTTCAATAAAATACCATTCTGTTTTCAAAAGTAAAGCATTTTCATCAAAAGTTACCTAACATCTTTTGATAATGGAACAAATTTAAAGTTCTGAAACACAAAAATTTCCATGTTGCGATGTAAAATATTTTTTAATAAAAATATTAAAATATTATGCTCTACATTGTATTGAGCACTTTTTAAAAAAGTAAATGCTAAAGAAATTTGGATTCTTAATCTGATTGTTCTTTCTCTTTATTTGGAGATGTGTGTGTGTGTATAATTGCCATCTTGTCATCAAGTATGACCATCACAAAATATTACAAGACTCAATTGTGACTTATGATATCAAGCAATGCTGTGCCTTAAATGTTTCAACTAGAGAAAGACATTGTACTGTGTCAATCTCACTTTCTAAGCAAGCATTAACAAAAAAAAACAACCAGTCAACATCATTGGATGCTGTCAAGCTATAGGTGTAACATCAGAGTTTTCCTTTGCCTAGTTGGATACCTTACAAAAGGGATCAACACTCACAATTGGTTTACCACACACTTGGATACCAACCCAGTTATTTGTTCTATATATATATATATATATATATCATCTTCAGCATTGAATTGCTAAGACAAAAAATTAAAGTAACTGATAGTTGTGATTTTTTGTAAATATGCAGGAACACGCTGTTATAATTATTTAAAAATAAATATATCCAGATTATTCAACCAAGCATGCTCAAATGAAGATATGCTGCATGTGTGTGTGTGTGTGTGTGTGTGTGTGTGATATATTCGTCCTCAGCATACAGAGGAGACCTTGACTTCAAATCACGGTGGGGGGTCACAGAGTGGTTGTGTTGATGATTAATGAGTCCAATCTTTGTCCTGAAAAATCTATTGTAGTTGTGACATTGGATGCTGGGAGCTGAACCAGGCCAGGAGGCAAAACCTCTTGATCTTTCCTTTTCTGGCATCACTGTTCTTTGTCCCTGATTCTTTTTTTCTTCAAAATCAGACACACGGACCTTAAAAAAGAGCACCAGTTGGCACAGTCCTCAGCAGACTCTTCCCAGGTGGAATGGAAAATACCACAATGCTTGAGAGACTACTTCAGCATATAAGGCTGAAGGAGTGTGTGTATATGTTTATGTTTATATATATATATATATATATATATATATATATATATATATATATATATATGCACACACACATATATATATATATATATATATAAATAAAACAATCATTTGGAAGATACTCTCCCCAAAAAATAAGAGAAATAGCAATAGGGAACATATACAAGAGATACATTTTCATTCATTTACTAACAAAAATATTATTACTAAATAATCTTACTCTGATAAATATAGGTTATTTTTAATATTTAAACTATAATGTAATAAATTTTTATTTGTCTACTAACTTGGACTCTCAGAAGAGAGATTATAAATATCTACCCAGAGACAGAGAGTGTCAATTATCTTGAGCTATAAAAACTTGCCAAAAAATAATCCCCACCACACACCTAGCAAAACACACTGCAGCAAATTTATGAATATACTGACCTCAATAAAAATTTATCTTTTCTGAAAGGAACAGACTGAGAAACAAAAAGAAAAATGAATAATTTATGTTAATTTCACTAGGAATAATATAAATTTGTTTAGATTTTAAGCATTGGATTTTTCATAAAATTTGAACCATTTTAAAAATTATTTCTACAAAAGTTAATGAAAATGTTTTGAATAAAAATTTGTAAATATGTTTTTCATTAATTTTACAAATAAAACATTAAAAAATGTTATAACATATCCCTAAGAAACAACCTTAAAAATCACTTAAATGATGAGCTTCAAAGAGATGGAAATGTTTCTGTTAATCTTTGCTACTACTAATTTCAACACATGGAAGCATATTTAATGGTCTTCAGAAGCCATCATCTTTTCATTATAAGTCTAACAGTTGGGAACTTTATAACAAACATCTAACAGAGTGACTCTTTTTATTATTGGCTTTGTAATTTTATCATTACAACTTAGAATATGACTAAAAAGATGTTTTTTGCAGGACTATCCTCTGGTTACTGTAGTTAAATAGAAACAAGAAAAACAAACAGGACTCAACCAGTGGAGTGCATGCAAAGAATAAACAAAAACAATAATAATAAACCAACCCAGGTACAAGGACACTAAAATGCCATGCAGTTCTAGTAGCCAAAAGGGGAAACAATTTCAGTATACTGGCAAAATAAACCATTCTGTAGCAGAATTTCAGATCTGCTGCTCTTCCCTTTAAATAATTCACTCCTTCCCTGATTTTAAAATCACTGTACCCATAAAGCAAGCTGAAAAAAGTTAACAAAAACAAACTCCATTTCTATTTAAACCTATTTATAATTAAATGAACCTGGTTTAATCCTAATTATGCCACTCCAGTTGTTCATCCACTAAGGTGAATGTTGATATCTTTGTGAGACTATAATATTTGCTTCATCATCTTTTATGACCATCATTCAATGAACTAACAATCATGCAAATATTCCAAAAATGATGAGCTACACAATCAACAGAGATATTATTCTGAGAATGAATGCATCACCTTTCCTTCCAACATGCATTTTGTGACTTTATCTACACATCTCCAGTCTGGAGGTCCTTCCCCAGTGGTTCCAGTGTGTGAAGATATCTATTCATACATAAATACTGCTCTCTGAGGCACTGAGTTCTCAACCCATCCTGATCGAATGAACAACCTTAATCAGTGAGATATACTCCCTTTCAGCCATGAATGTTTAGTGGTATCCCTCTAAAAATTCTATTACTTCTTGTTTTATATGTGGCTCTGAAAAGTGTTTTACATTCTACCCATCAAGCAATTCTCTTTAAATAACTACAGTCTTCTCTCCAGTAATATCCCATTGAGCACCTCCAACAATTTCAGCTCAAAGTATCCATCCTAATCTCCTTCTATATGGCTACTCTTCTAAGCTCACAATGAATTACTGAAAGAGATCTATAACCTATGCTGAGAATGAGTCACATCAACAGCCGTTTGAATTTGTCTTATCTCCTGCACATTCAGTATAGGATTCATTGACACACAATTTCTGACCAATTGACAAACAGCCTCCTTAGTTACATCAGTATCAACTTTCTTGGCTACAAATAGAATCCTAGCCACCTCCTAATGAAGCATACTGTGCAGTTTTCATTAGATACAGGTCTCCCAAACTATATACCATATACACTTTAAGTATTTTAGTTCTCTCAATCAGGTTTTTCTCAATCTAGTGAGAACAGCCATCTTATTCTTCTCCAAGAGCAGAAATGTTACATGCTGTTTTTGATTAAATTCAGAAATTAGTTCTAGAATTCCTAAATGTTGATTAATAATCATCTCTACTACTCCTTTTATTCAAGTTCTCAGCAGTAATCACTAATTTCATTCATCTAAGCACAATAGACAAAATCAGTAAATCAATATCCTACAATCCCCACATTAAAGCCAATTTAATGCCTTTCAACTGATTGAAATCCTCCTTTCTTCAGTCATTTAGTATCTTACTCTACCTATCTCTAAAATGACAACTGTTGTCAAACTACTAACATCACACAACATCATCTCTTTTTTTTCTGATTTAGGCACATTCCAACTCCATCTCATCCCTTACCAAATACCTCTCAATGAAACAATAGCCATATTTAATTTCATCTAATCAGCTCATTCCTACAGATTTTCTTTTAACAGTTATAAGTAGTTTGGAGCCACTATCCATTTGCATATAGAGAACAGTTCCTGACGACTTGGATTGTCTTTCAGTTTTGGGATCTTATTTCTCTTGAAAAACAGCTGACACACCTTGTCTTTCATGAAACTGAACCCCAAAGCTACTACTTTTGACAATGGGTCCAACAGTCTTGCATTCAACTTAAATTTCTTTAAATGATTAAATATTGTTCCCCAATATATCATCTATGTAAAAGTTAGTAACCTCATTTTACACCATCCTAATATCATGTTGAAAACAGTCGGTATGATTTGGGGGTTCAAAATTTAATGCAAAACCCAACCTAACTCAATATTATGTTTGTTTTGACTTTGTAATTCATAAGATGGTATCTATACAGTTTCTCAGTGTTATAACCTTGGGAAGGTTACTGAATAGAATAATCACACAAAGGTGGGTAATGAACGATAATACTTGGGACTAGAACAACACATATAAGATTCACCTGATGCACATAGAAGAAGTAGTTAACTGCTAGAAGTGAGTCAACTGAATTCTACAATGAATCTCCAACTGTAGGATATCTACCAACCACCCCATGTAGTCAGATGTGGCACAAGTTTAACGTGGTGCATCTGAGCATGTAGGCTCAGCCAAAAATTCCTTGTAAACCCTGTATATAACGGGGTCGGGTAGCTGTTTCCCAAGACAAGACTCTGCCCTTTGATATAGCCTTGTCTAGAGATCCTCTCTGCCCAGAGGCAGAGTTTGACCAGCATAGCTGGAAACAAATCTCCAACTGCAGACCAACATACAGTATTTACTACTGTATTTATGTGAATGGAGACGTACCCATTATTATCCGTAGATATGCTACAATACTCAGTCACACAAAGAGGTGGGGGGGATTTCAAATCAACAATTGTTAAAGCCTCTGCTATTTGTTTCCACTCTTGCAAGGTTTCTTCAAATACACCTGTGCTGTTTGCCACACAGATATTCAATTCTCAAAAATCAAACACTGGTCAGACATTATTTTTGGGGTTGGCTGTACTACCATCAACATGCCACTTTCTGCCTTCTCTTGCTCCCTTAGTCACTTCCTCAAATTCAAATCTTGCCCCTCCCACTCTTCTGGGAATGCTCATAACAGTTAACATTGTTCTTTAACATGAGAGGCTATCCCTTTCAGGACCATTCAACTGTCCATTGCTCATCACACAATCTCCCATATCCTCTGCCTCTTTCTTGTGCTATATTCATTTTCTCCAAGTATTCACCAATCATTTCATATTATAAATATTATAATTTCATATATTATACAAAATATGTAAATTCCTGTGTTAAATCTTTAGTCTAGATAGTTTCATTCTTAGTTTTAAATATTTATAATTCAGATTTTTTTCAACTTTCTACCAAAAGTGTGTTTTGTAAGAAGTAAGACTATTTTTCTTAAAAATCCCAACCTTTCTTAATACGAGATCTGTATGTCACAACAAAGCATAGACAAAATTATTCAAATGTTCAAAAGTCTGTTCTTATTTATAACCATTTTTTCCAAGCACTATTTTTTTTTCATCACAGCCTATTAAATGTCTGGGAAAGAAAAACATACTGCATTATTCACTACTTTCCTTTCCACTGCATTGTTTTTCAAGGCTGCTCTACTGCACTACTTATCTTCAGTTATAGTAATTTTTCTGTTGCTATAGAAGGATATGACAACACAACTGCAAAATTCAAACAAGCTATCATACATTCATCTAAGTCACTTGTAGTGGTAGGATAAAATTTTTGCTTAAAGATTAACTCCTGCAGTAATAGTCTTATTTTATAATACCAAGCATATATGACAATAAGTAAACATTTTGCAAAAGAGATCAAAAAAATTAACTTTGTAAAAACAAAATTTTTTTTTTTAAATCTTAAAAAACTTAATTTCTACCAGAAAATAATATTTTCTGTTTTAACTATGATTCAGGATGCACTTACAAAAATTATTAAAATGTATCTATTACTTGATTTTTTAAAACACTTTTTTCATAGAGAGATAAAGCTTAAAAATCAAAATTACTGAAAAATGAGCATTTTTTGTTTTAATTTTGTATTAGTTTTTTAAGACACGGTTACTTCATTGTGACATAACTCAGCAATACATTTTTTTTATATTCTTTATTTTGCCTTTTTAACTTACAATACAAGACTGATTATTTTTTAATATAAAATCAATTATTTTTCTTCCTACCAAATAAAGGTATATTTGGAAACTTGTCTTTTATAGGTAATATTTGCAATTTTTCTTTTTGAATAATTTTTATTTTGTAGAAGTTTTTCTATGAGATATTTTATACCAAAAACAAAAATGTGCTATTTTTTCTAACAAGAAACAAACTCAGAAATGTGTGTCCAACCATCACGATGTAAATTTCGATCATATTTTGTTGTAATAAATTAATAATAATGTAAGTGGAAGAGTAAAAAATATTAAATAAGATTATGATGCAATGAATCTACTAATTTGTCATGCAATGCAGTTATCAACTGATCAATTTACAACATAGTTTACTTGAAAATGCTATTTTACCTTTCATATTACAAGACAGTTTTACAAGAATTTAGTTACTGTATATTGCATAAAATGGTATTTCACCAAAATTATACACAGTGCATTTTCTATTCTTACCTTTCATGGTAAAGTGATTTCATTACAAATTGATTTATTACAAAACAAAAAACAAATTAAACTCTTACAAAGTTTCACTTTTACACACATACACACTGTACATTTTGCATATTTTCAGATTAAAATATTTTGTACATTTTCTTTAGCAACAATAAAAATGTCAAAAGAAAAATCATTTAAGCATTCTTTGTGCATGTTAATGTTCATGCAGTTGAATGTTTATAAAAAGAGAGGATAAAATATAAGCAATGTTGTCATTACCTGCTTGGCTAACGACGGCTGACTTAGTCCTGATGATGAGGAGGTAGTGGCAGCAGCAGCAGCAGAAGCCACAGTTGCTGATGAAGACTTAGGAGAAATAGTTGGGACAGGTATGGAAGCCATTGGCATGGCTGAATTTGTGATGGTGGCTGGGATTTGTACAGGAACTGTCTGCCCTGTAGGCAGTTGGAGGTACACTTGCATTGTATACTGAGTGGATGAAATAATGTTTGGAGATAAACTGAAAATGAGAAGAAATACAAAGTCTAAACACCAGTCATAGATAAAATTAAAAAGAAACTAACTTTTTTACAAAACCTTTTATATTATTAATTTTTGACTAGTCTTTCTTTCACTTTATTTCTGTTGCTTTTTTTTATAACTTTCACTGTTATACAAGAGATATAATAAAAGACTAATAAAAAATGAATGATGACGATGCTTCAAAAGAAATTCACAGACTAGTATTATTTTAATATAAAAATGTTATTTGACTCTAATGAACAGATTGATTTTCAAGCAATTTACTAAAAGATTCTATCCAACTCAAAAGCCAATTCTGAACTAAATGTTTCAAGTGAAATGAATATCATTGATTAATAAGTAGACACAGGAAAATAGTCAAACATTAATTCCCATCTAAAAAAACTATGTTGCAATGAATTTAAAATATTACTTTTAATAAATTCCAACTTTTATTAAAGAGAACCAATTAAAAAAAAAATTGGAATTTTAAATTGTTTTTTAACCCCTGTTTTTGTTTAGCAGTTTTAAATATTAAACATTCAGGAAACTTCTGTTCTGTATCCTTAAGAAAAAAAGCTGAAATATAACTTATTCTATGTACTGTGTCTATTCAGGATGTTGGCAATCGTGGCTCTCCACAATTTCTTGTCTTTTGTAGTTCTTAATAAATTTTGTCTTTTTGTTATCTCTCCTAGACCTTGCTAGGTTGGTTATACATAGTTTTCTTCTGTCCCTATCGTCTTCAATCTGTCCTGTGAGTACCAAATTTTCTAAGCTCTCTTTCCTGATTATGTGCCTCAGAAATTTCAGCTGTACCTTTCTGATGTTAAGCAAAAGCTTCATTTTTGTTTCCATTTTCTCTAAAACTTTGTTATTGCTCACATGTTTAGTCAATGGTATTCACAGCATACTTCTGTAGGATGACATTTCTGTTGCTTAAAGTCTCTTCTTCATCTGTGAAGAGACTATCCAGCATTCACTGCCATGTAAGAAGACTAATATTGCATAACAGTTCAATAAAGTTTTCTTTGTTTCTAATGAAATTTTTCTGTTTCTTAATATTTTGCTTAGCTTTTGAAAGGCATTTTTTTTTTGCTATCCTAATACAGCTTTGGATGTCAGTGTTGCACTCTCTGTCCTCTGTTAAAACACTTGCCAGATATCTAAATTGTTGTACTTGCCTAACTTTGATATCTCTAATTTGTAATTTGCATGTTGTGCTCTTCCTTTTGGTAACAACCCTGCATTCTGTATAAACAACACAGATAGGGAAAGAGATGCTTTATTGGCAGCCACTTGAAGTTAATTCATTAACTCATAACTTTGACACATTGAAACACATTTAAATTATGAGAGCTGCCAATTTTCCTTTAAAGCCTGGCTGTCAATAACCAATAAACATAAAAAAGACCTATTGGTATTGTAATTATATCATTATAACCTACCATCTAACAAACATATGGATTTTTGGTAAAACTGGAAATTCAACTATGAGAATTTTTGCTGATTTTATGTCCAATGTCTACTGATCAGAAATAAAAAGTAATAAAACCATTTGTCAAAAAAAATCTTAAAGATAATTTTGTCAAGTGCATAAGACAGTGTATTTAATGAGAGAAAATGTACATTAGAAAAATAAAATAGCATTAAAATATCTCACATAGGTGCTGAGGAGGTCTGTATAACACTTGGTATGCTGCCTGTGCTACTGGTAGTAGCAGAATCAGTTGAAGGTACAGAACTGTCAGCATTTTGAGTTGTTGACATGATTACCCCATCGTCATCAGATGTAGTAGATGTAGGCTGAGGCATGGAATGTGTAGCAGAAACAGTGCCTGAAGTAGAAGCTGGTGGAGGTGGTGTTGCCATTGAGGTTCCATGGCTTGACCGCTTGTTCTCCAGCTGTTGCTGAATTACACAGCTTCTTGACGTGGCTTCATTGGATGATTCATCAACAACTTGGATCTCAATCTCCTCGTTTTCCAATTTGAGAGTTTCCACAGTCTTGTGTGGTCGCGAAACCACAGGAGTATGTAGAACTTCATTGGAATGAGGCCCCGGTAAAGGAACAGCCTGAAAAGAGATATTATATTTCAATTATTTCATAGATAAAATTATTTAATAAAACTTACAAAAACTGGTTTACAAAAACATGTGATTAAAAATAAATAGGTGTATATACCTGAAGAATTTTGTTCAAAGAAAAAATGAAAAAGCAGAAATATTATATATACGCATACACAATTGCCATTTGAATAAGGATTTTTATTAAATCTATTACAATAGGAGTAACTTTAAAAAAAATTTTTTTTTTTTTTTTTTTAACATCTGTTCACTAAATACAAGGTTCAAGAGTAACACAAGGTAGAGGGCTAGTGAATGAGGTGTGTGGTATGAATGTAAGAGGAGGAAATAAAAAGTGAACATTATGAGGATATGGAAGAAAGATAATTATTGACTTGAAGTGGTTAAGATTTTACTGTTCAGGAAAACAAATTAGTGGTTCTTGGGGGAAAAGGCGTTCGAGTAGAACTTCCTTCTTATAATTGGAATATGGAGAGAATGCGGGTGATTCAACTCTGTGAATGTAATATGGTGAATCTTAATTGTAAATGTCTGAACTGATAGAACTAAAGAATGGAGCTCGTTTGAACATTTGCCATAGAAATAGCAATAGAGTAGCAAGTGGCTTGTGACACTGCATCTGTGGGGTAAGATGTCATAGAGTGGAAAATAAGTTGTCACTGACAATGTAAATGACCTTGAACTCTATCAAGGTGGGAAAGTGAGGATTGGCCAACTCAAGCCTACATATGAAAAATGTTCCATTTTGTTTTGAACAATTCCTCAACTAAAACTTAGTTTACAAATTTTAACTGAAATTAATTTCAGAAATGTATATAAAATCTATATGTAGAGATGACCAGAAATATTTTTCGATCACAATATATCTTAAAAAAAAAAATGGGTAAAGCATTATGACTATAACAACCGACATCGAGACATTAATTCAAGTAAATCAATGAATAATAATAAATGCCACTTCATTTTTTAATGTTTACTTATGACAGATTTTTCAATTCTTTAAATTAGATTGTAAAGTTCTTAAAAAGTTCTTTGAAATATTTTTAAAAATGAAAATGCAAACAAATACAAAATAAAATTTTATATGCAATTCACTGTGCCTTGAAATATGGTTTGACAAATGACGTGAACATAAATGATCTGTTTTCTGATTTTTAGATGGGGTGGCTATACAAATGGAAAAAATTGTTATTATGTGGTTCTAAATAAAACTAATGATGTATATTTAAAATTTAAATAAGAAAACATATGAAAAAATGAAATGTCTTACATCAGATGAAACATCTGGCCCACCAGTTTCAGATGCCTTCTTAAAAGCTTCTTCAAAAGGATTTTTGGTTAAATCTTGAAATAATCCGATCTCTTCACAGTTCTTCAGAAATTTAGTTGGAGTTGGTGTTTGATCTGTTAAGAAATATCAGTTTGCAAAATATCAATAAAACAAGAATGAACCCAAAACAGTCATTTATAGATTAAAGTAATAAATTGATCCCTATAATTTATTTCCATACATTTAAGGAAACTGAAGACATTACTAAAAAGGTAATGGTATAAGAATTCCATATAAAGAAATAAATTTATAAAAGGTTCACATGCTAAAAATAGTTTGTTCAAGATTCAAATGCAGCAAATGAATGATTACCAGCATATTATTTATTTCTCAGCATGCTTTTTTTTGTTTGATAATGTGAAGGACTGAAAATGTTTGCAAATAGTAACTAAACATGTGCTCAATAGCTTTAGAAAAGAAAAGTAGGAAATCTAATCAAATAAACTCCATTTGTAGAAATTTGAAAAAAAAGGGTTAAAATGTACAGAAAATATGACTTGAAATTCCTTTAAAAAATACTGTAAGAATAATCATCTCCAAAATACAGTCCCACATGTGCAATAGATACACATAAAGCCTTACAATAATAAAATATTGAGGAGACTGCAGTCAAAAGTGTGAAAATCCAATGTACTGTTCTCCACTTCTATGGGTGAGAAATGATAGCAACACCACTGGTAAAATACTCCAGAGTCGAGTAGAATATTTCAATATCAATCCCTCTAAATTTTAAAGATTCTAAGGGCAAGTGCATAGCAGTTCACTTTGAGATTGCAGTAGAGATAAACGCACAGGTACAGGAAGTGCTAGTGAAGTGGCTGGGCTTCTGGTATTCAGTGCCATTGAAGAATCAGTTGAGAGAAATTGAAATAAATAAGGAACTGACCTCTGGTTTGAATACCATGTTACTTTCCAAGCAGATTGAAAATGTATATCTTTGAATTAAGCCTGTTGCATTGTATAATTTTTTTGTTTTTTTAATCATTTCACCTCCAAGAAAGACAATAAAGCCACTAAGATACAAGGGGTTATTGAGTGTGAGAGAATACGACAAAAAGAAAATATTATTAAGAAGAGAAAATAAAAGAACAGGAATTAAGAAAACAGAAGATAACAAAAAATTTAAATGCAAATTTGACTGTAATAATGTGGTTGTTACAAATGTATGTGTTATGGGGAATAAAACTTGAGCCAATCAAAAGTAAAGTAAGTTCCTATCCAAGAGTATGGTGAAGTAAAGCACCACTGCATTGTCCACATAGAGTTAGTAGGTGATATGATACCTTTGAGCAGGTATTCTCATGTCCAGCCAACAACCAAATAAAGTATTATCTCAATTTTTGTAAGGTCATAATTACAGTATAACTGAACCATGGAAATCAAGTTTGAAATGAATACTTAACACAACTATCTTTCACAATGTTCACCAGAAACATTAAAGTAAGATGTGTGGCTGAATAGGCAATATTTATTCAAATAGTTTGTTGAAGAATGATTGGTTGCTTCAGGTAGAGGCTCCTGTAAGATATTTGCAAAGTGATCAAGAAACAATGAATAGAAACTTTTGGATTTTATCCAGAAGAGAATGATGGAAAATACAGAAATACTTGACAATACACAAACTCACATACAGTATCATATTTATTTATTCTGTGAAAGTGGGCACTGAATTCAACTTTTTCAATTAATTTTCAAATTTTATTTATTCGTCTTTAAATGCTTAAAATGTATTTTCTTCTCTAATTATCTATTCTTGCTGAAGCATTGAAAGAGTTAGAATATCTGATTGCAAAACAATACAATAAAAAGTTTGAATTGGAGCAGTAATCTACTGAAAACAAACTGGGTATTATTGTTTATAATCTACCATATACATAATTTTATATATAAAAGTGTCCATATAAGTAATAAATATATTTCATTGCAACATAAGAATGAATACAAAAAAGCAACAAAATGTATGTATGTATGTATATATATATATATATATATATATATATATATATAAAATATATATAGGGTATACTGAGGGTAACTTTAAAAAGAGGTGATACAATCATAAGTCATCTTTTAAGCAGAAAGCCTTAGAAATTCTACTAGTCAACAATGAGTGGAAATTAAAGGAGAAAAATAAAAAAGATCTGATTGTAAACTGGAAAATTTTAAAAAAGCTAATCCTTACAACAATCATAGCAACACCTGAAACCTTTGTCAACAAGAGAAATTAGCTATAAAACATTTCCAGACCAAAAAAAACTTTTAAACCAGAGATCAGAAATTTTGTCCCATTGTATTCATACTAAAAAGTTCCTTTTGGGTTCATTTGAAGTAAGATAAAAAGAACATGTATATTTCATTTAATCCCCACCAATATATTTCCAATACACTTGATTTTTCCCCCTCCTCCTCACCTTCTACCACACCTCACATCATGTGCATATTCATTTATTTTTTTAAAATATAGCATTCACAAATTTTTATTTTTTAAAAATAAGGCATTAAAAAATTAATTGACCTAAATCACTTGAAGATACTGAAAGGTTGAAACCAAGGTAGCAGAATTATTTATTTAGGTAGCATGTATTCATCAAAACAAGTTTGATTAAAAAATAAAAGAATACCAGGATGTAGACAAAGGAATTCTGCTTACCACAGATAGCACATTGGTTCTTGATAATGACGGAGATGGTCAAAAGTTCTTGAACAATAATACATAAACTTTCTCAAATTTTGATTCTTTTCAAGTCATTCTTCAAATGATTCAGCAAAGCTCAACTCATTGATCAATCACGTTACTAGATGTTAACAACATTAAAATTTTGATCGATTTTTGCAGCCACTCGGACTATTAAGCAAAGATTGTAACTTTAGATCTGTTACAGCTGAAGAAAACTGCAAGAAAAATATGACACTTCCGATAAATGAATTACAATTTCCTTCTCAGATAAACATGATATTGCTAGAAAACAAATCTCTCATTTTAAATATAGCCTTTTATCAGACTATAGCACTTGAAATAGCTCATAAATGATTTCAAATTTATGCTGAAGCATCATCTATCAGTGCTGAAGTGGTTGAAATGTATACTATAACCTACAACTGCTGAAGATTGCCCTCTGGTTGCAAGGCTCAAGATAAGTGTTTCTTCTGTCATTGCATTTGATACTGGAAGCCACAAAAGCTTTATGAGCAACAAAATTGTGAAAGAATGTAGATTACATATGACACCTACTACCAGCTCTATTAGTATTGCATTATTATCACTTTCATCACAAATTCATAATATCTGCTCTATGGAACTATCTTTGAAGAGACATATCCATCCAACTATAAAGCTTGCTATTCTGAACAATCACTTGCAATGTCACATTAAGCAATAATATCAGCATCAATAGCTTCTGGAAGATGTATGCTTGAGTTAAATATTTATACTTTTACTACTGTTACAATTCCACTTTTCTTTTTAGGTTCATGTTGCTACAAATTGTAAAAGTATTGCTGGAAAATCACTGTACTTCTCAAATACAGATAAATCTTTTGTTGTTTCTGCAGTCAAAGACTGCTGAAGGAGGGGATATTATATATATATATATATATATATATATATATATTATAGAGACAAGTAACTACCCTTAAAAAGGAATAGACCATAGTCGGGATCATCGAGTCAATGCGAATGACCCTTGGAGAGTACAAATATTTTATGTCTGGGAGTGGGGAGACACTACAAGAAAAGACTCACTGACACCAAACTATCAATTAATTCACGCTACTAGCAACATGTCTACTCCTTTGAATTCACAACATGGCAATCAAAGTTTGTAAAGCTCTGCTTTTTTAGTACACTTGATTTGAGAAGTGCATACCATTTCAAATCACTAATGTAAAAAAACCTACACTGCTTTAAAAGCCAACAAACATCTTTATCAATTCTGTTGTATACTCTTTGGTATTACTAAATGCCTAACTTAAATTCTATTATCAATGACATAATTTGATCATAAGGACTAGAGGCCACTTTCATTTATATACATAATGTCACCATGTGTGGTAAGAACCAAGTGCACAATTAGAATTTGGGAAAATTTCTAAAGACAGTGAACAAATACAGTTTAATGAATAACGAGGAGAAAAACTTATTGTCAGTTGATATTACATTGCTTGGCTACCTCATCAATTCTATTAAATCAGATCTTGAGATTTTGGAACTCTTATCACCTGGAGATATATTGTCATTGTGAAAGGGCATGGGTATATTTGCATATTACTCTCAAAGGATAAGTGAATAAAATTAAGACATTAACCCAGTCTTTCCATTGTCTCCTGGAACCTTAGAGACTTTCAGCCTTTTGAAATAAGAAATTGCAGACTATTATGAGAGCCACTGATGATAAAGTACAATTTATAGTAGAAACTGAGGCCTGTGAACATGCTCCCAGTCTATTTAGCAGTTAATAATGACATTCTGCAGTAGAGAAGGTGGCTCACCTTATTGTGGCGTCTCTTCAGAAATGACATCACCTGCAAAGGTCATCATTTCAAGCTGATCAGTAATCAGTTGCATTTATGTCTGATAACAAAGAATACAGAAAAATCAAGAATGAGAAGATAATGTAGTGATGTATTGAACTTTAGTTGCTTCAGTTATATTTCTTATCATTCTGGTAAAGAGAAGAGGGCCACAGATGCATTTTCCCTGTGTATGTGGCTTGGTTTGAAAAAGAAATAAGTTATATGAACTTCAGAAACCTTTTTCATCCTGGCATTACAAAGATGTCACAATCTCCCATATTCAGTGGATGATAACAGTTATATGACTGCTAACTCAAACTGTTGAATTTGTTTGGTGCTTAAGCCCAAGCTCCTACAAACCAAAAACACATTACAGCTATAAAACCATATGGGCAATTAAACTGATTTCAAGAGCATTCTTCCATATAAGCCCAGTAAATGCTTATGTTTTGCAAATAAAATTTTGAAATAGAAACACATTTGTAACTGGAAACTTCATAAGACCAAATTCTAAACATATCACCACAAATACTGTTGTAGTTCCTCTTAATCATTCAGGAAGTTAAAAAGAATGTAGTTTCATTGCTTACTTTTATCACTAGTTTAAGTGGAGTTGTTTTCTTTCTTTCACTAGTTTTAGTGCATATATTGTTTCATGCTCCTAAAGAGTCTCTCTATGAAGATATATATTGAGAATTCAGTTTTATTTTGAATTATATCACAGTGTGTGAGGAATTAACGGAGTACAAAAAACCTATTCCATAAATTAAAGGACATTGTAGAGATTTAGGAAAGGATAAAAACAGTAGAAAATACTGTCCTGCAAAAGTCTCCCTAATCTGTATAAAAGCAAAATAATGGTAACGGTAACAGCAATAATAAAACATTTGCAATATAGATATCAGAGATTCTATAAATGCAGAATTCATTCCCCTTTCACTTTATCTTTAAATTTATTTTATATCATTTATCATAGAAATAGAACGACTTAAAGACAGTGATTATTTGACTGCAAAATATGGGCATTTGCTTTATGAAAGGCACTACTTTGCTAACTTATTTATTTTATCTGCTAACAATAAAAAAAATGTTTTAAATGTTTTTTTTTTGTGTTTTGATTTGTAAAATAGAAATTGTGAGTGCAATTAGTATGTAAGACATGTATTACTGAATAAGTTACAAGGAGTGAAATGAGAAAATTCTCCATCAAGGCATAACTAGGATCAAACTGGCAGCAAATATATCTGCTTCAAATATTTTTATATGCGCTACAATGAAGGCTTTCAATAGAGCAGAGATTTCATAAGCAAGATCAGTACCTGTCTGAATTTCTGGGATGAGGAGTTATCATTATTTTCATTTGGAATAATATCTTCACCTCTATTGTTACATTCACAACATTTCAGCTGTTGTGCTCTCCAGCCTTCTTCAGGTGTATGGATCCAGATAAATTTCAGGGAATTTTGAACTGAACCCTTTATTTATGTGAATAGATTGTTCTCTTTCTATTTTCCATGTCTAAGGTAATATGGATAGACTCAAAACTTCTCCAGAAATACCTTCAACATTTGTAATACATATACTTACCTAAAAATAAGTTGTTAGGAGTTCGACTGTTATTTCCTGAATTTAAAGCCAAGCACATTTCATGTTTCTTCAAGTGGACAGTTAAGTGATCTTCATTGGTAAATCGCTGAAATAAAAAAAATATATCAAAACAATCATTCTCATGAAAGTTCTATAATTAATGACAAGGAAGCTATTCATCAAACGTAATCAGTTTGATAAAAAATGGTTTAAATTATAGTTGAGAGTAATGCAAAAACAAATACATTTCTAAATACTATAAAAATGTTACTAAAGAGACAAAAACGATTTTTTCTATTTACAAAATAAATGACTTGTTATAGTTATATCTTAGGAAGAATTGATTTCCAGTTGTCCATCTCTTAAGAGACAAAATGAAAGTTGTGTTTTCATTAAACAATGAACCCAGTTATCGGTTGGATTTTAAGAAAACAGACTTCACAAATGAGCATTATAAGATATTTGAAAGTGAAAATGGAAAAACTATTGAGAGAAAACCAGACTTCTCAGACTGAATATCTCAAAAGAATCATTATCAAAGACTCTCAAATGATACTAATATAGTAAATACCCCCATGCACTTTTGAAAACAATTTAACATTTCAATAAAAATGGCAGCAACTTGTAGCATTAATTCTATAATAATCCTTGTGCTATTTAAAAGAAAAATTATAGAATGTGTACTAACTTGAAATAATTTTGTTAAAATTCTAGTTAAGTGCTCACATCAATAGTACTATCAGGAATTTTTCACTCATTCATATTATATATATATATATATATATATATATATATATATAGAGAGAGAGAGAGAGAGAGTGAGAGAAAGCTTCCACATAGGACTATTGATCTGAGCATATATATATATATATATATATATATATATATATATATATATATATATATATATATATATATAGCAGCAGCGTTAGCATTGCTTGATTCAAAATTCAAAAAATATGACTCATACAACAATCGCTATCACTTGGCTTAAAATATTTTTTGCCCTTCCTTGCCTTTTAAAGAAGTGCCCTTTGCCGTGCTGATGTTGCTACATGACTTACTTCTTGCCTATCTCACACTGCGAATTTTTTCTAAGCTCTATACTAAACATTAAATCTGTTACGAAAAAAGAACTAAACAAAATGAACACAAAATGATCAGCTTTAAAAAAGGACTCGTAACTGGAAAAATTGAATGAAAAAAGAATGTTAACAACAAATACTTTTTCACACCCAACCCAGTTCTGCGGAATCAGAATCAATGCTGAATTTAAGCAAGCGAATGAGCCAATTGGAGTAAAGTGCCATGCAGGTTTAAATTTTTCCCACTTGTGACAAATACAGCTAACAATTTTTTTTGCATGCTAGTTAACATTCGTATCAGTCAGCTGTTGGCTCTCACGCTGGCCAATAGAATCTTCCTGCCTATTCGTGGCAGCCAGCTATAGGCTCTCACTCTGGCCAATACAAAATGGCCGCAAACTACATGAAAACTGCCGTAGAAGCATAAAAAAAATCAATTATTTCTACTATTGATGGGAGTTGGGAAATGCAAAGTCGGTCTTGGCCTTCACGCTAACTTGAAGCATGTGCATGTAAATTTTGGTGCAAATCCGTCGAAAATTGCGGCCGTGCATTCGTTACACACACACACACACACACACACACACACACACCCTGCCTTTTATAGATAGAGATATATAAACAAAATTTGGTCTGTGTTTACATTTGTTTAACATACAAGGATGTTTAAGACACAAAATAACCTTTCTTAACTTCTCTAAGTATCTACAAGTGCAAAGTCTAATAGTAAAAGATTGTTTTTTTAAAAGTTCTACTGCAATTCATAGTATTAATTAAAAAGAAAGCCAGTTTCAATATTATTTTTAATATTCAAAATAAGCTAATAAAAACAGAAGATAAATGGAACGTTCATATATAAATATTTGAAAACATTATTTCATTATTAACAATCTATTACAATAATATATAGGCACAGGGTCAAGTGGTTAGAACATCAGCATTCCAAAAATGAGACCAACATTCAAATTCTCACTCTAGTCAATTTGTAAAGTAGGTGACTTGATAATATCAGCCTGGGGAGACAATTTCAGCCTATGGTACCTTTGGGAAGGGCTTGGAAATTATATATGTGTGCCTTGTGATAAACAAAACTCATAAACAAAACTCTTTGGAAGCCATTGGTGATTATGCTACCAATGAAGTCACAAGTCATTATGACCAAGGGTTTGAGCATACTATACTTGTTCAATGACTAATCACACCAGATTATGCACTCTTTTCCAGAAACCGTATAAAATACAGATTGGCTCGGTTTCAGTTGAAGAAACACAAATATGCCTGAGCAGAAGTCTGCATCAGGGATTAGCTAGATACTCCTGAGATTGATGCCTGCCTACCTACCTAAATTATTTTTTTCATTATTTAGCTAACTATTATAAACTTTTATTGTTTCATGAGAATTCAATCATGATGAACAAAAGTTTATCAATACATATCATTTTCAAAAACATTCATACAGAAAAATATCAATAACAAAAATATTTCAATATACACTGCGTGCCAAATTATTATCGAGATAACTTTTTTCTACTATTTCAAAAACCGTCCAAACAATTCACACAAAATTTTCACACAATGTTGGCAACACTGAGCTGCACAATCACTGAAATTTTCGTACTGATCTATGCAATGCAAACAAACTGGCGCCATATTTGTTATCAGCACGGTGATTTGAGCATGCCAAATTATTAGAAAAGTATAAAAATTTAGTGAAAAGATGGGCTGTAAAAGCAGTTTAAGTGATGCTGAAAAGAAAACTATTACCTCAGAACTCTCAAAAGGTAAATCTACCCTAGAAATTTTTAAAATGATAGCGAAGTGTCATCAAACAGTGAAAAATTCACTGCCAACCCTACACAAGTATGCAAAAGGGCAGATAAAGGCAAGCCAAGTGTTATTTCACGTTGTCTCATCTCACGACAAACGAGAGGCCACGAAGAACCCTGGACTTACCAGTCAAGAGCTTTTCAGTCGTATTGGGGATCCTACTGTGTCTAAAAGTACTCGGTGTCGGTATCTGAGGGAAATAGCAACAACACTCAAACCTGTATCGAAGCCACTGTTGACGAGAAATCACATTCAAAATCGATTGAAATGGGCCAAGGACAATATGAAGATTGACTTCTCTAAAGCTTTGTTCACAGACGAAACTTGAGCAACACTTGATGGGCCAGATAGACGGTGCAAAGATTGGGTAATGAACAGACAGAATCGCCATCAGTGTTTGAGATGCCAACAACGCGGTGGAGGCATAATGATCTGGGGTGGTATTATTGGAAACATATTAGTGGGCCCATGGAGAGTACCAGATGGCGTCAAAATGACTGCTGATGCATACATAGCGTTTATGAAGGAGCATCTTGAACTGTGGATGAAAAGGCAAAGAGTTGCCTTCAGAAGGGTCATTGTTTTTATGCAAGATAATGCTCCCTCACATGCTGCTCACAAGACTACTGAATATTTGAAACAGGCTTCGATGGACCTCGAAAAATGAAGTAGCCAGCAAATTCTCCAGATTTGAACCCAACCGAAAACCTTTGGAGCATCATGAAGTGAAGACTGTACGCCAATGGATGACAATTCAGGAGCAACACTGAGTTGTGGGAAGCAATTCTTGACATATCTCGCAGCATTACAGCAGATGACATGCTACAATTAACAAATTCTATGGATCGTCGACTTTTTTCAAGTAATTTCGAAACAGGGAAAGCACATTCCCTATTAATTTGTTTAAAACTGTGCCTTTGTTTGTATCTGTTATTATTTGTTTGATTATCTTATTTATTAGCTTCTTTTGATCATAAACATTCACGTTCAACATTAATAAACGTTTTGTTTGCTCAATTCTGGGAATTTTACTAAACCTTTCTAATAATTTGGCAAGCTCATATCACCGTGCTGATAACAAATATGGCACCAGTTTGTTTACATTGCACAGATCAGTACGAAAATTTCAGTGATTGCGCAGCTCAGTGTTGCCAACATTGTGTGAAAATTTTGTGTGAATTGATTGGACGGTTTTTGAAATATTAGAAAAAAGTTATCTTGATAATAATTTGGCACGCAATGTACAATGAAAAAAGTATTTAAATGCACACACTATGAAATATTTGCAAAGATGAGTTTAGATTAGCCTTCAGAAAGAAAAATTTGAATAAAAACTGAAAAGGTATTCAGCAATTAGTATACTTGTCAAGCAAATCAACTGAGATTGCCCTATTAATATAGCATTGGGCCAAAATCTAACAAAAGTGAATAACAAATATAAAAAGTTAAAGTGATATTAAAGTTGATATTACTGGCATAAAAAAACAAGCATTTAAAATATCAATAATCAAAAAAAGACAAAGTGCAAAATACAAAAGAAAAAATTGCCACCAGTATTACCAACAATGAACTTGGAATTTGAATTACTCTTCTACATCATATTTATTTGTATAGTCGAGGAAAGAGTAAAAAGTTAGAGTATCAACTGAAAATTTTTTTTTAAGGTCATCAACTACTGACTCACTGAAAAGCTGTTTCGCCATAAATAAGCCATCTACCATCAACTATAGGAGGTAGCTTTGATCTTCAGCGTAATCTCAGAAGTAATATGAAAATAAAACGTATGAGTAAATAATATTTGATAAAACTTATCCCCTTTATTGAAGTTTGTATTTAAACAAAAATGAAAACCTAAAATCAAAGCCAATAGTACAAAGAATGTGGTTTCAGAAATTATTACTCGAACTACTGCAAGAATATTTCAGAGATTAATTTTTAAAACTATTCAAAATCTGTATAATTACAATTTTAAGCAAATGTTTAAGTACATAATGTCAAGTGTATTATCTAAAATGATTTAACTTATAATTGGGATTCTAGATTTAATTTAAACATAAATGACAAATCAAAACATTAATATAAAACTTTTCTGTATATTTTTAACTATAAACATTTTAGCAAGCAAATGTTTTAGGCCCTTAAATAGAACAGTAAAAAGAGAATTTCAATTGGTATAGCATCATTTAGAATCTAAAAAAATTCACATTTTATTCAATTTACATATTTTATTGCTATATTACGTCTCATTAGAAAAATACAGAAAAGTTGTTTTTCTTTATGAAACGGGAAAATTTCAAATGGATATTGCTTTTACCCTAGAAATATTCAGCTGTAGTTTCTAATAAATTTAAAAAGTCTTCTGAAAGACAAAGCTTTCAGATAGTCGAAAGTTTTGTCAAATGTAAATATAAATTACCTCAAAAACATGAAAGAAAAATCATCATTGAATTGTAGAAACACCTGAGGAAAATAGCAAATCAGAATCAAAATGACTTGAATTTGAAAAATATTGCATATGTAAATCCTATCAAATATTGTTTATGACAATAATTTATCTGCTTGAATTTTGGCTAGAAAACTAAAGTTAACAAAAATACAAATGAAGAAAAAAATGGGATATGCTTCCCAAAGTGAATGGGTAATCTCAAAGTGGAAAAAAATTTTTTTCTCAGACAAATGTTGAATTGAACATGAACTGTGCGACAATATGTGAATAGACTTCCTAGTTCAGGATTTAGCGAAAAAGTATACTGAAAAAAAAAAAAAAAACATTCGGTAGTATGGAGAGCAATTTGAGGAAATGGAAAAAATATAATCATTTTATACAGTGGAAAAGTCAATTCAAAAAAATACCAACATATATTTAATAAAGGCATACTCCAAATATATGAAAATCTGTACATTTTTCAATAGGAAGATAGTGCAAGCTATCATACTTTGAAGTAAACCATAAAATATTTAAAAAGAAAAGGACATTGTAATTTTTGAAAATTGGCCAAGTTTGTTTCCTGACTTGAATATTATAGAAGTACTTATAGAAAAGTGAAAGATAAATGTCCACAGATTATTGATCACAAGATTGAGTAGGCAAATATTGATCATTCCTTTATTTAGAATTTATAGTCCTCACTATTAAAAAGAATCTTGGCTATTTAAATAATAAAGGAGCTAGTATGAAGTAATAAGGAAGTTTTATTATAATCTGTATTGTTTTTGTTTAATTTTTCTTTATTACTATAAACTGCATAAAAAAACTGCTAAAAATATTTAGTTGTTAAAACTTTTGTAGTTCTTCTTTATTACCTATTATATATTCACAATATAGAGAAAAACTTTAAATTTTGTTCTTTGATTTCTCATTTATCCTTGAATTTTAGATTAAAACTAAAATCCAATTTTCAAGTTGTATAAATTTTAATGAATTTAACACTGTATGCCTAAAATATTTGTTCAGGATTGTATGTTTCTAAAACTGACATTTTCAATGCTATAGTAACAAATTATTTATTCTTCCTGTCACTGTGCACTGCACAACTGAAGTCTGCAGATGCACCAACACATACACACACAAAAAAACACACACGCGCACACACACACAGACCTCACTGAATGAAGAAAAGTAATAATGTTTAAAATACATTGAAAATTGTCAGCATTCAGCAGTGTTTATTTTATGCAGAGCCCAAGGATGAAAGCTGTCCTTTTGTTATAGAACTAAAATGTCACCTTTAGGGCAACACCACAACAAGTGGTACTTGGGATGCATGCAGTCTTTCCTTATGTTTTTCTGCTCTGCTGCAACAAAGATAATTAGAAATCTCCTCCAAGGAGGACATTGAGCAGCTGACTGTTTTTTGGGCAATATCTATAATCCTTTGGAGGACTGTTTTGTCCATTGCCAAGCAGCTGGCACACTAAACAGTGATACCGTATGCCAGGTCATAAAAGGTCATCCGTAACTCCCTTTGTAAATTAGATTTTTCCTGACAATTCTCAGTAGAATCACTATTGTGCTTTTTTGACTAACATGATGGTATTGCTAGTCCAGAAGAGATCCTCTGCAATGCACATGCCTAGTAACTTAATTTTATCTACTTTCTCCATACAAATGCCACTAATAACCAAAGGGACAGGTGCTGTAGCATTTCTCTGAAAATCCACCAACAACTTTGTTTTTAAAGTGTTCAAAGCAAGTTTATTCTTCAAGCTCCATGCAACCATCTTTTTATTCTGTTCTTGTAGTCTGCTTCATCACCCACCGAAATGGGAAAATTAATAATTATATAAAATATTTAAGCAAAATTTTCAAATGATGACCAAATTAGAGCATAATTGAATCAATTTCATCATCAGTATGTTTTTTTTAATAAGAATTCTCAAGATTTCAATTTAAGGGTTTTTTTTTTTTTTGATAAATTTCAAGAGACTAATATGAAGTTCTAATTAAAATTAATATCAAGAAATAACTCAGATCAGTTGCTTGTGCCAGCAGATAATCTATTTTACATGAAACTATACTGCTTATCATACACTGATGGTTGACTCATCCATTTTCTTATGTTGATTCTGTCATTTTTGTTTATAAAAATATTATGCTGGTGATCACAAAAAGCACCAACATAATTGGAGATATGAAATTCAAAGAAGCAGCCATGAAAACAAAAATATCATTGAAGCAACATCTAAAAATAACCAGTTCCATGAATGGAATAAGCAACCAAAATAAAAAAATAAAATAAACTGCAGAAAATTCATTAAGCCAAAGGTTCATTGCAGTGTTTTGTGTACTAAATCACCCCTGAATACATAAATTTAGAAACAAGCCAAGTGCCAATACAAGACAACTTAATGTAAGAACATCTTTTCTGTTATATCCCCCAATTGTGATTAAAGCATATTGTTTGGTTTCCTGTGAAATATTTAAAAAAATAGCAGAGGCTTCCCAGAAAATAATGGCCAGCCTGGGCAATAATAGATTGAAGATCCCTATGCTTATGGAGAAGGAAGTGTAATTGAGACCATGGCTAGAAACCATTAAAAAAAAAAAAAAAAATCCAGAATTTTTAGTTTGACAGAATATAAGAAGAAAAGCTTAGTTTATGATCATTTGGATGAAACAGCAGATGAATGGATTGGATTTTATTTGGAGGAGCAGAATGGGGAAACTGGGGATGCAGTTGTAGAACAACTTAGTGAACATTATGGGGATTTTGCTTGCATCAAATAGGTGGCTCATCATGCAGGGGTTGGAATACAAAAAAAGGACAGCAAGTCTCTGTCAGAATTGGATAGAAGAATGCTAGGCTTGGCTAAGTTAGCTTATGGAGAGGCACAGCAGAAGAGACAATGTGGTGGTCCAAGTATAATCGATAAAATATTATACTGATGCTTTTAAAAGTCCCTATCATAAAGAAAGATATGATGAGAGATGCACTGGTTAATTTGGATGCTGCATTCACTTTAGCAAGAAAGAACAATAATTGTTGGATAGTTAAGGAAAATGCAAGGGCTAGTGGCAAAGTGACTGGAAGGTTATGGGTGTGTTACAGCAGTGGTAAAAGGTAGCATGTCAGATTAAGGTGGCCAAATTAACAGAATGGGAGGAGGTGGCAACAAGGTGTTGTTTGCTGTGAGACAAATGTTATAGGTCAATTGCAGGGTTGGTCACATTGGTGTGTTGGCTGTATAAAAAGCAAAAACATGAGAATGATTGTCCAGAAAAAAAGTGTTTGCTCCATGGCGATCAATTAGTGTGAGCCACAATGCATGAAGTATAATCAAATATTGCAGAGTGATAAAACATGTCCATACTTAGAGTGGGAAGAGGCAATAAGAAATTGGTCACTATATATATATATATATATATATATATATATATAAATAAAGTAAAAAATGCACTCAGATCATCTAAAAAAGATTTTAAACTTTGAAGGATTGCACCAAATGGAGTTGGGGTGTGGGGAGGCTAGCAGCTAGGAAGGAAATATTTTCTTGCATGTGTGGAAAGATTGAACATTTACTAAAATAATATTGGAAAATCATTTGATGGAAATGTAATAAAAAGGGCCATATGACAAGTGACTGTGATGACAAAAGTGGAAGAGAAAAAAGTGTTGGGTGGAATGATGATAAAATTCATTGCAGGCAAAACCAGGAATTTCTGTGGGGACTATATAGAAAAAGAGAAGAAAGTTTGTGTGTTGGTGTGTGTTAGAATTCTGGCATGAGGAAGAAAATCGTATTATTATTGCTTATTGAAACTGTTGACATCAGACACAGCGTCATCGAAAATGGGCATCTGGTGATAAGAGGATTTTAAGGCATGAGAAAAATAAAGAATTTGATTTTCAGGTAAAATACTGACCTCCCAGCTAAAAGTTGACTTAGGAGAAGAAACCATGTGTCGGGTTTTGACAGTGATTGATGAGTAGGTAGAGAGACCCGACTAAGTGAATTTTGGGTGTCCCCAAAAGAAAGATGTGATAAGAATTATTTGGCAATCTGGGGTTTGTAAAAAAAATGTTTTGGCCGAAGAAAAAAAGAAAAAAAAAAGGATTTTGTAAACAAAATTCTGGATAATAATTTTAAGAGGGCAAGTCTAGCCACACCCACACTGCCAAGAGATCATTGGTCAAGTGGTAGCATGGGTGATAGGTAGAGGTGAATGTATGAGAAAGACGGAGAAGTTGTTAACACCCACTGAGATACCAATGTGAGAGAGGAAGAGTCTAGGAGGATAACTCTCCTCCGACTTTCCCTCACGACGAGGGAGAAACCCCCAAAATGGAAAGTGATTAATCTTCCAAAAATGGGAAGTAATTAATTTTCCTGGCCTAAGAACAAAGAGAATTCTTGCTGGGAATCGAGAATTATTGGGAACCCAAGCCACGTCAGGCTCCACACCGGGTTTTGGTCGGTATCCATATAAACGAACGTCTTGAGGCAGCTGATCAGTTTAGCAGGAGTTCCAGCAGTTGATTCGCAGTTGCAGTCAGACAGTTGCCTTGCAGAAGCTGACCGAGAGATTTCCAAGTCCTTTTCGACTTCCTACCAAAAGCAAGTTATATTGACGAACAACTTAAGATACCAAAACTCGCTTAAGAAACAGAAAAGTATCACAAATCTATAGAAATGGGCTGGGAGAGAAACACACTCATGTATATAACAGACGGATAAAGATAATTTGTTATTTCTCAACATATTTGAACCTCTTGAGTTTTGTTTTATTGCTTCTTTTACTTATGCTTGTGCGATATCACCTTTACCCCGGATTCAGCTTGCACTACGGCCCAACGCCTGATTGATTTTGTCTACCTAAGATCAAAGTCACAACAGGGGTAGGTTAGACTCAAAGTAGTTACTTCAGTAACCAGACATTGGAAGTGAGCTGGGAACGACAAAGCTGGTATTAAACCGAGAACAACCAGATCGACCGGGACACAGGCTGGTAGCAGCGACACAGAGTCAACCCCAAATGCTGGTGGAAAAAAAACCTTACATCTTCGCACCGCAACTGGGAGTTGACCATGGGCCGACAGTGCAGTGTCACATATTGGAGTCGTGACCAGAGGACGTCACATATCGGCGCTGTGACCACCGGTGGGTGTCACAATATTTTTGGATTATAATAATTTTTAGAGAGAGTAATGATTTACTGAAACAAGTTCAAATATTTAACCCATAGCAAAGATGAGAAGTGGATTCATATCTTTCCCCAGGGTATTTGTGCATAAGTGAATCCAACTTTAATTGTAACTCAGCTCTCCGATTTCCAATTGCCAGCCATTATCCATTACACCACCCACACATCAAAGTTTACAGCACCTGGTATTACCAAGTGGTAACCTATCTAGGTACTAACCAGGCTCAATGTTGCTTAACTTTGGTGATCAGATGAAAACAATTGACTCTTTGTACTGCTGTTCCACGTAGCAGAAAGTTGGACATCCTACTCCCCAATGGACAGGTGGGAGCTGTGTCTCAAATAACTCTCTTACTTGAATGTCTATCAGATACAGAGTAACTGGAACTGCTAAAGATGGTTCAGTAATATTACTTATAATATTAACAAAGAACACTAATAATATGGTACACCTGGTGAGGAGTTGGGAAAGGCCGTAGTAACAAATTTGAAAGCCCATTTGGGATAAGAAAGAAAAAAAAACACAACACAATTAAAAAAGAAAGTGGAAATTAATGAGAGAGAGATAATTACTCCTGAAAGATGAATGAAGGACACGGCACTATTATGAAAAATAAAAAATAGAATTTTCCAGTAAGGCACTGGAAAGGACCTAGATAGCAATAATCAGAATAGACACGAGAGAGCACCCACCCATAAAAATGAGAGCATATTGAACACCAATACACAAGCAGGGATTTATGGAGAACAATTCAAGAAATGATGGAGGCTAGAATAGTGAAAAGATTCCAATCTACTTGGAGTTTCCCATATATTGTTGCTGTCAGAAAGGACAGAGTATGTCAATTTTATTAGATCATGGCAAAAGTTTGTGCCCAATTAGAAAATTAAAAACAATGAAAATCTGGTACAAACTTTTGCAATGATCTAGATTTTAGGGTCTTAAATATCACAAAGCTCCTAGCCTACCCCTTACTTTTAACTGACAATATATAAATCCTGTTAGGAAAGGCAACATGCTTCTTAACAGTTAATTTAACATCAAGATATTAGCAGGTAATAGAAAACTACCTTTCCATGTCATAGTGTTGTATCAGTTCCGAGTGATGTTTTTTGGGTAGGTTGGTTGGTGCACCTGGATTTTTTAGCAGTTAATGTCACAAAAGGTTCAGTGATAGATGATATATTGGTTTTTGCAAGTGACTTAAGAGCATTTTCACCATTTACAAGTTGTGTGACCTAATGCAGAAGTATGGATTGAAATTAAAATTGCCAAAATGTCAGTTGCAGAAAGAAGAGACCAACTATCTTGGCTTCATTATCAATAGAGGAAAAGTGAAACCTGGTATGGACAAGGTGGAAACAAGAAACAAGCAAATACTAGAGTCTCCTACTATAAGAAAGGTCACAGGATTTACAGACACCATAGATTATGATAAAAGGTTTATAGCTGCATTTACCTATGACAAGTAGTAAAGGTGTCCATATGCCTAGGGAAGACATCATATTTTAAGAACACTCTCTCCCATATTAGAAAAAAAAAAGAACAAAAGAATAGCCCCTATTACTACTGCAATACTGGTTACCTCAAAGTTCTGTAAAATTTATTATCTTTTTTAGTGAACTTACAACCGTATGTGTAGATACCATAAATAAAATTGTTATTGAAAATTTAATGTTAAATATAACAGCTTTGTTGTGTCTTGAAAGAAATCCTAAGAACCAATTTTTTTTTTTATTTGATCATCAATCAACTAGAATTCCACTGAAAACCAAGAGATTTCATTGTTTACAACATGGATTGAGTTAATCTTGATCTTCAGATTGAACGTACTGGCAAGAAGAACATTTCCATTTCCAGAAACTTAGGCAATGGTTAGGTACCAAGATTTTGGCTTAACAAATTCTCACAATGACCAATTATCAGAAAGACAATCAATTAATCAGAGACTAATAGTCAGTGGCTATTGATTCATTTTAAAAATCCAATTTATAATATTTACATTTTGTGTATGTGAAAGTAGAAAAAGAGTATTATATACACAAAAATAACAAATATGTTTTGAAATACTGACATTGACATTATATGGAATTAAATGCTTTTACCATTAAAAAAAACAAAAAAACTTGCCTTTTAACTTTAGGTGGAAATTATTGACAATAAAAATATATCAAAAATTAAATTTACAGCTAAAATTGGGCATATTGTAGACTGTTATTTGTGTAACTAAATAAAGAAAAGCAGACAAATCTACAGTTACTAAAATTTTAAATCATACACTATTTACTAACAACCAGATAAAATTTAGATGCAGAGAGAATAAAAATTCCAGTACAAACTAAAAAAAAAACTACAAAGAAAGAAAAATGCATTTCTGTCTAAAAGTATATTCTGTTATCATAAAATTGTGTAAAGCTAAATGTTTGCATGTCCCCCACCTTACATCAGTAAAACAGGCAAGCCCATAATGCTAACATGTATTATATACTATCAGTTATTTATTTTTATATGTTACTAACAAATAGCATTTACAACATAAGCAATAATATTTAATTTACATAACAATTTTTAAAAGTATATTTTGATAAATATTTCATCTGTGCTGTTTACTTTTATTCAAATTTTAAAAATTTCCAGATATAAGCAATTTTTCTGTCAATAAAGTTTTTTTTTTTATTCCATTAGGCTTGTATAGAAAAAAATTTATGTCTGCCTTGTCAAAACTGAGTCATAAATTAGAAAAACTATAGCATTTTCATCTGACGTTTCACATTAGTACTAATTAGTTGAATAAAAAAAACTTAGTAGAATAATCTAAATAAGTAAAAATAATCTGTATTAGATTTTCTTAAAAATATACCAATGAAAAAATAGTAACTGAATTAATTATTGTTGTGGAGTAAAGAGTATACCCCCAGTGACTCTATGAACTTGTCCAATAATGTGTTCACTGGTAGGAGGTTAGGAGTAAGTCATATTGGAGTCAGTCTTCATACTAACTATACAGGCATTACGGCAATAGCCTAAGAATCACATATAGAGAATACTTAACGAATTACATTATACCAAGTATGAGTGCGTGTTATAACAATAACCTTACAATAGGAAGTTATAATAATTATTATTATAATAAACATTACAAAATTATTCAAATGTTTCTTTCATAGTCAGCTCTATGTAGCTATGTTGAGAGTGGGAAACTCAATTGGACTTAGTATAATGACAAAAGGAAATTTATAAAATAGATGTTTTACTGAAAACATTTATACAGAAATTTTAGAGAGGTAAGAGAACTTCTATGACAACTTACTTTTCTTTCTTTGTAGAACAGGTATTTGTCGCATTAAATAAAAAATAAAAAAGTTTGAAATGATGTATCAAGTATAACCAACCAGAGGGAAAATTGCTTTTCATCATTTTATAGTACTGTTCATAAATTTCATTTCAAATCAAATTCTTAGTAAAAGTTTGCACTACTCACCATCCCACATCCTGGAGATGAACATCCAAATGGCTTCTCATCTTCACTCATCATCTAACACATGGGCATGTGAAAGATGAGAGGAGATCAACAACTAAATGATGATGGTCCTAAAAAGAAATGCAAATTATAGCAAGAAACAGTTCAAGAAAAAGTTTATTTTATTTTCATTATATAAGAGCCAATAGCATTTATTTGTTAATGCAAACATATATAAAATTAAATGAGCTCTGCTCTGATTTAAACTGCCAACCTGAAGGGGAAGCAAGCAAGTGATATACCAATAAGCCAGCATATTGCTGCTGAAATATTTGGGTAAAATTAGCTTTAGTATACTAACTTTGGTTTCCTTAGTTTTGTTTGTAAATTTGTTATTTCTGTAGGTCATTTATATCTATATCTTGTTTCCAATAATATTAACATGCCAACTCATTTAAAACAACAAAAAAACTAAATTTACCATTTTTTAAGAGGGTCAGATCACAGAAGTTTGAAGCAAACATTGCCAGCATCCCCTCTTGCACAATGTTAGGGAAATTTTTGGAGAGTTTATAAAATTTACTCAGCTCTGTTGTTTGTGCAAGTTATCAATTGTTGTATGCTGCTTACAAGATTTGAGACATAAATTCTGAAGCTACAAAAAGAAAATCAGTCAACATGTCTCTTTCTTAAGAAAGAAAAAGGCATTTCTGAATGCTGCATTGAGACAAGAAAGAAATCTTGGAAAAAAGTTAACTAGTGATTTTTCTACATGATAACACCACATGTAGCAAATCTGACACAGCAAACAATCAGGAAAATGAAACCAATTCTTCTTTATCTGCTTTATTCTCCACATCTGACACTTTGGCTTCAGACAATACTCCTTGTCTGAGCAATAGTTCCAACAAATTGAAAACACTGAAAAATATCTTAATGCAATAAGGTGATAAAAAAAAAAAAAAAAAATGAATAATGAGGCTACTAATTTATACGAGTAAAAGGTTTTTTTTTTTTTTTTTAACTTTTGAAACCTTTTACATGAACTTAGTATTTAATGATTATACATTGTTTAGTAATGCAATTATTAAACATTAATAATGGTTATAATTCCAGTGATGGTCAGACAAGAAAATAATATTTTAGGTTATTCATTGGAAATAGACAAACAACTTCAACATTAATTTTAGCATTAGAGATCAAAAATCTGAATTGTTTTTATATAGGATTGGAAATATGGAACACAAATCATTTAATTTTCTTTCAAAGCTGATTCACACCATGAGTAAACAATGTATTTGAGAAATTGGTAAACATAATAGAAATAATCAATTACCTTTGTTTAAGTAAGTAAAATAGGTAAGAGAAAGTCTTGAAATTGGACCATGCTGATTTGTTATTTTTCAAAATAAGCTATAACACTACAGGTGAGAACAGATGTTACATACTGATTTAAAACAATAGGAAAATTCTTATATACTTATTATAGGCAAACATTTCCACCACCAGAAATTATGATTTGTATTAGATTATGGTACAACAGTATTAAAAGAATAGATTTTTTCATTTACATTTAAGAGGATAAACATATCTAATGAGCTTCATCAAGATTGCCATTAAAAATGTTATTTTAAATTATATTCCTGGTAAAAGTAGACTAATGTTTACTTTTGTTTTAAAAAAAGAGAGAGAATGATTATATACATAGAAAACATTATTACAACTACAAATAACTATTTGGAAATTGTTATTGACAATATATGTTAATTTCTTTTTCTTCTAAAAGTAAAACACTATTATAAGTAGGTTAAATTAGACTTAACACAAAAAAGTTTACAATTGCATTTTCAGACTAAAATCTAAATAAATTTTTATTTTAATCTAGTTAGCATTGTTAGAAATTCCTCTTTGTCTAAAAAGGATTATTTGTAACTTAGAAAAGTTGATCATTAAAATTAATTGAAACAAATTGTCATTTTCATAGTATTTGCTTTAAAAGAACATGTGCTGCCTAAATACACAGAATATATATCTATGATATACTCTTTCAAACTGCAAAAAGTACCTTGTCCCAAATATATGTGCACAAACTCAGTATCATTTGTACAGGTGATTAGAAATTATTGTTTTCAGTGCTGTCAGGTCTTAATGAAATGTCCCTGACAGGAGTGGGGGTGATTTGCAAAAAGGCAAAACTGTAATCAAATGATTAAGTATTGCATTTTGTATATATTTTACGTAAAAACCAGAAAATGACAAAGAGGAACTGCTACATATGGTGTATCTTTAACACCATCAAATATGTGATAAGCACTTTTTGGGATTTTTTTTTTTTTTTTTTTTATCTCCACAAGACAAAAGTCACAGAAGAAAAGCTAAAAAGAAATATCAAACAATGGATTTTTATTTGAACTTTTAAAACAAAGAAAAAACCTTTTTAGTAAAAGATTCATGAAATGAAAAATTCTGAACACTGCTGACTGGAAAATAATCAGAAGAATAAAAAGTCTAATTACTTAGATAAAAAAAAAAAGGGAGATGACTAATAGTTAATAGAACAGGTTTTATAGAAAGGGGGAAGAGAGAATGCAACCAATTCACTAATTCTTCACTTATAAATGCACAAATGAGGAAGCCATGAACAAAAATGCAATGCTGCCTGTCTTTATATCAATTCTTATATAATTGATTAAATCTCTGAAATACTAGCCTGTGTTCATATGAATTAATGAGTATACAGATTAGAAATTTGATATATTATTCTTTCCCTTTGTTTTGTGTCGCTATAAAGTGTCTGCTTTCTTTCCCTCCTTGCTGTTGACCAGTATCTATCATTATTTCAAGTCAGAAGAATGGCTATACTCTCTAATATTACACTGGCTTGCACTTATTTACTGTAATCAATATGAACTATTGACATCTGCTTATTAAGCATTGTAACACCCTATGTAATAAGTTGAAATTGAATTTATATACCCAAAGCCATAATTTTGCTTAAAAAATGTATTTTTGTTGCTTTTTTAATTGTGTACACGAGAATTAATATATGCTGAAGCTAAAGAAGGCTATAGCATTTTAATAATTCTTTAATTTAAATATTTATTTTGTTTTTGTAATGTTTCTGAAAATATTTAACCTACTAATTTTTAGATTAAAATGAATTGTTTGTGTTTTATAAATTACATACATACACAAGCAGAGCAGAAATAATATGGCAGCCAATAACATAATAGGAAGTAAAAAATTATTATAAAAGAAACAATAGTGACTTCACAAAATTAACAAAATCATTTTAACATCTTATACAAAATCATCAATCCACATATGAAAACAATAACTTGAAAAAAACTTCTAATACAACACTGGTCCAAAATGCATTTAACTCTTTATTTTTCACAGAATAATACACCTTTCTATATAAGCCCAAAAGATTATCAGAATAATAATTTTTTTAAAACCTATTATTTTATAAACATATTTTGTATTGAATAATATAATTGGTTTCTGTATTATTTCTCCACCCCATCTTGTATATTGGGCCTGTGTGTACACAATATTTTTCTTGTTACATGGCTGTTTATAACTTCTTATCAGCTTAAAAATAAGCTTATCAACTTTATTATATTTCAATTCTAATTAACTATATTTTTTAATTTTTATACATAGAGACTAAATGAGTTATAAATGAAATCAAAACAATAGTTAGCTTTAGTAATAAATAATGATATACTTTATGTTCTCAACAGTTTTTATAGAAAGTAAATTGGGTAGCAATACTGTGATATACACTTGTTATCAATAAAAGTTTTACCAAAGACTGAAAAAAGATTTGGTCATTGATGACATATATATATATATATATATATATATATATATATATATTGGAAAGTTGACACAAACTTAGAAAAGTGTTATTTTTAATGAGAGTCATGATCATTCGTGCCCAGATCAGTGCAAGTAAAATAATTCAATAAACTTTACTTAGGTAATCAAGAGATAAATAACTAGATTCATTACAAAGGAATAAAATTCACTTTTCATCACTATATCTAAAATCACTTACATAGTAAATCAAGATAAATTGTTTGTCTTTGTTTAAAAAGTACAAGGTCAACTAGCTTTATGTCCACTCCTAGATGCATGACTGAGAAGATTAAAGCACAGTGTCATGGATGCACATAAAATGCAGTCTAATTAGTTATACATTGTTGAAGCAAATAAAATCAGTCTAACTTCCCAACAAGATACAATAAATCTTACTGCCGATGCGGTTATTCAATTTATTAACCAATATTTACGAACACAAAAAGGTAGAGGTAGTTTTCTGATTGAAACAAGCTGTTTTTTATTAATCTATATAAAATTTGAGTCTTATCACTTCTTGAGTGATGGACCAACTTAAATGCGATAACTTCAAAATTCTTAAAACAACAATCAATAAAACTTATGAAGAAGTAGGGATAATTTATACCATGTTGAAAGAAAATCAAATACATAGGTAAATTCCAAGAATGAAAGAAATGGGACTGATAAAAAATTGCCAAACACTTTCCAAAGTTTAACCAAATAACCAATCATTAGATTTTGTGGAATCCCTTTTTGACTGGATCTAGAACTTTTAGCAAATGATGTCATGAATACATATGCATGTAGAAATGAATTATGGGACTTGCCAAGTACAAATAGGTATAAATCAATAATCAATTCACTCATCTGGACAAATTCTTAAATTTTACAGATTGAAAGAGCAAAAGTTTTACTTATGTTAACCAATGAGAAGTCATTTATCTGTACCAATTCAATTTCTTTCTAAAGTTACTGATTATAAATTAGCATTTATAAACAAAATGATCAGGTACAGATCATTTTTTCCATGTAGTAATACATCATTTGAATAGCAATTTAAACTTCCTGGATTTTATCCACTAGTATTATTTCTCTTTCCTACAATTTGACAATGTTTTAAATCATTTTTAGAGGTAACAATGTCTATGTTTAATATCAAACTGGATGACAACATTTAGTTAATAGCTGCACTCATCTCTTTTTCTATTATGATAAAAAATACATTACTGCTCAGACAACCATAAAGAGCATAAAAATTTGGATTCTAGAGGAATGCCTAAAGGCAACAAAAAATAATTACCTGATCTCAAATTATGGTAAAATAGATGTAAAAATAAATTTTGCAATGTATTTTTTCTATTTGTAATTCATATATAAAAAGTGAAATGTGCATGAACACTAAAAAAAATGAATTTATAAGGTAGCATTTTTGCTTGTTCAATTATTGAATTAGAATTGAATAATCAATAAATATAAAAATAAATATAGTATCAAATCTTACTATATAAAAGAAAAAAAAAGCTTATGGTTTTAAGAATTCCAATAGACAATATTTTTGTTATTGTTTTACGATTCACATTCAAATTAAGATTTATACTAGTTTACATTTTCTAAAATTTTATATAAGCTTTAAATTTAGATATAATTAATTTCATTAATATTTTGAATCAATTAAAAATAAATTTAAATGTTTGATCATTCATTTTTTTTTTTCATATCAGTTAAATTTGGAACTAAATAGTGAAATTTTCAGAACCTTTGCTCAGCAGCAGAAGATAAATACCTCAGTTTGCCTGCCGCAGCTAGTTCTATACAAAATGGGTTGTTTCATAACATAGCAATAAATTGATTCATAACAGTTTTGTCTTAATTTTCAAACGTTACATTTGACTGAGCACAACTGTATTTCATATATTTCTAAGGAATCAATAATCCAAGTACTTCCTACTACTCCAAACATTATTTTGTATATTACCCATGTTTGAGTAGACGCCCTGGTTCTTTAAATATTGTGAATTAAATCTACTGGACTGTGCATTTGAGAGACTTAATAAAGAAAATATGCTCTCCAGCAGGGTTTGAACTTGCATCCCCCTTTTTGGGAGAAGCCACCATCTGATCTGGCATTCTTTAGACCAGCAGTCCTCAACCTTTTTGCATCACTAAACGGGTGTCTTGTAAGATAATTTTTCCACAAACTTAGAAGGGGGGGAGGGTGTGTCAGCCATGCACATAAAGCACAATAAACAAGACAATAAAATGGGAAAAAATGAAGTTTTTATTCTTTCTGTGCAAATAGTCCAAAGCCTACTTTCTGTGGTCAGACAGCTATCTCCTCTGTATGTCCTTTCTTAAATAACTGTGAATGACCATTAGTTCTACATGGCTTTGAATTCACAATAGTCCTTCTCCTAGACTGCTTGTTATCCAAGGCTAGAGAGACCTATTTAACCCATAGCTGAAGGGAGAAGAGAAGCTCAACAGTGCAAAGTGAACATAACAGGCTCAATCAGAATTTGAACTCAGAATGCCAATTCCACTTTCTGTGCCAATAATCTCTACTCTACCCACACATTTTCATTGACTTACAACTTTATAATTAAGAACAGAAAAAATAATATTATCAAGACAACTGTATTCATACATTTTTTATAAGATATTAAACAGAAAAAAGCTGTTTTATTTACAACCAAATAGCATTGTAACAAGAGAACTATTTTCTGATGATTTTTTCCTGACATTATATGTAGGAGTGCTGAAAAGTTCTTGGTTCAAACCCCTCAAATCTGATGAAATGATAAAGCATCAAAATGTTTTTTTTATATTTGGTAGAACTGAGAATTTTTCAGTAATCATAATAAACTGTTATTAGTATCTAAAATCTATTGTTTTGAGAGATAAGAACAACATCAAAGAAAAAAACAAAACAAAACAAAAAAAAACTCTTCACACAATCATGACAAGTTCTGGACAATATGAATAAAAGATAAATATGTCATGAAATTTGCAACTCCTCAAATTATATCAATACTATTTATAGCTGTTAAGGATGCAGCTGTTAGAGAAATTCTAGACTGGCTAGCTAATTAAAATTTGTTTTGTATTATATTGCTACTTCATATTGCTATAATTAGCATAAAACATACAAACCAGCTCTTGTACACTTTTTCATTAAATAGATCCTATATTATTATTACAATCTTCATTTACTTACAACCACATCACATTGAAACACCAGTTCCTATATGATCACCAAAGTTAAGCCACATTGAGCCTGTTCAGTGCCTAGATGGATGACTGCTTGGGAATACCAGGTGCTGTAAGCATGGATGTGTGGGTGGTTTGATGGATAGTGGCTTGGAATTTTTAATCAGAGAACAGTTACAATTCCCATTGAGTTTGTTATATTCACTTACACACAAATACGCTTGAGGAAGGTATGAATCTACCTCTTCTCCCCCAACTATAGATTAATTAGTAAGACGTGTATCACTAACCCACTGTTATCTTAAAAAAAATGTTTACAATTTAAAAATATTTTCTAGTTTTAAATAACATGCAAAGTGTTGATAAACCATAAAAAAGGAACCAACAATCTTCCTTTCTTTAATTATTCTTGTTTTGCATTGAAATTTTTCATTTTCTATAAGTATATTTTTATCTCTAGAATTATTGAAATATGGGCATTCCCCATCTGCATTCTGTTAATTTCTACCTGGATACAAAAGGCAGTTTTTTTTCTTTAAATAAAACTAATAATGAAAGAGTAGACTTCTCACTTTATTTTTTAAGAAAATTTTATTATTTGCATTTAAAAAGTTATTAAAATGAAATGTTTATGTGGACAAGTCTTTAACAAGACTTTACTTTATTTCACATATCAACAGTTTATCAAAAGCACGTAAGAAAAAAAAACTTATTCAAAAAATGTACATACATTTTTATTGCCAACAGATTTTTCTTTAAATATTCCTATTGATATATAATTTTTCCCTCCAACTGTTTAAAGGTAACACTTAAAAGTCAATGGATAAAACAAAAACCAAACTAACTTCAGTTCTAGCCTTTACATATAATTTATTGTTCTAAAAACTATGTATAAAATTTCATTATTAAATGGTTATGATTATGATATGAATCTATCTCAAAACTAATGTAGAGAGAATTATCTAGAATATTAAAGTAAGAAAAAATATTCAAATGTTCCTGATACTGTAGGCTTACTTTAAGCTTAATCTAACTGATAGTCCATGACCTGAAAATTGTCCACACATTTTATATGCCACATTATTCCCACTAAAAAGAATACAAGTCATGATTCATAATTCAGTCTATGTATGCTATAGAGTTAGTATTTCATAGTGTACAAATGTCCATGATATATGACAACACATTCAATATAGATAACAAAAATTTTCACCAATACATTGTGGGTTAAGTTACATCCCACTTTCGAAGTGTTGGTATCTGTATTGTGAGTCATTTCTAATACCACTTTTTCTTATCTTCATATATTGAGAAACACAGAGGCTTATAACCCTCTCCGAGCATTTTGTTTTGTACCCAGACAGATCAACAGATGGCTAAGTAGTTCAAAGTGAAAGAAAAAAGAAATGTGCCTCAAAGAATTAATAAATATAAACAGGGAAATATTTGTACATACCAACATTAGGACAATAAACTCATTTACAAATAAGAAATAAAGAATTTATACAAAACAAGTATTTTGATATTGGTAGGATTATCAGATTTTTATTTTTGATATTCACATAAGAAACATTAAAATATTAATAATTACATTAAAAATTATTCAATAAGTCAAAATTTAATTGATTGTTACTGCTTAGTTTCATGTGCAAAAAATATAAATTTGCATCTTAGAAAACTCATTGCCCTAAATACAGGATGGATTCAAATGTTACTTTTCTTAAAGAAAAAAAGATTTAAGGACCTATTAAAAATATTAAAGAAAGTAATCAGCAACATTAATGAAAATTCATATTGTCTTATATTTCCAATTTGGTATGTATTTTAAACTTTAATTTTAAGCTAAAACATTAAAAAATAAAACAAAAATAAATATTTCCCATGCTATACAAAACTTGTAAAAAGAAAAAAAATTAACACGTTAACTGCTAGAGGTCAATTACAAAATCTGACTTCAAGCACCAACTTCATAAAAGCCAACTTAGGCAATAAATTTTTTTTTATAAGTTGATTTTATGAGTTGCTTCAGCTGAAGCTTTGACATTGTTTCCACCTTAAAAGTATCATTGCAAATAAAACTCATTGTTCGTTACCCACAGATGAAAATGTATGAGACGAATGTTAAGCACGGGATAACCCATAGTCAGCATTATAATAAAAAACTGCCAAATATGAGTTATATCTCAATGCATTAATAAATATGATTTAAATGAAAAACTTGTAAAAATTTTCCAACATTTTTATTAATTTTTCAAATGTGTCCTTCATAAACAGTTGAAAAATGCACATTTGCTTTGACTCAGGTACATCATGCCAACTTTCAATGATGAAGCAAATAAAAACCTTCTTTGAAAGCTGCTTTTAAAAGATGACTACACAGCAATTAAAATTAATTAACAAATAAGTGTATTTCATTGTAAATGTTGTAATTTGAGCCAAATACAAGTTAGTGATGAAATATTCTTGGTCCGACCCTAAAATCTAAGCATTATTTTATCCCTGGAGCTGGAAAGAATGTGACCTTATATTGTAAATTAACAATTTGAAGATTTCTTGTCATTTTTTTTTTTTTAAATTTCTTTCATCTCATTTACAGAACTCTGTGAATGGTAAAAGGGGAATTTTCAACAATTGAACTCCATGTTGTCAAGGATTTCTTGTTTCTTCAGAAGAAAACTCACAGTGCAAACACTGGATGCCCATCCTGTTCAAGAGTGAAGAAATGGTGTACCCATCTTCCAGCACAGAGATTTTGAGACTTAAGTTTGGGAAGCTTTCAATGGTGTCAACTCCTGAAAAAGTTGATTACGTTCATGATTTAATTTTAGTCAACTAACAGATTTGGACCAAAAGAATTGCTGACGTACAAAATATCTGGAAAACACATTAGGTTTATAATTCATAAGTATTTGGATATGCAGAAATTTTAGCCAAGTGGCTGACAAAATGTTTGAATGTCAACTTTAAACAGTAAAAAAATGAACTCCTCCAAAATGGTTTTGCAGCAATTTGAGTGATCTAGTAATAATCTTTTAGAAGGACTTGTCACCAGTGATGAAATATGATTATAATTCTATGACTTGGAGACCAAATGGCAGCACTTAAAAATTTAAAACATAGGAATTGCCATGGTCTTTTTGGGATAAGGAAGGTATTTTGCTGACTATTTTCAGAAAATAGAAATAGGTAATTACTTACTCAGTCAATCAAAGGCATTGAAAGCAAAGAAACAATAGAAACTGAAGAAATGTGCTCTCTTTTTTTTCTTTTTTTTTTTTGAAGGACAACACACCTGCTCAGAAAGTTCACAAAACAATAGATGCTTTGATGAATGTAAGATTCAAGTATATAGACAATGCAACTACTAACCAGATCTTGCTACATCTACTTCCTGTTTCCAAAGCTTAAGAATGGGCTTTCGAAATAGGGAGGAAAATAAATGAAAGGGTCAAGAAGCAATGAACAGAGCATGTAGAATAGAATGTACATTTCATGAGTCAAGGTCATTCTCTTCTTAATCAAACAAAAATTTTTCTGCACCCATTTGTATTCTCTAAAATTTGCAATCCTACTGTGATAAAAATAAATATAAAAACTAACCAAGAGAAAGATTTGCTTGCATCAGATTTCTAATTATTTTGGGGGGATATTCAGAAAATATTTAAAACAAATCTGACATGTACATCTTCAAAAAAGAAAAGATTCAATCTGTTACTATAAATTCTCAATTTAAAAAAATTTGGTATCATCAAACAATTTTTCTTACAGATTGTTCAAGTACATAGTAAGTATCGTTCAAAGAAATAATTTTCTATCTATAGCCGTTCATCCCAATAAGCATAATTTCTATTTTATCTCTGAATTGAATAAGCAGGAAATTATTCCTGCAGAAATGACCTTCAAAAACAAAAACTAAACTTTAGTTAAAAGGATTGATAATTTTCCTTAAAAGAAAAAAAATATTTACCATAAACTATTGTGATTTCATGCAAATCAACTTCCTTCAGAAATAAAAAAAAATCTTAAAACAATCATTATTCTGATTCTAAATAATGCAACAAGTGTTTGGCAAAACAGTACAATATGGCCTCTTCATAAGTAAAGTAATTTTTCATATTGAACAGAACTATTTAATGAAGTGTTTTCAACATATTGTCAGGTTTCTTTGCCACACATTATGTATACATACATAGTTTTAAAACACTTTAGTTAATTACATTAAAACAAGTTCTCAAATGTCATTTTATCTCTGAAATCAGTTTTCCTTTTTTATACCAAATGTAAACATGCTTAAGCCAACTGGCATCAGAAATAAACCATACATACTAGTCTGCAATATAGTACCACAAAATAATACAAATACATTCTAATTATATATATATTCTAATGATATTAAAAATATTTGTTCAATTCTTGTAGTACCATTCATTCAAGAATTTTAACATCCTTAACATATAAAACAGCTAGTAGAAATTAGTACTCCACATAAAATCTCTTAAAATACCAATAAGTGGAACAATTACTATTTCAAGTGAATGTTTGAGTACAATAGTCATTCAATTATGAACATTGGGAATATTATCTTTAAAAATACAAAAGTATATACCCAGATTGCAACAACAGTTTATCTTGATTCCAGATTATAAATGAAAGAATGTAAATAAAATGATACAAATATTTTTCAAAATATCACAAACCAAACAATCAAAACAAACAAATTAGGCACAAGATATAGTGTTTTAAAACTATGTATGTATACATATGTGGTAAAGAAAACTGAGCATATGTTGAAAGCACTTCAATAAATATTTGAAACTATCAAGCATTCTTTACTATTCCATTAATTCTATATCCTCCCCCTGACAAAAGTTCACTTAAAGTATAATATGAAAACCATTCAACCAACATGATATTTCTGTAAACAAGAAAAAAAAAAAAACATGTATTTATTAAAAACTACAAACCTTGCTACAACTATTGGTAGAAGTTCCTTTATATAATGAATTATTTTTATCTAATTCACATTATCAGGAAATACAATTATAGTACATTTCATAAAAAGATCTAATAAAATTAAGGGTAAATGGATAAAAAGTAGTTTTGAAAATCCCTAAGAGAGAATGAATTTCCAGTTTTCATAAAAATAACACTGAAATTATATATCTATATTTAGTGACAATAACCCATCAGGATCTTTCTTTTGCAATAAAATCTCATTGTGTATATGTAGAGTGAGAGAGATTTATATATGAATGTATGTATATTGCTACTAGATGTCTTAATATGGGAATTGTAAATGATGAATTTGAAAAGAAAAAGAGAGGTGAACATACTTTGCAGTTTGCAATTAAGAATGACAATCATGTAACAAATTTCCCTAAGTTTTATATAACAGTGTTATTAGTTAAAAAGTAAAATTATTGATGTTGACTTTAAGAATCAAATAAAATTTCCACAAGAGACATACCATAATCTAAGAAAAATGCCAATAAATAACCACTTTCAAAGTAATCTGTAAATGTAAGAGTTTTAATCCATAAAAAAAATATTTTTTAAGTGCCAATGTTTGGTGAACTTGTATTAGCACAATGACTAACCAAACCAAAGATAAAGTGTTCAATTTCATTTCAAGTATAATTCAAAATCTTATGAAAGGATAATTTTGCCTTAAAGTTACTTTTTTTAATTTTGGTTTAAGATATTAGTGAGCAAGTTATAATCAAGCTGATTTTCTTGGTTTGGTTAATGGCATATCAACTCTTCATGGGTCATTTAATGACAAAATTTTATTTTCTTGTGAGCTTTGGTATTTTTTTTTTCCAAAAAGGTATTGCTAGTAATTTTTCTAACAATTTTCATATTTTAATTTTTTGACTCAAATTTAGGCATTCTCTATTTGCCTATAGCTGAGACCCTAATAGTTGCTGCCACCCTGGATTAAGGTCGAACAGGGAGCAACAGCAATTAAGAGGTGGCTCCACACTCCTCAAAACCTCCTGGTCAGAGGTCTTGCTGGCAGATGTAGTTTATTGTCATACTTAAGACAAGCTGATTTTTTTTTGTTGAACAATTATGTCAGGTCACTTTACAAGTGATACTGGTACCATATAACCCATTAATATCTGCCACATGGTCAGATTGTCAGCAACTAAACCAGTTCCCCCACCAGCCTTTTCTGATGAAAGGGGGGTGCTAGATAGCCAATAGGCTCTATCAAAGGGTGGATGAACCTTCTTGTAGAGTCAATGGCCATATATTACAATGGGGTGGACTGGATTCCATAGCTAGATAAGCAACCAGTGCAGTGATGGCATATTATTGCTGGGTAGAGACTGGAGAGTTTCTGAAACTGAAACCAATGGCCAGCATGGAGAGTTCCCTCACTGGAATCAACGACCACATTTCCATGACCAAGGTGAGCCTTCAAGTTGGAGTTCATCAGCTGTGGTTTGACCTGAAGAGGGTGGGTTCCATCAGGTCCATTTGCCCAAAACATGCTATGCATGAATAAATACCTCTCCAGCTTTCAACCCAGATATGTGGACAGAAATGATTAGATGCTCAGCTGTGCAGAGACCCTATGACCCTAAAAAATTTAATTTAATTTAATCCAGGAGTCTCAATTGAAAGTTGTCATTTTAATTTTAAAAATGTAAATATGGTTTCTAAAACTGAGTGACATTTTTAATTTTATTATGTAAATTGCTCTTTAACTAAAGAAAGGTGAGTTGATTTTGGTCAAATTGACTGATGGGGTTGATTTTTAGCAAAGGTGATAATTGAAAGGCAAGACAAGCAGAGAAAAAAACATTGAATAAACTACCGTATTTGACAGTGTATAAGATACACCCCAATTTAAGCAGAGAAAATCAAGAAAAAATTAGTAATTAGTAAACTTACATATAGCATAAGAGACGCAGGAGAATTTTAAAAGATATTTTTAGTAAAAAAAAAAAAAAAGAAAAAAAAAAGTGCACCTTATATGCTGTCAAACATATAACCTAACAAGTTTGCATAAATGAATAGTAAAACAAGGACTTGCAGGTATAGTAAGGGGAAAAACATTGCTTAGAGCTCTAAAGAGGGAGTTTAAGAGAGCCATGATCACTCACAAAACTAATAATATAGAGAAAATATAAAGAGTCTGCATCTTTTTGTGTAAATATAGATGTATTTAAATACTCCAAGATGAGAAAATATAAAAATTTTGTCTACAAAATAGTGTATTACTTAATTTATAAAACTGAAGTCTTTTTTTGTTTTTTTTTACTAGTTTTAACTCAATACAAAGCTCAAGTGTTACAGGTAAGGATTATGAGGATATGGAGCATAAGTAATGAGTGACCCTTGACTTGAAGAGAGTCAAGATTGTAGTTTTCAGTGAAGGATACATGTAGAAGTCTATTCTTGGAGGGGGGGGCTGTGTGTAACTTCCTCCTTACAACTGGAATATGGAGGGAGTGAGAGTGGTTCAAATTGGTGGAACTAAAGAATGGAACGCTCTTCTGAACATTTTTCATGGAAATAGGAATGGAGTAGCAAGAGGCATTCGATATTGCATCTGTGGGAAAGGGGATGAAGGGTTGGAAATATGTTATCCTCCCACAGTGCCACATAAATGACTACCAAGGCTGGAAAGTGAGAATTGGGCTGTTCCAGACCAGATATGGCAGCAATATCTCATTTTTGGTCTAATCTGACACTTGTAAAGATAATAATGGCAGAAGGAGTCAAGGACTTCCTGAAGTGGTACAGTTAGTCAATCATTTTTTTCAACATCTTTGGCAATGGTTTGTATGAATTCCACTTAAGGTCTGGAGTGAACATAACTTCCAATATACATTCAAAGAAACTTCATTCATTGAGAGAGCAGCCGTTTATTGTGACTGAAGAAACTCCAGGTTTGATTGGTGAAAATGAAATGATACTAGTTTTTTATTTTTTGTATTGAAAATTAAGTTTCAATGTTAATTAACAAACCATTCTAAGTGATAGGTAAGGGCCTAATGAATCTATTACTTAAAAGGGTTTACTTAGGTTGAGTGTGATATGACAATTTATTCCAACAAGTACTGGCAAAACGTAACACTAGAGAGAATTATTTTTGTCATTAAAATAGTGTGTAAAAGAATTAATGCTGAAAGAGTGTGTATGTGAGAAAGAGAGACAAAAACTTTATTAAAAAGAAACATCAACTAGTTACTAGATAGTTAAAAAAAAAAAAAAATGATTCCCCAATAGATCACAAAAAATTGATATATCAAAAACAAATTATTCTGAAAACTTATTAAATCAGAAAATATTTTCTAAAAATAAATAGACAAAAGAAAATATATTTATTTTTTTAAAGATACTTTCTTTTTTTTTTCCGATAAAGGAAAAAAATAATTTGTGATGGGAAAGGTAAAATAAATTTAAGCAAAAAACGTCGTTTGCTTTTCAAAAGTATACAGCAACTTTCTTTTTAAGGTTTTTCTGGAAATCTAGAATTTATTTATTTATACTAAGTGTCACTAGTTATTGACAGCCGCACAATACCGGTACTATCCTGGAGGCAAATGCCAAGCCATATTTCTTAAAAAACATAATATGACAACCGATTTTAATCTAACAGTAACTTGAGTTTTTCATATTTCAATTTAAAGAATGTGTTTCTGCTTAATACATTTCGCTGATTTCCCAATTAAAAATAATATCAAGTCATACAAATAATTGAAAAGAATTATCCTAAAACGCATATAGAAATACAAAAATATTAATTTCGTAAATGTCAGCCTTTTTCAAACACAATAATACCTTCATGCTAGGATTTAAAACATTTGATTTTCAAAAATAAATAATAAAAAAAGGCGTCAGATACGTATGAATTTTACGTTTTTTAAGATAATTAATTTAAATTGTTTAAAATTATTTAAATGAATAAAAAGGGGTTGAGAAGAGTAACAAGTCAATGAAGCAATAACAAAAAAAATCTCCTACGCAATTTGGGTTCGATTTTTGTTGTTCCTTTAAATGGGAAGATTATGAATAATTACTTTTAATAGCCAATTATCTCATTAAATTTATAGAAGAACAGAAATAAAATTGATCAATATCTTTTTTAGAAAAATAGAAAGAAATTGAAAACAGACGCTTTTCCATAAACCTTATTTCTGAAAATGACAAGAAAGCTGTGTACGTACACAAACAGAATTAACACGGAAATTTCGGAGATGGTTTAATTAGATTTCTTTAAAGAGCCAGTGTGTTGGTATTTTCGTTCATAACAGTTTAAATATGTTGTTTCTAAGGTGAGATCTCTTTTCAATGATTACGAGTATTTTCACTTGCTAGTAGCAGTAGTATTGACCATTAAATTCGTCCTCTTGAATATAGTAGTGGTACAATTAGGTACTGACTGCAACAAATAAGCCGTAATGACAACACTCATATACCTTTAAGGAAAAATCTTGTCCCAGCATAAAATAAATGTCAAAATACCTCAGAAACAGAAAGGGTAAACGATAAAATCTGTAAAAACTTACAAAGAATATAAGCATGTATGTATCTGTACAATAACCATAGTGGAAACAACCAAAACAGCAATGGCGGAGAGCACGTTGTGAAGGGAGACTACTCTTAGATAATGCGAAAAAAAAGGGGGAAAAAAATAGCATCCAAACTGCTTCCCCGTGTTTACATCTTTTTAAAGAAAGAAATAATCAATAATTCCACATTTCTGATTTCTGCGTTAATATGGTTAAATATTTCAGCTCGAGCTGTTATTACTTGGAATAGATTGCTGAAATCAGAAGTGTTTTTGAAGAGATAACAATTTTCCTTAAATAAATTCTCATTTCTTTTCAAATTTGCCCTGCAAAAAAAAAAAAAAGAAAAGAAAAAGTACTATGGTCCAAGACAGATATAATAAAAAGTAAAAAGCTTTTATAAATCTCCAGCTAACCTATACTTAATCCACATTTTTATTATTTTATTTATTTAAACTTTTTCCTAAGTTCTCTCACAAAACAAAACATAAAACATCCATTCTCTTAAAGAAAAAAATAAATCAATTTTGAAAATGAAATATTCTTTCAAATAAGCCTTTTTCAAGTTACTTTATTTAATTCTTTATTGATACAGTCTTATTTTACTAGTGCTTTTTATCACCATTAAATTATTTTTATAATAAAAATTCGTACATTTTCCACGGAATTTAAATGATTTTGATATTTATTTCCAGGGGAGATCATTCTAATTTTACTGTGTCCTAACCTACTTCATGAGTAAATTAGACCAACACTGCTTAAGATATAATAACATAAATTTATAACATGCACAGATAATATTTCTGAATAGACAATTTTAATATTTTCAAATGGTAATTACATTTAAATATTCCCAAAAACGTTTTATCAAAATTTAATTAAAAAACCCATTCTAACTTAATTATTTTGTTAAATATGTTTTTAATAGGCAGGTTAATTAAAATACCAATGTTATCAATTTCACTCTTTCTTTTGTAGTCTTAATCAAATATCATTACAATATAATCTAATTTACTCAAATTATTACATAAAAATGACACAAAACAGATTCTGGAAAAATAAATATATGAATGAAAGGGGAAATTTCCATATAACTTTTTGATTACACTGACTTAAAAGTTCTAATATTCTTCTTTTTTTATGTTTTTTTTTTTCTACAGTTCGAAATACAATTGTATATTGTTATGTACTACAATTGACTGTAGAAGAGATATGTATATATATATATATATATATATATATATATATATATATATATATATATATATATATATATATTTCATTACACCTTCATCACGAGACCCATTGGTACAGTTGCATTATATTGTAACAAAACTAGGTTCAATTCTCAGTAGTGGATGCGCACTGCTGATGAGTCCCAAATATAGGATGAAACAGTCATGCAGTGCTTTCTGCATTCTGTTGAGATTTCTTCTAGACTCGATGAATTACTTAATTATGATTTTCTCAAATCCTCCTAATAATTTCTATCACACACACACACACACACACACACACACACACACACACACACATATATATATATTACTTCAATATCATCCTTGCAAAAACAGATAATGGGATAGTTACAAAGAAAGAAGAAAAATATTAGCCTTCTTCACTCTCCGATATCCACAATAGGCATTAGCATATCAATGATATTAACTGCTTAACAAGACCATGTCAAAGAAATGAAATACAAAAATGAGTTATACATAGAAATATTTTATATACAACACTGGAGTACACAAATATAAGGACTAGGACAAAGTGTAAAAATTTTTCATATTATATATTTCATCCTTTAGGACTTAATCAGACTAAATTGATATTTATGCTGATAGAACTAAATTAAAATTTCTTTTAAATATATTTTTTGGGTATATAGCCTATCCTTTCATTTAGTTTCTTATGGAAACATGAAAAAAAAAGTAAAAGAAACAAAATGAAATTAGCTATACATTTTTTTGGCTACCCAAAACATATATTAAAAAAAAAAATTAAATTTAAATTTTAAATTCTCAACATCCCCTCTCCTTCATGTACATGTGTAGTGACATCAACATAAACATCACTTTAGACCAATGAAGTCCTAAAGGATAAAAGACATCACATGAAAAGTTTTTTGCACTTTGTCATAATTTTCTCCTAAAATTGTTCTTGATCCAAGACAAATTTACACGCTTGTATGTGGTAAGTTTTTGCTTTTGAGCAAGTTGAAATTTGACATTTTGTGCTTGTTTGCTGTATTTTTTCTTTTAATTAATTAATTTTTAATTAACTTTTCTTTTCCTATTTTCCCTCTCTCATGTAGTCTATTATACTTATTATCATAATTTATTATTATTATTACTATTTAAAATATTTGACTACAGCTAACTGCATTCTTACTGGTTTACATTGGTGCTGGATGCTTTAAAGAACCTTCTGCATACCTATGTCATAATAAGTGTTCTAAACACTGAAAAATTGTATTTTTATAAATGTAAAAAGCCTTAAATAAAACAAATCTCAGCACATTTTATGTATAAAGACACATACTATTAAAAAATAATAATAAACTTAATAAATTCTTATTCTAACAGAAATTAATGCATTTTTTTCAATTCTAACTGGTGAAAAAAGTATTCGTACAAATGAATTATTAGAATAAAATAATCAATTAATTATGAAAAAGTATATTCTAGAATGTTTCAGTAATGTTATCAGTAATTATAGTTAATGCCATTATCAGAGCATTCTGCAATTTCTAGTCTTACGAGTAGGTTTTAATAATGCCTAAAGTTAAAGAATTGACTATTTAAAAAAAACAACAACACATTTTGTCTCTTTGGAAAGATGGGAACAGTTACAGAACGATTTCTAACAACCTGAATATTCCTTTTACTACAATTGCTTCGTTCATTGCAAGGTTTAAAACTCGTAACAGCGTCGAAAACCAAAGACGAACAGGTTCTCCGAGAAAGATTTCTCTAAGATCAGCAAGGATATTAGGACGCCAGATCCAACAAAATCCACAGGTTACCCGAGAAGAAGAGCAGGAACATCTGCGTGCATTAGGGATTAAAGTAACCAAGCGTACAATAAATAATGAACTACACAAAACAGTCTGAAATCACGCATCCCAAGGAAGACTCCACTCCTCTTGAAACGACACAGAGATGCTAGGCTAAAATTCGTTAGAGAGCATAAGGATAAAGAATATTCGTTTTGGGAAAAAAAGTACTATGGACAGATGAAACTAAAATAGAGTTGTTTGGTCATAATTATCGAAATCATGTGTGGAGGAAGGACGGTGAAGCCTACTTACCAAAAGAACACGTTGCCAACTGTAAAGTTTGGTGGTGGCAGTATCATGATCTGGGGCTGTTTTTTTTCTGCAAAAGGTGTTGGCAGAATATCAATAATAGATGGCAAGATGAATGCCGAAAGATACCAGAAAATCCTGCAAGACAATTTAATGCATTCTGTTGAGAGACTTCGGCTACCTCCTGATTGGGTTTTCTAACTGGATAATGATCCTAAGCATACCGCTAGATCTACAAGGAAATGGTTAGCTGAAAGTAATGTTGATGTCTTGCAATGGCCAAGTCAGTCCCCAGACTTGAACCCAATCGAGAATTTATGGCGATATTTGAAAATTCAAATTGGGAAAAAGAGCAAACAAATATCAAGAATTTGAAGACAATATGCCAAGAAGAATGCGACAAAATACCACTCAATGTGTGCAAATCATTAGTTGAGATGTACAGGAATAGACTGGTAGCTGTTGAACTCAATAAAGGATATTCCACAAAGTATTAAATTAAGTTAATATGCTTTTTTTTTGTTTTGTACGAATATTTTTTTCATCAGTTAAAATGAAAAAAAAAAATGCATTGATTTCTGTTAGAATAAGAATTAATTAAGTTTATTACTATTTTTTAATAAAATGTATCTTTACACATAAAATGTATCAAAATTTGTTTTAGTTAAGGCTTTTACATTTTAAAAAATACAATTTTTCATGTGTACGAATATATATATATATAAATATATATATATAATATATATATATATGTATATATAATGTTATATATATGTATATATTCATAAACTATATATATATGTATATATAATGTTTTATATATATATATATGTATGTTATATAATTTATATATATATATATATATATATATTATATATGTATATATATATTAGTTATATATATATATTTATATATATTATATTATATATATATATATATATATATGTATTATATTATATATATATATATATATATTTTTGTACTATATAATAATATTATATATATATATATATATTTAATATATATAACGTTATATGTTATATATATTTTCTTATGTTTGTTGCATAATGATATATATAATAAATATTTATAATATTTTATATATATATATATAATATATAATGTCCTATAAACTGTTGTTTCATTATATATATTTTATTTCAAACTGGATAATGTTTTATAATATAATATTATATATATATATATATAATGTATATTCTATGTTGTATATAATTTTTATATATATAAATTTAATATCATATAAAAAATGTATTATATAATATATATATATATGTATGTATGACATATATAATTTATATATATATATATATGTATGTATGTATAAAAAATCTTTATATATATATGTATGTATATATATATTCTGCTATATATATATCAGTTTGATTATATAATGTATATATATATATATTATAGAATAACAAATATATAATGAATACTAATATTGATATATATGGATATATATATGTTACTGTTATTATATATATATTTATCAATATATATATATATATATATATATATATGTATATATAATATTATATAATATATATATGAAATATATATATATTATGTAAGAGATGTATAAACCCTCTATATATGTATGTACAATATATAATGTCGATATATATATATGTTGTAAAGTATATATAATTCATATATATATATATTATTCATATAATGTGGATATATATATATATCTATATATAATGTTATATATATAGAAATATGGGTGTGTATTGACAATATATATGTATGTATATATAGTGTCTATATATATAATGTGTGTGTGATTTGTTATACTATATTTATTATATATAAAAATTGCTATATATTTATATATATATATATATATATAATGTTATATATAATATTATAATCATATATATTATATGCTATATATAATGACATAATATGTATGTATATATATATATATAAGTATAATATTTATATATTATTATATATATGTATGTATATATAATGTTGGAAATATATATATATGTATATATAATGTTATATATATATATATATGTATGTATCATATATATAATGTTATCAGATATATATATATGTATGTTTGTATATATAATGTTATATATATATATATGTATGAATTTATATAATGTTAAATATATATATATGTATCATATATAATGTTATATACATATATATGTATGTATATATATATAATAAAATATATATATATGTATGTATGTATATATAATGTTATATATATATATATATATATAAATATATATATATATGTATGTATATATATATATATATATATGTATGTATATATCGTTCGGATATGTATGTTATATATATATATATATATATATATATATATATATATATTATATATATATATGTATGTATGTATAAAATTTGTATATATATATATATATATATATATAATGTATATAGATATATATATATATATGTGTATATATATATATACTAAATATGTATATTATAATGTTCGATATATATATATGTATATATATATACTTAGGATATATATGTATGTATGTATATATAATATATATATATATATGTATGTATGTATATATAATGATATATATATATATGTATGTATATATAAATATTATATATATATATATATGTATATATATATATATATATATGATATATGTATATATATGTTATATATATATATATATATGTATATAATGTTATATATATATATATATTGTATGTATATAATGTTATATATATATATATATAATGTTATAATATGTATATTATATATATATATATATGTTGTATATATAATGTTATATATATATATGTATATATATATAATGTTATATATGTATATATATATAATGTATATATATAATATATGTATATATATATATATATATATATATATATATATATATATATAATGTTATATATATAT